>JAPMOR010079994.1:1186917-1265975 GCA_026543865.1 Argiope aurantia | reverse complement strand
TGATAACTAACTTTATTACTTAAATCAACATAAAGTAGTTATTTTCTTTCACAAAATTTTTTTCTGTTAGAATTAGTTTTATTTCATTGATAAATTTAGAAATGAGTCTAATCTTTCATACTTCAACTGAAATTGACTTTTAACAAAGTTTGAACGAACGTGATTGGCATATACATTTGAATAGTGATTTTGTGCTCTTTCGATAGTTTGTGGAGATAATAGATAAAACTTCGTTTCGAGTCTGTGATGCCAGATCCGTGAATAGATCTATAAAAGGAAAAAGAAAAATTTGAATTATACCACGACAATTCTTTACACACACAAGTCCAATTGAGCTGACACAAACGGAATATCAACTATAAAGAATAAATAGATCTATCATAAATATTTATATAAAAAATCAAATCAAAAACCTATTTCTAAACCAAAGAATCGTCCTATCGACATCTTTCAGCTGTTCCAGTTAAATAATGTCGTTCTTACTCAGAGATACGCATTATTGGATTAGATCAGATATAATTTTAGCTTCTTGCATCATTTAAACTGTTCCATAATTCATTGCTTAATGGTTTTTATTATGAAAATTTCAGCTAAAAACATTTTAGAACAAAAGAAGCAACGACGAAAAGACCGTTATCTCTCAGATTCTTTGTTGAATATTATCTGTTTAGGATCTAATTCAAATCTTAAACAGAAAGTCTGCTTTATTTAAATAACCAAAATGTTTTCATTTTTAATGACAGTAAACAGGAAATAGTGAATGTATTACAATGTATGTCGCATAATCAATTAGAAGAAAACAGATAGTAGTTTTTTTATATATATTTTAAACTTTTTTTTTACTCCTTAATGGTTTATTACTGCATCCCAGGTGTGTCTTAATTATTTAATTGACATTGCTTTGAAATACATATATATTATATTGATTTTTTGTTATTTTTTTATTCGAGAAAAAGAATTATTGTAATCGTCGAAAAATTCATCTTCGAGATTTTAATGAATTCACTCGTTTTATACATGTATTAACTCGAAAATACAATTTTTGTCATTGTACCACTCTGCATGGGTTGTTGCGAACACGATAACTAAAAACCGTAATAAACTAGATTGATGAAATTTAGTATGTGGTCTTTACATAAAAATTGTACATCCATATGAAATTTTGAACTAAATCCATGTATAGTCGGTTTGTTTATTCCTTGGTATGTGAACACAGTAACAAGCAATTGCGCAAGAAAGCTTGTTGAAGCAAATCTGATTTGTGGTTCTTGCATCAAAATTGTAGATTCGTATCAAATTTTGAGCCGAATCGCTCAACAAAATGACCTTGTGTCTGTCTGATTGTGTGCATGCGAATATGGTATTTAAAAAACACAACACACCGAGCTAGAGGAATGCAATTTGACATATGTCCTTACATTTGAATCGTTAATATATGACAAAATTTGAACCAAACACATCAGCTGAAAGAGGCGCTATTGCTTTTGGCTACATGCTAAAAGGGAGTTTTTTTAATGTGAAAGTGCACCAGAAAATCTAAAGGATAGCATTCCAGATTTTTTTCTGTTACAAATATCATTCTTTATATTTTAAATCTGACTTTTCGACTTTTCAAAACAGTTTTAAATGTGAGCACTTAAATTCGTCATTTTGCCTCCAAACAGATACATTCAAAATACAAGTGCTTAGATTTTTTTTTTCTAGTGCAGGGATTTCCATCTTAAGCTATTTCCGCTTCTCCTTCGATTCGTATACGTATCTCAAAAAATCTAGGGATAAATGTATGATCTCTGTGATATTTGTATCGAACGACACCGCATTGGCCTTTTCTTTCTTTCTTTTTTTTTTTCACCTCTCGTTCTTTTCCCTTCTTTTCTTTTTTTTCTTCTACCTCTCAGTATTTGTTTGCGATCAATATACTATCAAAGAAGGGCAATTCGATGGCATTCACCTTGATGGATGCTAGATACTTTTTAAATACAGAGAGGGGGCAAAAAAAAGGAAAAGTAAGCTATTTAAAATCACGATGAGTTGAATCATTCCTTAAGTTTTCTTTAGAAAAGTTGATTTTTATTAATGCCTCTCAATGATTTTTTTCCTCAGATTTTTTTTTTTTTTGTATATTAGAGTTAAGTTCTATAAGTAAAGAGAAGTTTAAATACAAAAGACTTATCATCAATACGCAAGCAGTGGAAACAACTCTAGTTTTCACTTTTATTTATGTGAGTTCCGACGAGATGATACTTGAAATGAAACGCATTAGCCTGCTCGATGGCTTTTCTTTTCTAATGTATTCGAAGAATAAACGCCAATATATATATATATATACATTTTTCTTGGGATTGTAAAAAGAATATCACGGCAATAATGAGAAAATCACGTTGAACAAACTTTAAAAAAAACTTAGATTCCAAAAAGTCAATTTCCTTGTTATTAAATTAAATTTTCGCTTTCTATTTGCCCGTTATTTAACTCAACAAATGAACAATTTCTATAATTCTTTAAAAGGAGCCATAATTTTTTAAATCTTATTTTTCATTCAAATTTTTGTTTCTATGTTCGTATAAATTTTGCTTGTATAAAAGTAAACTGCATTTAAATATCTACATCGATGCAATAATTGATTTACTTTGATGTATTTATATGCATACGAGTTTTTTGATCAAATGGTTTAAGCTCATAATTTTTTTCTCTGTTTACTTACTCTCTATTCTTATTACACTTCACTATTTGCTTTTATTTAACTCAGTAAATTGACAGTCTCCTTAATTCTTTAAAAGGAGCTATAATTTTTAAAATATTATTTTTCATTTAAATTTTTGTTTCTATGCTCGTATAAAAGTAAATTGTATTTAAATATCTACATCGATGCAATAATTGATTTACTTTGAAGGATTTATACGCATGATATGAGTTTTCTGATCAAATGATTTAAACTTGTAATTTTTTTCTCTGTTTACTCTCTATTCTTATTCCACTTCATTATTTGCTTTTATTTAACTCCGCAAATTGATAGTCTTCAGAAATATAATATTTATTTTAATCTTTTTATAGCTATAATTTTTTTAATCTTATTTTTAATTTAGATATTTGTTTCGTTACTCGTATAAATTTTGCTCATGTAAAAATAAATTTTATCTAAATATCCACGCATGCGCAATAATCAACTTAATTTGATGGATTTATACGCATACGAGTTTTCTGATCAAATGGTTTAAGCTTACATATATTTTTTCTCTATTTACTCTCTATTTTCATTCCAATTCACTATTTGCTTTTATTTAATTCAGCAAATTGATAGTTTCCATGATTCTATAAAAGGAGCTATATTGTTTTAATCTTATTTTTCATTTAGATTTTTGTTTCTGTGCTCGTATAAAAATAAATCTTATCTAAATATCTACACTGGCGCAATAATTGATTTACTTTGAAGATTTATAAGTTGTAACTTGCGCATACGAGTTTTCTGATTAAATGATTTAAGCTTATAAAAATATTTTTTCTCTTTTTATTCTTTATTCTTATTTCGCTTCGCTCGCCATGGGAAGCAATCCATTACAGCAATTGTTTTCTATACTTATTTATGAACTTTTCCTTTTTCTATATTTTTTGCTAGGCTTTATTGAAAAACATACTTAAACAAAAAAAAAAGCCATTAATTGTTAGAAACTTACTTATAAGAAAATTTCGAGAAAAAGAAAATGAGGAATATATTCAAAATATAGTTCTGTATTTGGATCTAAACATCATATACATTCTGCATACATAGTTAATTGTGCACGGGTAATATGTCGTGTCTAATGCTCTCAAGCCTAAATAATTATTTGTTGTTAAAAGATAAATTAATAATCTATTAAAATAATTGATTATAAGGAGTTAATTATGTATCAATTTATTAATTGATAATTAATTGAATAATGTATGCTCATGACGATACATTTTGTTCATCATTAATTTATATTCAGTTCATGTTGTCATCTAGGCACATGAAAGTGTAATAAGAAAACAAGTGATGACATCTATTTATTATTAAAAACAGATTATTCCGAAAAAAGTTGATATTTTATGAAAAGAACACATATTTAAGGTATATAATGAAACTGATTTTATACCGTACATATGATTATTGATTAATGCTGATGCATTATTCTTAATCTTTCAGCGGTGCATCTTCGATATTAACATGAAAGTTTGCGCGCACTTCCTAAATGCGCTATTACAAAATATAATTTTTTGAGAGATCAGCAATTAAAATTAGATTATAATTGGGTAAACCTGATGCACTTGGTTTTTCTAACATTTCACTTCATTCACTTTTTTTAAATGTAGTTTTACTTTTTTTTTTTTAACTTACTTTAAGCTTTAATTCACTTTGTAAAAAAGCAATATGCTGTTCTCTCTATTCTTTCATAAAAGCGTTTGCAAGCTTTCGGAGATACTGCCTGTTAAGTGTCTTTTATTTATTGTTTTTAGAATGAATAATATAGCTGTTGATTGCAGCTGCATTAGTTTACGAAAAAAATTTTTAAACAAAAAAGAAAAGAAAAGAAAATACTGCAGAAATTTACATAATGGTCGCGATCATCTCTAAAATACAAATAGCAAACTTGCAGAGTTTTATTAAGCCTCGTGTTCCTGCATTGATAAGAAGTTCGTCAGAAAGAACTGCAAGTGGCCCCCTGTGGTAAACATATATAAAGCGAAATTCTTTTTTTAGCTTGTCTCTCACATACACCTGTTCATTGGGTTAACTGCTTCATGAGCGAATTATAAAGTTCAGTAGACCAATATAAATAGAGAAAGAGAACATTGGAAATTCTTTTTGAAATAAAGCACCGGTTTTGAAATATAGCACCTGTTTATAGCACCAGAGAATTGCATCTGTTTTTAACTGTAGCAAAAGGTGACATACTTCACTAGCGAATTATATAGTTCTGTTGACCAATAAAAATTGAGAGAGAACATTGAAAATTCGTTTTGAAATATAGCAAGGAATAGACAATTGTACTCGTTTTTATTTGTAGCAAAAGGTGACTGATTAATAATTAATTCAAAAGCAGCAGATGTTAATAAATAGATAGATTTTTATAGTATTATACATGCATATGTTTATGTAATAGTTTCATGTAAGCAGTACAGTGCGTAAAGAAATTAACATAATTGTATATAAAAATTATTTGTAAATATATTATTATCACTAAAAATGTAAGCAATATATATAAATGCGTAATTATGTTTTGGTAAAAACACATATTTTTAATTTTTAGTTTTATGTCGCATTTGTAATGCATGCCTATATATGATTTAATGGATGTTTTTATTATATATAGAATGCTATAACTTTTTACTCAAAAATTCTGATGAATCTAAGAATTCTAGAATCCGTAACTGCTTCCTAAAAACTCATTCTATCATATATGTTTGTAAACACACTAATAGGTTACTTGAAGTTGTTCCTAGCTACTGACTATTCTATCGTTTATTTTATCACGCCTATATTTATGAATCATCTTATTGTTTTGCTAACCTCAAGAAGCCTTTTCAAGATTAAAGCTACCTTTACTATTACAGCATTCCTTTTTAGAAGAAGAAAGAATGCATTAAAGTAGGAGGATATAGCTTTTTATATACAAATGCAGCAAGAATGGTGTGACACAAATTGTTTTTCTTTGTTGCGAAATATTTAAAGTGACTTCTGGTGCCTTTAATATGTGATAAATTGAGAAAAAAAAACTTTCACTTTTTTGCTGTACATGTTTATGCGTATCGCTTACCATAGAAATGAGAGACAATAGAAAAATGGTAATTAGATAAAAGTAAAGAAAAAGAAGATGAAGGAAAATATCTGTTTTGACCGTAAAGTGTGATTACTTTATCGAAATTCAATTCACTTTCCCTTGGATTTTATAAATATTGGCTGATATGGAAATCGCATATTTGTAACAAAAAAATTTATAAGCATATTCAGGATTTGATCATTTCAGAAAGCATGAATCATTTTTTTCCTCATAAATTAATGTACATGAATGCTTAACAAGTAAAACTGAGATATGAACTTTCTATCTTCTTGGCCTACTTAATACAAAAAAATATGTATTACCAATCAAATTGCGAGAATTAATATTTCAACCTTGTCGCTTCATATATTATCTTGTATTTGATTTGTTAAGTTTTTTCTGTTGAATTTCTAATCAACGAGATATTAGTGCTCATGATGATAAGAATAAAATATGAGCAATTTTTATTTTTCCTGCATTAATTTAGAAAAGTGGGACCACCCTTTATTGACCGCATCTGTCTAGCGACTCTTTCCTCCTTTTTTCCCCCAGAGGATGTCACTTTACGGATATGTGCAGATAAATAAATGTGCTGTCCTGATTGCCGTCACAATTAACGTTTTTTTCAGATTCAAAATGTCTTGTCGTCTCAATTTCAGATGAAAAGTAGCAAAAATTATTTATCACAAAAAGCTCACCTTGTAGTTATTATGAACAAATCAAATGCGTCATATTCTGTGTTGTTGCTATTAAAAACGCGTTCATTAACATGTTCACTTAATCAAGTTCCGACTATGACAATGTGTCAAAGATCTACTTGATAACTGATGCTAGCACTGGCATGTTATGCAACTAATGTGAAATTGATTACGCTAAGATTTCAATGGTGGACATCTACAGGATTCTTGATAATTGATGATTATATGACAAGTTGAATAGTCGTTCAGGGGCATGGTCGAAGTTAATGACACGTCATCTTTTTACATAGAATTCTGATGATATTTATGAGGTCATCTATCATTATCATTCAATAATTTTCGAAAGTAATTTCATCGATAAACTTATCCCACAACGAAAATTCGCGAAATACATTTTTTTGTAATAACTTAATTGATCCATTGATTCAACAAATAATAAATTATGATACATTTAGTGGAAAAAGTGTTAATGCAATATTCATGAATGCAATAATCATTAGAGATTTTATAGAACAAAGTGACTTCGATGAAGCAAAATACTTAGGATTTTTTTTAATCACAGTTATTTGTCAGGTAAACTGTTTTCATTTAATGGATAAAGATTATTTAGTTATTTTGAGCTAATGGAATTTCAATGATTTGCTGATCATTATATACATTTTTTCCAGTGATTGGTCAATTGGATGAAAATAATCAATTTATATGTAAGTTCTGGTGACTAGACATGAAAATAGATCTATATCTATATATCTTCATTTTATATGTTGTTTAGTATGCTAAATATCACGTGGTCATCTGGGCATTTTCCGTTTAAGCCACATCGGGCAATGGCAATCCTGAATGCGATACTAAAAACTTGGCTCATGTTGAAAAAATGATAGATTAACACTTTAAACAGCAAACACTAGCCACTAAATGTGTTAGCTTATCAGTTTTATATCAAATAACTAATTATCTTGAATAATTGATCATTCTCAGTGTCTCTAAATAAAAAAAAGAAATCATTCTGATTCAGCAATACTCTATTTTACAATATTTTTCAATTTAAAAGATATATATATATATATATATATATAACCTTTACAACCATATAATGATCAATACTACTAAATTGAAATTGCATGAAACAATATCGAACTGCTAATACAAGATAATTTATTTTCTTTGTCTGATTTTTTATTTTCTTTGTCTGATTATCTGATTTATCAAATATTTCTAAATATTTACTTAATAGTTTGGCTAAAATGAATTAGAATTTTTTTTTTTTTCATCTAGGATTGTTTTTAAAATGTTTAAAATAGGTAACTCGGAAATTTTATTCCGAAAAGGATACACCAGTAAATAATTACTCCAAAATTACTTGATAAAAAGAATTACAAAAATTAATCGTTCTTAAAATTCATTTCTCATATTCTAAATTGAGGTAAAACAGAATAAACTAATTTGTTCTTTTACGCTTTAACAACCTGAAGTGAATCGCATTGTATGAATAGTCGTTCCGAGGCTCAAGCAATAAACGTAACACTTTTTTACAGACGTGTTTGCATCTTTTTTACACGACACTCAGAACTAAAAGTCATTTTTATTGTTTTTCGTGGGTGAAAGTAATTCGGTTGTCACGAGACACCATTTGTGCTGTTTTTATAACGACAAAAAGTGTTTAACAGTTGTTGGACACGCCCAGTGAATCCCATTCTGTACAAAAAGTGGGATTCTTTATGAATCATAAACCGAACTTCTCCAGTTGTTCAACTATTAGATGGTATCTGTGTTATAGAAATGTATTTTTCCAGCAATTTCGGTTTAATGTTGAATGATTCTATGAAGTCAGTTTCCAGCTGACTGATATCTATATATTATTGCTGTTGTGATTTACGGCATTCTATCGTGTCAAGTGAAAAATTTTAAGAACGAGTAATTTTTGGAGAATTATGAGTAATTTGTCCTTGGATCCGTCAAACAGAGTCATTTTTGGTGAGAAAATTGTGTATTTATATTGTAATACCTTGATTTCAAGAAAGGCTTCCTCCAGCAAAGTTTGTTAAGTTGTACGTGTTACTTTAAAAAAGTAAATTTGAACAACCTTCTTCGATGTTGCATTCTTTTCAAAAGCAACTCTACCACATTTTGAATGCAACTTTTTTATTCGACACTAAAATCATACCTTATTTCTCTTATTTCCAATTAATATATACTAATTAACAATATAATGGAGTATATTTTTAAAGAACTGTTGTAAAAGTATGGAAAGTCGTGATGCAGTTTTTGTATTTCATTTCAATGTAATTCAAAATTATTGCAATAATCATTTTTCAAACATTCTAAGCTTTCTATTTCAATATTAACATTTTTGAGTATTGTGCAATCAAATTTTGAATTTCTATTTTCATTTTACATAGAGCATTACATTAAGAATTAAAAATGATGGATATTTCTGCTCAAATGATTTTTATCAAAGGAATAATTAAAAGTACAAAATTCATGGAAAAGTTTATATTATTATTACTGATCAACATTATACTGATTCAATGGACAAGAAAAGAGGAATAAACGAAAAAAGTATTATTGCTTTCATTTCTAAACACATCTATTCACTTTATTCTAACAAATAACTACGAAGTCAAACAATAACATTTTAGTAAGCAATACTGTCGTTTGAATTCCAATGAATATTGTTAACAAAGCATATACATATCTGTTTATATATATATTGCGCAGCTATCATTGAATATGTTTAGTTTCTCTGTATATATTATTCCAGAAATCTTACATCACTTTGATATTTTGCGACAAAGAAATAATTTAACAAATAAAAATGCTATGAAAATTGCTCTGATGTTAAATTTTTTTATATAATTATTTGCACCAGGTCAATTAATCATTGGTAATTCTGGATTTAAGTAAAAGATCCTATTATTCACTTGAAACAGATATTAATATAAGTACATAAAATATTTTATCTAGAAATGTAATCTAGTATTGCCTTGTTATGACCACCGATTTTGATTAATGTTGTCATCCTAACCTTTCTGTGGAGCATCAAAACCTTCCGCTGAAGCATGCAACCAATGAAATCACCCATAGGGATATTACACTTAGTGAGTTATGACTCAATAAAGCGGCTTGGAGAAAAGAACGATGGCAGTAAACATTTTTGAATTGGTCACCAGTCGTGGGAGTTGAAGCTAGAAAGAAATGTGTCACTTAAATTAATACCAAGATTTATGTATCCTCTAGTAAGTTCAAAGAAACGATATAAATTGTATCTAATATTTTGAAATAAATTTCAGCCTAGCGCATTGGAATGTAAAACAAAATAATTGTTAAATAGATCTACTTGTTCCAAATACATAATTCTCATTGTTTCATATCTTTTTACTATCGTTTACTTAATAAAACTTGTTTCAGAACGAAATTGTTCAATTCTAAATTAATATTTTTATGTATAGTACATTTTAAATAATAATAAATGCTATTTATATGTTAAATAAAATGTTCTTAAAAGGATCTGATTGCCCATTTCCTTTTCATTATATGTATTTTATATTTACCATTCTTAGACTCTTACTTAGACATAATTTCTTGGAAATGATGGCATGATTCCCATATGTTTCTCTTATCGCTCTTTCATATTTCTTTGAACTCGGTTCAGCTTGTTTTCTTTCTCTTGCAAAATGTCATAATAGCAGCAGAAATAAGAGTAATACATGAATATAAAAATTAACATGGAACTCGATTAAGTATTTTATTTTTATCTTTGTTTATGTAAATTGATTGCGTGTGTTAAAGAGACTTTATTTTCGGAAGAAAATGTGTAGCTGAAAAATGAGAAAAACCTCAGCATAAATTAGTCTGTAGTTCCGCTTTCAGAGTTTCATTTTCAATAATAATCTAAACTCATTCCTTTTAAAATAGACATAACTGCTGTAAAATGTGAGAGAGTAAGGTGAAAGGAATTTAAAAAATGCATGCTCAAGCCAAAAATGTCAAGTCCTTGATCCCCTTTCTGATAATACATTCTAGAGGTCACACGAACATCTATAAAGCAACTCTGCTAATAGAAAATTGTCGAACGAGTCGATTTCTTTTTTTGACCTAAATGTCAAAGGGATATATCGGATAGGTTTGGGTTAGAGAACAGGTAATTTGCAGTAAATTAACGTGAATTCCATTCTTTCCAAAGTAACACGTCGTACGAATAGTTAAAGTTATTGACCCGGCATGTCATGTTTCTGTTAAAATTCCATTAGCAGTCTGAATAAATGCAGGAAGACTGAGTAAGTTCATTTTTAATCTGGTGCTCGTTGTTTTCAATTACTGAACTTTACAAATGACTCCTGTGGTATTGTGCCTGTGATCAGTCTCTCTAGAGGTTATTTACTTTGCGTTTTAAAGAAATGTTTAAAATTTTTATTTTAGCATCAGAATTCTTACTAAATATGCTTTTATTCTAATGAATAATTTATAATTCGACAACTCTTTAAACTCATACTGAAGTCGGTTGTTCATGTTGCCTAAAGAAAAAAAAACAATTATAGTTTTTACATGCTTTCTAGAAAACTTCCCGTTTTCTTAAGCTTCAAACTATAGCTTGCAGAGCATCTTAAATTCTTACAACTAAAATAATACTTCAAACAATTTAGAATTCCATCGGCTTGTTTATACTTTCAACATAACAGCGTATCTTACAAGCATTGCCAGATTCCAGAAGGTTTACAATTGATCATCTGCTATTAAAAATAAGCGAAATAATATTAACAAAATATGTTTATCAAAGAAAAAATCGTTTACTTTCACTTTTTAATAATATTTTAACAAAATAAAAATGGTAACAGTTATAAAATGTCTGAAAAAGAATCGTCTGCTAAATGTCTATTAACAGATTTAGATTATGATATTTACCGAACAATAGTTGATGGAATAAAACGGAAAATCCCTTTCTTTTGAAATTTATTAAGGAAATTTGAAGATAAAATATATAATTTCTCGTTCAGATTTAATTAATTATTTGACTTCCTATTTTTGAAATAAAACGAATATTTTAATTGAGACTAAAATATTTATCCAGTTACCAAGTTTGTCTTTTTCCATTTTGCCTGTGCAGCCCCTAAAAAAAATCGGTTTTTGAAAGGATTAAATAAATATTGTATTATTTCATAAATGGAATCTATCTTAAGAAACATTAATTTTTTTCCGCCCTTCCTAGACAACGGCATCAGAATAAATCTCTTACTCTAAATGCACTACTTTTCACTACAAGCCTTTCGATTAAAATGGTTCCAAATTGTTTGTTTCGTTCACTTTGCATTGAAGACTTTTTTAAATGTGCATTTTATTGATTGATTCCAAGGCCATCTAAACTGTCAGTCAATTAATGCCAAATAGATACCTGCGTCAAGTTTGACACATCGTATTCAATTATGACATGAATATTTAATTATGTAGCCATACATTGGATTATACTATTTTTTATTCATAAAAAGTTTACTATATCTTTCTTTCGATACTGAGAATGAAAGCAAAAGTATAGTCTGTTTTTATATGTCATATATTTATATTATGTCAAAGCCGAGAGTCATTTTCTGCAGTTTTTATCCATAACTTATTGAAACACATTTAAAATTTTATGAAGGTGCATTTTTACGGGTGCAACAGTTTTATTGATAGTAAAACCCGAATTACTGATATAGATTATCAAAATTATAATACAATTCTTAATCTATGACATCATAAATACAGAAATAATAAAAATGGAAGAGAGCACTAAGTGGGATTTTTAATCGTTAAATAAATAAGGGATTAAAAGGTGGTTGGATAAAGAATGTAAAGTGACAACCATAACCTTAGCCTGAGCTTATTTTGGCATCAAGTCCAAATATTTTTAATACTCCATTTTTATAATTATATTTAATTTTTATAGCTTACGTATAATCAAGAACGGGGCACTCTCTGCAGTATATAAGTAGCTTGTACATAAGGTGACCATAAAATACCTTGAGAACTTTCGGAGTTTCATTGTAAAAAAAAAACCTGTTTGATCAAGTATAATTCAAAGCAGTTACTCTGATCTGCCCGAACGGGTAATTTAAATGATCGAAACTACAAGACTATTGGTGAATCCTAAGGACAATCACCGGCTACGGTACAATCCTTCTTGTTGGAGGTAGGGTCTATCATCGATAGAGAGTAACCGACCCTCACCAATTCTGTATCCACCAGGGAGTGCCAGCCAGGCTGGCTCTCATCTCCATATCTGCGGAGTTTCCCAGGAGGATTTCAACCAAGTATTCTTTGGGTTTAAAAAAAAAGTTTCAATTTTTGCCCCTCCTCTAAATACAATACGGTGCTGGTTACGCATTTGAGCAAGTCAATCAGGCAAAGAAATTTCAGAAATTACAATCCCCATTACAAATTTATTTTTGCTTTATTTAATTTATTTGGTTCAATAAATTGTTGGTTTGTTGGACTGGCAACTTTATGAGATCCTTTGAACTAGTTAGATTATCATCATTCCTTTTATAACTATACTTTTCAGATGGCTCTCCAACTAAAAATTACTAGGAGCGACCTCCAAGAAACGCGGTACTCACCTGCAAGGAAATGCACGGCTAATTATCCATCCGTCAACAAAATGTCGGGGAATTAAAGGAGCACGTTATCCAACACGAGCGAGCTTCAGGAAACGTGGTAGCCATCTGCAAAAAAATGTATAATTAAGTATCCGTCCGTCTAAAAAATATTGACGTAGAACTTACTGAGCATATAATCCAGTACAAGAAGATGCTTCGTTTGACATGAAAAGTTAGACCGTTAGTATATAATATTCACAGTTCTGAATGTAAGCAAAATAAACTGTGTCTCTTTTTAAAGACATTTTTACATAAATTGTTATTCCATAATCATTTGGCCAAGCATATTCTTTACAACTGAGCTCCAAATATCTTGCTTTATTTTAAGGCCATCCTGCATCAGAATTTCAGATGCGTTCCGCATGTATTGCATATGAGGAAATATATTAGTTAAAACTACGAATCTTTTTTTTTCTCTTCACATAGTCATAAAACAGTATATCACAAAAGAACTTTAAATTAATCCCAACTAGTGTCACCCTTTTTAATCCTCTTAATAAATTTAAGTTGCTCGTCACGTCCTGAAGTATTTCATGTTTAAAGTACAAAAACTGTAATTTTATAGCTCTGGATAAGATAGTTCGAAGGAGGAAGTACCTGAAAAAAAATTCTTTGGACAATAACATCTTTTTTCAATAATAAATCATTACAATATCGTCTCAAAAGAAATGTAAATTTACGAGCGGCACATTGTTGCAAAAAGTAGTAAGGCTGGTGCAAAAAGGCTGAACCGAAGAGCTTTTAAAAATCCATGAAATAAGCTTAGTTAACATTCTTTCCTGCCATTTGACACTTTCAAGGGCATAAAAAAAGTTGCAACAATCCTTCTTAATTCTAGGTTTTTTTTTTTTTTTTTTTTTTTTTACAAGTGAGCAGAAGTTAAAATCGGGTGGTCCAATCAAACTTCAAATGACCAATCATCCATCAGCTACCAAGCCTACTCCATAATGTTTTGCGTTGAGAGATAAGAAGTTTTTCTTACGTTTGAATGTGTCAAGTCGATGAAAGAAGTTGCAACACTACCTTCTAGCTCGCTAATTCTTGATATAATGAGGACAATAACTGCTCTATCTGCAGGGTTGTTGTTTACAAATATGATTGATTTCCTCAGAGAAATGAAAACAGGTGCATCATATTTCTTTCCACCACATCAAGGTGGCTTTGAAATGGCTACAGAATAATAATTATGCATTTTTTTAATTGTCTGTCATTGTATCAAAAATTATAAGCTCCAAACTCCATCATTTCACGTTAATTTTTGTAAGCTTATAGTCTATTTTTTAACGTGTAAAAAAAAGCTTAATAAATAATACGATTTTCTATTACTCTGAACTGACCCACAAATTCCATTTAACGCATTCAATATTTTATTACTAAATATAGAATAAATGTACAAATAAGTATTTATTTATATATTTATATATTACTAAATTTATAAATAAGCTCAAAAATTATTATTTTTAAACGTAAGGTGGTTTGAAATTTTATAATGAAAAATGAAATCGCTCTCTTTAATTTTGCATTTTTGAATACGATAACCAATTTTTTACGGCATCTAGTCCAGTTAATTCATTAAATGATTTTATACTTAGTTGCTATAAACACATAAAGTTCATATGTTGCATAAAAAATTTATTACAAAAATCCTAAAAACAATTGATGCCTTTGTTTTTAGATAGAATCTTGTCAATTTATTTAATTACTTCAATACAAAATTTATTGTTTCGGTGATATAATTGAATGTTACAAGAATGTTGCTTTAAGATCTAAGAACATTTAAGATAAATGCAACAAAAAATGCCTGAGTAAGATGTATTTTAAATCAAAGTTTATAAATAAGAAATTTTTTCAATAAATTTGTTTCATAATAAATGTCTTATTTAAATTAGGTTATAATTGTTTGTTAATAAAACTTCAATCTGATGCGGAATTCAAATACTTTCTTCAGTAAAATGAAAAAGATAATTAAGTCGTAAATTTTGTGTTAAATATCATTTCTTTTCCTTAAATGTCGACTTTCAAAGTTCTTTTATTCCCTCCCCCCTTCCATGAACTCAGAATTGTCTCTATGTATATGAATATAGTATATCTAGCCAATACAGAATGACTAAAAAAATATTTACTTAAGACATTCTTTTTATAAATTATTATAATCGAGGGTTTTCTGTGAAATCCTTTACATTTACTTAAATTTATTCCCTTGAAATTATTGTTATCTCAGAAAACTGAACATTAATTACTTAAATGACTCTGATTGATAGCAAAGTGCTCTTTAATGAAAAATATCATTTTTAAATAACGAATTTTTAAAAGACAACCATCATAAAAAACTGAATAATTAGAAAGTGCCCTTATTTACTATTAGATGAAGACCTGCACAGAAATCTAACAGGAGTGCTCTTTTTCAAGTTTAAGAATCAAATGTAGAAAAATATGCTTCAAATCTAATTATATTGAGTGAAAGTAAAAAATAATTTTGAAAAATATTAACTATCATGTTTTTGAAAGTGCATAATAAAAATATTTTTTGATGCAGAAACGTATTTTGTTTATAACGCTAGGCCCAATTCTAGTTGCCATTTTTATTAAATTCAACACAAATGCAATTTAACTATTTCAAGGAAGCCGTGATAAAAACCCCTTTTCATTTTGGGTAGCGGATATTAAATAAGAGCTCCAGTCTTTTCATTATTTCTAAAATAATTAGCCTCTGGAAGTAACTTTCATATTAGACTAAATTGCTATAATCAACAAATTATCTCAAGGTTTTCTATAATTTTTAAGGACATTTTGTAGTTACTATTGATTATTAACACCCGACGATGACATCACATTAATGTTGCTTGCAAAATTATTATTAATGCCGACAGATACATTGTTGCCTTCGCGTTTGCATTATTAATAAAAACTGCTATGAAGCACAGTTATTTACGAATTGCTATCAAGTGCAGTTATTTACGAATTGCTGTGAAGAGCAGTTATTTAACTCTTCCCTATTACGCACTGGTTAACTTTTTTTAGTTTGTGCCTGTTATTTTGTTTAAATAAAATTATACATAATGATTGAGGATTATTATGATAGCCTAAAAATGTGCGTAATTCAAAAATATTCACACTTAAATGAGCATAATAATATATATATATATATATATATATTGCTACTTTCTTCAAATACTGGTATGAAAAAGTAATCTGCTTAAAATTAGGTTAGCCTATTAGATAAAAATATATCGAATCAGATGTTATTTGCCAGATTTTCAAACTTTATGCAAATAAATAAATGAATGATTTACAAGATAGCATTGACTCTCATTGAAAGTTACCGAATTGAAATATCATTTCCACGTTGAGAAGGTATTTTTTAAAGGAAATTCCCATTTGGTTCCTATTTATTGTTTAACCTTTCAGTGCATCGTGTAGCCATTTGGTTACATGTTTTTATTTCCATTTATAAATTTCACATGACTGTTTTAAAGGGTAACAATGAATGTTTGAAAATCCCTTTTTAAATGCTTTTTTTATAAAATTTGTAGAAAAGACTGATAGATTATAATAAGGGTACTAGAATTAGATTTAAATTGGAAACTTGGAAAAATACCAGGACGGCTGTTGTATGAATAGTTCTACAATTAAAAATACAATCAAAATACTTTTGTTTTTTGCTTCGTAAAAATATATTGGTAAAAAGGGACTTTTATTTTGATTGCAAAATTGCTATAATGTGATTTATTTTACTAGGATATTGTTTAATTGACAATAGTGCATTTTAATTTTTTGGTTCATTCGGCAGTTTTTTTTTATTTCACAAAAAAATACTTAAACATTTTAAAAATATTTTTCTTGAATTATATGCAAATTCTTATATATATATATTTTTAAAAATTCATGCATTGTAGGATTAATAAAGTTAATAAATATTATCAAATTTGTTGTTTTGAAAATAATTTCAATATAAAATGGGCTAAAGAAATTGAAGGTTTATTAATTTTCGAAACTTCATGGAATATGCGATTATTGATACAGCTAATTTAGCTTTTCTTCAGGGAATTAATAAAATAAAACTCATTACGTTTCTTTGAGTGAAAATTTGAGAAATACTCTTTCAGATATACAAGACTTTTAATTAAAACGGAAACTGCAATACATTATTCCAAAAATATTATTTATATCTTTGAACTGCAATTATAAGAAGCAAATATTTTTCCTATTATATAATAATAATACATTATAAAACATACCGTATTTTTTCAAATTAAAATTATAAGAAGCAAATATTTTTCCTATTATATAATAATATATTATAAAATATACCGTATTTCTTCAAATTACAATTATAAGAAGCAAATATTATCCCTATTATATAATAGCTTTGTATATCAAATTTGCCAAACGATTTTATTGATGCAAAAACACTTGTTTAAGCTACTTGCATATGCTTTAAATTGTTTCATGCAATATGTTATAGCTATATGTTATCTCAAGATGCCATATGTCGATAATGGTCCCAGTTGTTACATCGTAATTTCGACTGTTTTTTTTTTTTTTTTTTTGTCATATAATATTTTGATACAGTGGCAACATGAAATCCAGACCCATGAATTCTTAGTTAATTACTCCGATTGGCTATATTCTCTCAGAGTAAATTTCAAATTACAGAGAATTTTTTTTTGTTTTTGTTTATTTCTATTCAGTTTGGTTACTTCTTGTTCTCAAAACTTTTGATTGAATTAAAATCTATATATTCAATCAAAAATATTTTCTTAAATTATTGATATTATTATACTTATTATTAAGTGGTGGGGGAGGATTTTAACTACTTACGCTTATATATTAGAAAGTAATTTCGTAATGAATCTATTAGCATTAAATTTATTTTTGCAACGGATAAGTAACTTCCGTAAAATAACTCTACTATTGGAAAATATTTAAAAAACGTTGTGAGTGAAATAAACAATTGTTTTAAACAGGTATTCATCAATTAGCTATGAAATATTGTTATCAATTTTTATTAATTGATTAACGTTTCTAGGGGACATGAAAACTCCATAATCTTAGATGCACAGAATTAACGAATCAAAAAATCATAGTACCTTGTTAAAATTTTACGGACTGTTTATCATTTATGAGGTTAAGAAGTACTAGGAACTTGTGATGAATTAATGAAGTAAGTTTAGATGATATTTTTATCTTCTTAGATCAGCAACCTCACACACAGAAAGAAAATATCTCAGTAAGAAATTGTAATATCCTTTCGGCAGCATAATTGATGGCCCATTACAAGTAATTTAGTGGACAGCATTAGGAGCAGTTTTGCTTAGATTGTCTTTCAGCATTAAACTAATTAGTTAGCTATCAAAATATAGTGTTCAAATTTCTTTTAATTTATTAACAGTTTAAGTATTTAAACAAGGCAGTATGGTAAACAATTATAGGATGAATTAAAATGACAACACAATATTGAATGTTGTTCTATACTGTATAATGTTCAGTATAATTCTTTTGCATAATGTATACTATACTTAACCTCCATTTGTCTATGTGCATGATCTTCATTTATATAGATTTTCTTTAGTTCGAAAAATTTATTCGGTCAATATTAATACAATATCTAAAAATGCATGTAATTATGATCATAAAAATGGATACGTCTGATTATGCAGAAAACGTCTTTAAGTTTTATAAGTGGCATCAAACAAACTGTAAGGCTCATTCTGTGTGCAAATGTTATTCGTATACATTTTAACACTTATTTGAAAATCACTCTAAAATTATAGAAATGTGATTATAATAAAGTAATAATGTGGCATTTATTACTTTAGGCAAAGTTTTACGATATTTGTCGGACGTGACATAAAACTATTTATTTTTCAACACTCATAGCTTTGATGCTTATATTATATTCACTACAATATTACGTTAAAAATCATCTAAACAAAAGTAAACTCAATTTGACTTCACATTTTCTTTGCTTTATTTCAACTACTAATGCCCCACTGTTAGAAAATGCCATTTATGTTATAAATAGAAAATTGAACAAAAAGACTTGGCCGATGGATCTAATTCTTTCTCTTAAAAATTGAAGATCATTATGCCTCTATTTTTTGTTAAAAAAATTTTAAAAAAAAAAGCAATTTCCGAATAATGTTGTAGAACAAGATATGAACAATACCATTCAGTTGATTATGTGTAGCAAATTCTTCTCAACTGAGTGTTAAATGATACAAGAATTTCTTTACTAATGAGTGTTCAGCATTACCCTTTTCCTGGCTAAATGCCATTAGAGCTATTAATTTTTGTCAAACACGATTTGGAACCAACTTTTGTTCCTCTCATTAAGACTTTAAAACAAGAACATTTACTCTTGTAAAGGCTATGTGATTCCGGAAAGTTTTCCTGTATAAGAGCCTTTTTTCGTCTATTGTGCATTCTTTCTTTTTTTCCAAAATAGCAGTTAATAGCAGTTTTACTGAGTCACAATTCCTGTTCTGAAAATTGATAATTGCATAGCCAATGGAGTGCATTGTCATAAATTTTTGAAAAGTAGTTTAGCTGAAATATTCTATTAAAAATATTGAAATGATTTGATTTCATCCTTAATAATCAACTGAAACAATTTTTTGATCATATTAACTGCTAATAAACATATTGCATTGTTCAGTGTTCTTAGATTTGTTTTACTTAGTAATCTTGAGAAAGTAATTTATTTTTCGTTGTTTATTAATAATTTTTTTTTAAATATGGCTAAAATATTTTCTATCTAATTCAGTTATTTGTTTACAAATATTCTTTTATTTTTTTATTTAATATTGATATTTATAAAACTTTTTTTATTAAAAAAATGCTTTTCAAGACAATAGTTGAAGTTAAAAATAGACATTGTTTAGATATTTCTTTAAAAGAGATATTAATACATTTGTAATTAAAAAAATCTGTTATTTCCTTATATATTTCAATTAAAAATTACGACACCAAATTTTAAATTAATTTATAGTATTAAAAGCATTAAATGAATTTTTCAAGATTTGCCAGCATATTTAATTACTTCAAACACAAATCCTCATAATATCTTCAACTTTTGAATAAATGGACTTGCACCACTTTTATGGACATGGCTCAATGTGGCGGCTCTCAGCTTAACAAAGTGAACAGAAAATTTTCCATTTGGTTTAAATCTGTGCTGTTTTTAACTAGTTTATAGTATTAGAAACTATATGAATTTTTTTAATGATTTGCCAGCATTTTCAGTTACTTCAAACACAAACCCTCATAATATCTTCAATTCTTGAATAAATAAACTTGCAATAATTTCATGGACATGGCTCAATGTAACGGTTCTCAGCTTAACAAACTGAACAGAAAATTTTCCATTTGGTTTAAATCCGTACTGTTTTCTATGTTTAAACATATGTGATAAGTACTGTTCTAAATTTATTTTATTTATTAATGAAAAAATTGAAATTTCATTTTTTATCCTGTCAAGCATTTATTTTTTCGTAAAGCTGATATAAAGTGCATTGCTCTTAAAGTCTCTTTGTTTTCAAGATCTATTATTATCAATAATATTTCAGTGAACAATATGCTTACAGTTAGTTGATTCAGCTTTGATTTCTGAATAGTGAATTACGTGATACATTCATTTCTAAGGTATTAAATATAAATGCAACGATATAAAACCTGCTTTTACGTGTCTTTTGTGAAGCAGAGTATTCTTCTTTTATGAATCAAAACGTACTCTTTTCACTTCAATGGCGAAATATAAAAATTATTTTAAGAATCGAGACGTCACGGATTGATTGTCACTTTCTAAAACGACAAAGGTTTACATGATAAAAAGGACATACATGGTAAATGTGGCCCTCATGAAGAGCAAAGAGGCTCATTAACTTTCTGGAGATAATGTTTGAAAAGTTTTCTGAAGCATTTTTCTGCCAATTATCTTGTCCTAGAAATAAAGAAAGGGAGTATTCTATTTAACTTAATGATGATGGTAATCTAAGGTAATTATGATTCGATGCTTTACGCCGTGGTGAATCATTTGAATAATTTTAGATGATTTAAGTTTGTAAGAATGAATGGTCTAATATATACAATGACTTGTTAGATTATTGAAGTTATTGAAGAGTTCGCCTTGTAAAGATAGTAGAGTTTAGTTTTCATACATTTGCGAACAAGGTATTTTTTTAATATTTAATAATATATATTTTTTTTCTTCTTTTACATTATTTTAGTGAAGAGTTCGCCTTGTAAAGATTGTAGAGTTTAGTTTTCATATTTAATAAAGGTGTTTTTTTTTAAATATTTAATAATATTTTTTTCTTCTTTTACATTATTTTAGTTCTCGTTAGCTATTCAAATGACCAACAAAGAATATATATTTTATGAACAAGCTTAGAGTACTGAGTGCTTTTGTTTTCGTGCCTGCAGATTTGAGATTTAATTTTTCAGACTTACATTCTAATCATTTCAGTTTGGTATGAATGAATGTGATAACGAATTTGGTTTTCATAGCGCATAATGACAAGGGTATCTTATACACAACTGTATTTTGTAATTGATTTGTTATATTTTGATTCTTAATAACTACTCTCATGACTTAACAAGTGATATTGATCTTAAGAACATTCTTAGAATTTTAATCATTTTCATCTATTGGTAAACTTAAATATTTACTTTGGAAAGCATATATTTTCTGACAAATTACTTTTGCTTATACATAAATAACGAAAAAGAATATATGATGGTTTCAATGCCGAAATACACCTTTTTACTGTTTGTAAAACAAAGCCGTATACATTAATCATCTCATTGCTAATTTTATATACAAGTTAAATAAATTCCTTAAATCTAGACGAAACATATAAAAGTCAGCTGGGTCAACAATACAGAGCCACTACAATGAGTATTATGTTGTCAAATAGGTAAGCCATCAGTAATCGTTATGGTTATGTAAATAGTTTCATTTTCCGCCTTTTTTTTTCTCTCTCTCTCTCTCTCTCTCTTTGTAGTTTGCTTTTTCATACGCTGTTTAAACCAAAGTGATTTTTGCTCACCTTAATTCCAATATCTAGTTAGTCTATGCTAATTTTTAAGTGATCCGGCTTGTTAAACATTACTTTTGAAAAATTGATGAAAAAAACTCCCCACTCCCTTTCTTTCTTCGCCTATAAAGGAAGACCATCAGACGGGTAATCGGACAGACGGTCAGAGTCTGCCGGTGTGTTTTCCACTACATGTCTGCAACACTGTTTAAATAACCATAAAGGTTATAGCTACAGGGGCATGAAGTGATTATGTTATTTTCTTCTAATAGTTAAATTTGCTTAGGTAAAAGGACAACATTTACATTTATTGCGATATCTGTTAATTAAATAGAAAGAAATGAATTTTAGATTGCACAATGCAGATTTGCATTTCTCTGAGCATTCATTATAAACTAGTAAATTAATATATATAATATTGATGATATAGAGTTTGCATACGTTTAGTTTCAATTTAATATACACTTATTTAAATTTTAAAATAATAAATTGTGATATTATTAGGAGTTTATATAATATTAGCAAAGCTAATCCTATTTATTCCTGGACTAACGTTGATTTTCGGCAAGTAACCTATAAGTATACTTACAAACTAATGCAATGATTATTATTAATGAAATAAAAGCAATTTCTTCTAATAAGATTGCTGTAATTAATAAACTAACTGGAATATAACGATGAATGTATTTCAATGTACGATATATTGATTATAAAGCTGATAAAAAAAGTCAGATCTTGCTTGTGATTTGGGTTATAGGTCTTGATTTAGAAAATTACTGCCTCTTTTATTCGCTATAAAGAAGTTAAAAAGAGCCAATATTTGCTCTTTACAAATATTCTTCCTATGAAATATAATACATCTAAAAATGTGATAACACTTTTTTTATTTTTCATAGAACAGCTTTTCATATATTGAAACTTTTTTAAAATTTACAACAGACCTTTGGAGGCTTTTTCGTATTGCTCAGAGAAATGAAGATACCCTTCTTAGAATGAGTGAAAATTAAGTACAATTTAAATTCATTAAGTGTTACATTGATTGAATTAAACTTCTTGGATTAAATAGCAAATGCACAACAGGAATAAGTGAATATCTAAATTAAACTAAATGAGTCTCCGAACTGTCTTTGAAATGAAAAAAATTGCCAGGGTTATAGAGATATGGATCTGTCTATGAATATGGAGAGAACCTTTTTCAATATGTTTAGTCCACAAAAATCATATAAATCTATATATATGACATCTATCTGATCATCTGTTTTGGATATCAGCATAAACCAACTTTAAGTTGCTGTAGGCTACTGCTTTGGAAAAAAAAATCAAGTTGATATTTTAAAACAAATACTTTATTTTAAATAAGATATTATATTTATTATTTATTTTTTCGAATGGTTTACGAAAGCAATAAGATATAGAAATCGATTTGAAACTTATTGTTATGCTTTCATGATCTTTAAAGGCGTAGAGCAACTTCAGAACAGGTCTAAGCAACAGAAAATGTAGATACTATTAAAGATAAATAAATATGTATTTGAAATATAAATATTACAGACAGACTAAACTTTAATGTAAAAGATTAAAATTTAGCCAGAAGCTTTTGCAAATTTCATATGATTTATAAATTGCTTCACTAATATTCAAGCATTAAATAGAAATATAACTGTAATATTACTTTCATTATACATTTAAAATATAATTAGATTGCTAAACTCTTAGATTTAAATAAAGAAATCCTCAATAAGTCTGGCAATTGGATTCTCGCCCATTAATTTAGTTTTGTTAAAAAAAAGTATTAATATCTTTTATCGATTTACTCTGAAAGTATATACAACATAAATAAAATAGTTTCTAATTTTCAAATTAGGCGTAAGATATTTTAACCTTTTGAATGTTCATTTTGTTTTGAAGAAGACACTTAGATACGATGAATTAGATTTTTGGATCATTGTCCTTCATTAGGATGAATAACAGACGAATTATAAAGAGCCGCCTTTAGATTAATTTCAGATAATTTCCCTTGCCGAAGATAATTACCATCATCAATTTTACTCTGGGTGTCGTTTTTAATTAATGTAGTTTGTTTCATCATTTTTTATAAACTCTGTAAGAAATCGTCCTTCACTGCCCAATTTTGTTGAGGATCATCCATTTTTGAGATATTTTTCGAAGATTATCGCGCGCTTTATATGATATCTTAAAAACCATATAGCACGTATCTTCATTCGGAAAAATTTTTTTTAATATTTCTAGATGGATTTTTTGTGATCATTTGACAGAATATATAATTATAATATTTAAAGAGATAATTTTCAAAAAGACATTGATTATTCGTCTCTCATCCTTAGGATCGTAAATCTCCCAAACAGTATATTCATACTCTTCAGACTGTCATTTATATATTTAATTCTATAATTATACAGCCAAGTTCATTTTTAGAATAGCAAACTGTGCCAGTTTTGAATAATACCAACAGCAATTAAAATTTCTAATTACAATTTCGCTGACGAATAAATTCTAGCAATTGAAAGCGGATAATTTAAGACTTATAATTGTCACATTTAATATTTTTTTAGTGAAAATGGTTTAACTGTGACTAATTGTGAGTTCTGTCATTGTAGTACTATAATAGAATGGTTTTAAAAAATTTTAAATGGAATAAAACTTATATCCTAAATAACTTTTTTTTAATTTATTGCAAATACAATATTTAAAATAAAATTCAAAATATGTAGTAACATTTTATTGTTACATTTATTTAAACGTTTTTAATTCAAAATAAGCAGATTTCAAACATTATTTATATTTTCGAATTACAAATCAAATATTCAGTCATATTCATTATATTTTTTCATATTTCAATCGAAAAGTAAATATTTTCAGAAAACAATTGAAAGAAATAAAGAAAAAGAAAAGGAGAGTTTGTTTCAATTGTTTTTTTGAAGAAATTCCTATAAAAAAGATGGCTATCATATTGATAATGTAGGAAGATATTGTGAATGCGAAATTAAAAGACATTCCATTTTATTTATTCATTTTATTATGCATTTTTTATTTATTATATTTGTTTATTTAATGGTTCTTTTTTTTCAGTATTATATGTTTTTATATTTTGATAAACGATTTAAAATTGCAAGGGTTAATTTTAATATATTGGATATTAATATTATATTGGATATATTGGAAAAAAATAAAGATAATTGGTTTATAGCTGTTACATAAACGCAATTTTAATCGTTCTATTCGTCGTTAAACTGTTCAATTACTTCCCGTTTTCAAAAGGCACATAAAAAGAATTAACTATGTATTAGCTGTCAAATTCCATTTGTTACCAATTCTGACACATATTTAGACCACCTACAAAGTGTAACTTCAACACGCTTTGACATTTTAACTTGTCGTGTCGTTAGAATGCTGGTCATAACAGTCAGAAAACAACCGCTTTTGGTATGCAAAAAACCTGAAGATGTTCTTTCGCTAGTCATTGAAATTCAGAAAGCATAGATGACAGGACATGTGTTTGAGGTTAACTAGGGACAATTATTTCTGATGAGCAAAGAACTCATGCATCGATAGGTAAAGTTCTTGAGAAGGTAGATAAAAATACTTTTGAAATTTCATTTTTTAATTCTCTAAATATAAACTGATCTAATTTTAAAAGATAAAAAAGTTGTATATAAGTTTTTATATATTTTTGGTTTTTATTGCGGAAAAAGATCTTACTGTGTTTCCAAAGCAAGATTTTAATATTAATCACTAATTCATGGAAATTAGCATTGTTTTCTTTCTCTCTCTCTCTCTCTCTCTCTCTTTTTTTTTTCGGCCTGGGTGAATTTAAAACGTCTTACTGCAAGATATAATAAATTTTTCTTTAACCTACTTAAAGTGTTAAAAATAGAATAACAAATTTTTGCAAGTTCAAATAAAAACAAGAACTTCATGTTTCTCTTTTAAGTTGGATTTCAAGTTATTTCTAAAATAGATAGTTACATGAACTTAAGACAAAAGCATATAATTAAATGTACGTAATTTAGGGCATTTTGATTACTTCTGTATGTATTCAAATTTATTTATTCGAAAGGGGATGTTTTATTTAGATAAATAGAATTGGAATTGATCTCGCATCTGTACTATAAGTATTTCTATATTTTACAGAAAAAAAATAACTAAAATTAACATAGAAGTGATTGAGATTTCCTGAAATTTTCCTTAGATGATTTTTGTTGCTTAATCCCCGTTCTTGATATTCCAGTCGCAGCAATTTTGAGAATTCTTATAGAAGTAATCTAATACTGGTTTAATAGATTATTAAGCTATTTTATACTTTTGGCAAAGTTTATTAAATAAATTTTCGGTTAACATTTACATCAATATTTTAAACAAAAAAATATTATTGCAAAAAAAAAAAAAATAGATCAAACTAGAGCAGATGTTGTAAACAGTACCGAAACATGCTTTCAATGCGTTTCGGAAAGGCTTATAACAATATTTTGACAAACAACAATAGTATGTAGCTTTCAAATTTTCTTTCTGTACGTCAAACATAGAGTCTCTGTTGCACCTGCCTCTTTTGGCATTCAGAATACGACTTATACCCCGCATAATTGAAAATTAACCGAGTAAGTTCACTGAGAAATCGGTTGAAAATGCATATTTTTAGCATTACAAATATAATATATAATGGAATTCGTAATTATTTTCCATTATTAAACAACCGTTCATATTTCCATTAATCCAAATGAATATTCTCTTTTAATGATGATAAAGCGAATGACCATTTGTAGTAATATAATTTTGTGCTTCATTTCAAAGGGTCAGACATCTGACTTTAGTTAATGCATGATGCGGTTTTGAAGACAGTGAAAAGACTTTCTATTTCGTGACATCGTTTTATTTCATATAGGAGAAGCAGGCATTATGTACAAGCGATGAGCACACACACAACACAGAACGACACAGAGAGGAATGAGGAAAAAGCTCTTGGACATTTTATCCCTGGTCTTATATAACCTGAGATTTTGATAGGGAAAATATTTCTTTACAGTGCTTATATATTATTAAGATTTCAATAGGGATTTTTGCTACACGCGTCGAAGAGGCAGGGGAAACACAGGGATCTTTTAAAAAAGAATTTCTCGTCAGAGGTATTTTGTTCCTTCACTCGGAGTGTGGGAAAGTTAGGCTTTTAGCCGATTCAGCAATTTTACAAAGCTACTCTTGAATTAATTAAGTAGAGAAAGTGGAATTGGATCACGAAATAAGAGAATATTTTTAGAATGAAGTTACTATGGGCTAAATTAAGATAAAATCTTGGAAATTAATTAAATTGAAATTAAGAGTTTAAAATATCAATTCATATATATATATATATATATATATATATATATATATATATATATAGCAAATTAAATTTCTCAAACTGTTTTATTCTTTGTTAACAATCAAATACATAATAATACCAACATGCTAAGTTCTAACGAAATCATTAGAGAAAAAGTTTAGACTACTTTGTTCTCAATAACTTCAAATACTGAATAAAAAAAACACTGCGGACTTGTTAGAAGTAAACGAGTTGCTGATCTGAAGGGTTAATTGCCCTATAAAATTTCTTTTTAAAATGAAAGTTTTGCATGAAATAAGAGATCTTGCAAAGCATGTAATTTTATATTTTTTTTTTCAAAAAGTATAAAAAGTGTTTGAGCAATTAGAAACAATGGTCCCTATCAACGACCAAAAATCTATCTCTAGGTTTATCTGAACATTAGTGAAGCGATTGAATGACTTCAACATGTGAGCATTGAAAAGATACTGTCTCGGACGGTTCTGTCAGTTGTGCAATGTAAGACATCTTTCATTAAAGAAGGAGACAACTAATATCGAATTTCCACTTCTTGCTTAAGAATTGTGAACTGAATGACGTCAACTTTCTGTGCGGAGTAGAATACCTCGAATTCATTGCTGACACTTTATTCTTTTTATTTTGTTGAATTTCTAATGAAGTCAATATTTTTTGGCATTGGTAATTAAGGAGCTTTTTTAGTTCCGTTGTGAAACTCCGCCAAAAATTTCGAAAACTTATTGAAAATTTTATTTTGTATTTTGTTTCTATTGATTTCTATGTTGGCACAAGTTTTTTTTATCGCTATTAACTAAAGTTGCTGAAACACGAGAAATGTTTCACACTAAAAGTACTAAATTTCATCCATTCGGAAATTCCGTTTCACAATTTGCCACTTTGCTGATTGTAATTTTTTTTATCGATATTAAATGGTATTGTACTAAATTACAGTAATGTAGGAAATATTCAAACAGTGTCGCAATAGCAGGACAGTACTGATGTTCCGAGCGCTAGGGAACATTACGAAGAAAAAACACGACTTATGTTTATAAAATGGCATTAATGATTTCTTTGTCGGCACAAGTTTATTTTAAAGCAGTTTTATCCAAAGTTGCTGCAACCTGAGAAATATTTCCCCATTAAAAGTAGAACTACATTTCTTCCATTCAGAAATTTCGCTTCAGATTTTGCCACTTTGCTGTTTGCAATCTTTATTTTTTGTTTATATTAAATGGTATTGTATTAAATTGCTGTAAAGTGGGAAACATTAAAACGGTTCTAATGTTCCGAGCGCAAGGGAACATCATGAAGATAAAACACGACTTATGTTTATAAAATGACATTGATAAATGATGAAGAACAAAACACGTTTTATGTTTATAAAATGACATTAATAAATGACAAAGACAAAACACGTTTTACGTTTATAAAATGACATTAATAAAGCAGTCATTTAGTATCTCAAATGCCATTTAAGGTTGGTTTTCCACTGTATTGATCAATAAACAAATACCAGATTTTTTACGTTTTTACGTAGCTTTCTATAACTAAGTTTAAGATGAAGAAGTGAGTTTTTATGATTTATCATATTAATTTCATACATGCATCATTTTTGAAGGATAATTTTTAATATATTATTGACTATTAAATGTAAGATTTTCTTTTCAGGAGAAATACTTTTTCTATTGTAGGGAGACTTTAGTGTGAAAGAAAGTAAATGTACTTTTATATCAGACCAATTTAAAATATTAAGCTATAGCAAAAAAAAAAAAAAAAAAAAAAAAAAACTTCATTTCGGAAGAACTCATGTGAAACGAATAGTTCAGCCTCAGTAGCTTTTTATGTAAGATAAGTGCGGCGTTACGTTTCAGCAATTTTAGTTTAAGGAAGGTGTAATCTGTATCATCGTTCTTTTATCTTCAGTGTTCTTTTTTTTCTTTCTTCATTTTTATTTTAAAGAGAAAAAAATGGCTTCGTGGTCCATTTTATTCGTTAAAAGCTGATGACCAAGTGGATATCAGTTAAGAGGGCATCTAACTTGGAATTATTCAGCCTTCTCTCTGTTAATTGCTAGTTAACTATATATATAATCGACCAGAAGAGAACTCTTCAAAATATTTCTGCAGTAGTTTAATTTATATTTAATCTAATAATCTTTAAGAATTAACTGATTGTATGATTCATTTATGCTTTAATTTCAATATTCCTCCCATAAATAATACTCGAATATTTATTTTATTTGTAAAAAAAAAGACTAATCCGCCCAGAAAAAGAGACGAAGAAATTATTATTGAAACTTTATATATTTATGAATTATATTTGTTTTTTTTAAAAACAAATATGGATATGGTATATATAATATGGAATATGGAAATATATGATATGGAATTATTATTTTAGTGCAGTCATTTTTTCTTGATTAGAACTTCAGCAAGCGAGATGGAATGAAATTTGACATTTTCTCCTATCATGGATTCATTTTATTTAAATCCACACCTAATCTAAATCTTCAATAATGTTAGTTGAAAACCATGTCAGTTACTGTTATTTTTATTAAAAAGACATAAATAAACGGAACAATCACAATATTTGCCACCAGTTCTTTTGTATAAAAATTATCAAACTTTAATGAAAACTGATTAGATATTTATTACACGCAACGTGTGCTTTCATTACAGAGTTTAGATAATTATCGTAATTGCCTGCGTAGAGTCCGTGGATTATCTGTTAAAAAAACATGAAAATCGTCACTAATAATTTGCTGCCTCGGATTATCTGTTGATTTTTTTTTCAAAACTAAAAATAGCATCTGCGGATTACATGCCGCCGCGGAAATACGCAGGAAATTACGCTATCACAAATAATTCGGTAAATATATACGGAAACTGTTGCTTCACTAACTTTTTTGTGTATGTTAATATTTGAGTAGATAAGACAGATGGTTTAATTGAATTGATTAGATAATTAATATTTTGGTAGGCAAACCAGATGTTCAAATGGGTTGATTAGACAATCTAAATACATTGCACTATTCTGTCATTACAAATTTAATGACTTCCATATCTAGAACGAATTATTTTTTTGTAATGACATTAGATCTTTTCATTTTGATTTAATAAAACTTCTATTCAAATTTGGAATTTAAGCTCTTTTTGATATGGAAATTCGTCACAATTTTCTTCTTGTTCAGTATCATGGAAATTATGCCCCGCAATTTAATGCCGAAAATACAAAGTATCTTTATTCCAAGGGATATTGCGGTTTAATGATTCATGTCAGCTAAAGATTGATGAATGAATTTCCCCAAATCAGTTAAGTCATTTAAATTTGTTACTAAAAGAACGCACGCATGGGTGTTATTTTCTACAAGTATTTGATTTATGCTGAACGCAATTTTTTTTTCTTCATCTAGTGTAATTTTCCGGTCAATTTGCAATTACACAGTCAAAGAAAAGGGCAGGGCATCATCTCGTTGGAGGTCACGAACAACTTCTGTTTTGCACCGTGCAAGAAACTATTTTATAGCATATAATGGCTCGAAGTCGTTCTGTAATCGAGCCTTTTTGGAATCGTTTCTAATTTACCTGTCTTTGCAAAAGAAGAAAGAATGATTTGCATCGCCTAAACTGTTCTTCCAGAAAGTCGATTCTGAAAAACGATTTCAGGAGCGGCACGAGACTGAGGATATTGGGAAGTAAAGTAAGATTTACGGATTCCCGTTAAAGGGCAGTAAATCGTTCACCGAAATATACGGTTTTTCCTCTCGTCTAACCTAATAAAGAACAATGAGCGTCACAACTAAGATTTACCTGACAAGAAAAATAGCATTTTCTTGTCTTTAGAGATTGCCAATATTACCTCTTTCCTGATAGTCGTGACTCTTCGAAAATAAATGAGAACAAAATCTATAAATAATTTTGTTACTAATGATTATCATTAGCAAAATTAATATGTGTTATGAAGAGATATTTCAGATATTTTGTGTGATAATGTGGTTTAATTTACCCTAGTTTTTTTTAATTATATAATTTTATAAACCGTTTGCCGAAATCTATCCTTTCCAATACTTGAACTTAGTTTGATTTAACTGAAATGTAAAGCAATCCTTTAATTGTAATCCTTTGTCAGTTTGTCTTATCCAGCATTGATAATTCTTATAAATAAATTTAACATTATTGCTGGTGATAATGTGAAGTTTGTAGACATGAAAGATAATCGCATTAGCTTTGTTTAAAATAAATTAGATTATTTAGTTTATACATTTTTCCTTTTTTTACTTCATTCTTGATTTGCTGTAATCATCTCACGAAGTTTCCAAAGTTCATGCTATCAATAAATGATCTTGATCATCTTTACGTTTTCAAATTAATACAAATTTAACATTCTATAAGCAAAAGGAAGTTTACATTATGTGTTTCGAAGTGTAATTCCCCATATTTTTATAGCTCAATTTCTTGATTTACATTTTTTTGCCTTCGGGCAATAAAGTTAATAGGATTAATCATCAATTATTTAAAACTAGCCGCCTTTGGCGACCAGCCGGTTCGCCAGTATTACCGCTTGCTACAATTTTCAATTAAATATTTTCAGTAACTGGTCTCTTAAAGGATTCTCAAACAAAACATTTTTAATCTTCAAATTTTGATAGTCATACCAAACTTATACTGTTTAGATCGTTTTGTTCAATTTACTATATATATTTTGCTAATTTGTTGTCATTTCTGGCAAAACTTCAACTTTAATTTAAAATATAAATGATGAAATTGCAATTAATATTAAGATATTTTTTAATAAAACCAAGCGTTTTATTTTATTTATCATCTTTATTGTTATTTATTAATTATTATTATTATTGAATGTGACTATTGCAAACAGAATCGCTCGGTATTTAAGTCTTATGTTAACTACAAAATATTTTTCATCATTTATGTAATATCTCAAACAATAATTCAACAAAAATTTCTGAGATTCAGCATAAAATTCAGTTTTAAGTTTTGCTTTCAAACGGATTGAAATGAAATCAATAATAATATTTTGTTCCAGCCTATAAATATATTTCAAAAATTATGAAGTCTAAATTTAATGCAGTAAGGTATCATATTCTGAGAAATATTCTAGACACACCAAATTTTAAATAAATGAATGAATTTTTCTATTTTCTACGATCAACTAAGACTTATTTATGAAGTTTTAAATGTTAAAAATTTAGAAAACTCAACATTTTCATAATCTTAGGCCAATTAATCTTGAGAAACCTGCGCGCTGATTGGCGTATTTTCTTTGAAGCGATCGATGGAAAATCTAAAATTATTCTTTTTTTATTGAATAGTGATATTCAAATTTTCATAAATCAGTCAGTTTAAGTGATTGGAAATTAACTCTTAAAAGTCAGTGATTTAGTTGATTGGAAATTAATTCTATGGCCCCCATTAAATCTGTGCTTTCTCTTGTGGTGTATGCATTTTCCTTAATATCCGCTCGAATAAAACATCACATACAAAAGTACTACATAGAACAAACACATCAAAAGTAAACATAACATTTCAATAGTTGCCAAAAACAAAAGAGAGAAAAATCTAATTAATAAACAGACGATATTTAGAAAAGTACAGATATTTAGATTGGAAAAGGAAATTATCTGAAATTAAAAACACGCGCAGACGATATTTACAAAAGTAAAAATATTTAAACCTGAAAAAGAAAATATATGAGTTATTCCATCAATAAATGCCATAAGTTTGTGTATATCTTCATTATTTTATGAGTCATTAAATATCAAAATGGGTCCGGGACTAAATAAACACCCTGTATAGAGAGTGTAAAAGATCATAAATAATTTTTCTTGAATTTATTTTTTAGAAAAAATAATATTTCATATTTGTTTCATTTCCTACAGACACGTGCCGAAAATTATATTTTTGCAGATTTCATTTCCAAAAAGATTTAATTTATTTTTAATTGGGGCTTTAATCAATGTGATGACAACACTTTGAAAAAAGCTACTTTTTTCCCATGAATGCGAAACGTGCTTAATCTTAATTTTTATTTTTTACGAAAAAAATTATTGAAAAATATAGTTAAAATATTTATTTAAAAATTCATTAAAAATAGAAATTTAATTTTAAGATTAAAATATTAGTATCATTTAAAAGATAAATTTTTGATCTTTAACTTCATGTAAAAATCTTTTTTTGTGCGGTAATATTTTCGGAAGTTATAGCAGAAACACGTCAAAATTTCGCTTAATTTTTAAATAAATAAAATTCTAGTTAAAAATTCGAAAAAATAACCCCCAGGTGCACATTGCCGGCCTCCAAGGTATACACGTGCCAAATTTGGTAGCTGTAGGTTGAATGGTCCTGCCTGTAGAGCGCCAACACACACACACACACATTGAGCTTTATTATAAGTATAGATGTAAAAATTGATTCCCTGTTCTTCAAAAGATCACATAACCTTGGCACTTTGTTATAAATGTTCAGCCTGCTTTGTCGACCTGTAATATTTCTTTTAATTTTTTGTATTAAATTCATTTTGTAGAATTTATCTACAGCATTAGTTTTACAGGCAGTTTTATCAAAGCGTCATATTTATTCAGCTTTCGCACAGAATCGAAGGATATGCATTGTTGTTTTCAAATGTTATAAATCACCTAACATTATGACCTCTCAGATTTCCTGATATCCTTAAAGTTTAACATTCATCAGGTTAAATTAATGTCTATTAAATAAATATTTGTACATAAATATAGAACTGACTCATATAAAGATGCATAAATTGCAGTTATTTATGAAATGCGTGTCAGTTAGTCAATTTCACTTGCTTGGTTTACTTTCAGCTTGCATTTACACATCGCAGAGTCAATATTTTTGAGTAAAAATAACTTACAAAGCACTCATCTGGAACATGATGGATTATTAGGCAATAACGGTCTACACAATAAGTGCCATGACTGGAATCCTACTCAGATGAGGTTACTTTATATATTATTTTATGTACCTGGAAGGTACCTGGTTATGTATCTTCTTTTCATTCCGTAATTTCTTCAACATCAAATCGATCTGGGAAAGATAAATATTTTCTCAGTAACCATCAATTTCTATCATCTTTTTACAATTTATAAATCTCTTGCAATGTAGTGATATAAACTATATAAAAAGACAAACATTACATCAGACGATACATACAGAAAGAAATATTTGTATAATAACGTGAAAATAAAATATATAACGATATCCTATTTCCTTTGTTTTAAATCAAATGTTATTCTTCATATTTCAGTTAAATTTTTGCAGGGCGTTTTGATTGTAGGCCAATAAATTTAGAATGCCAATGAAGCTAGTTTACTAAAAATTAACCTGTTTTGTTTACTTCAGATAAAAAAAATACAGTGCTTCTTCAATTATCGGAAAGTGAGAATTTCAGAGGATGCCTTAAAAAGAATCACGATGCCTTTCGTTAGAAAGTCGATTACACCAAATTAAATCCATTCACCTAAACATTCCGTGGTCAGTATCATTTTTCAACCCAGCAACACCCTGCCGATTAAGAGGAAAGAAATACAGGCCAACGCCCATGGGAACCGATTGTTCAACAAGGTCTGGCTTTTCTTATGTCTTCTTTCAAAAGCGATGATTGGAGCAAGTAAATCGAACGCGCTTTCTTTTAGGTTAAAGAAACTTTTAATCTATCCTTTTTTATCAATCATTGATTTTTCACACAATATCTAACCTGTCATATTTGATGGATTTGAACACGCTTCACTTCGGTGAGGTGCTCCTCCTCAAAGCTTTTACCTATAAAGTTCGCAGTTCGTTAACTTTTCTTCAATGCAACTTGCTTCAAATAAAATAAATGTATACATGGTTTAATAATCAATATGTATTAGTGCGGAAAATTTATCTTTGGCAGTTTTTCAGCAATATCATAATTTTTATATCTTATTTTCATATATAATATCATATTTTATAACATATATCATATTTTAAGCAAGAAAAATTTATTTTGAAGAGAGATTTGTTACATCGCTCGATATTATTATATAGTTAACTAAATTTTGTTAAAATTTTGAAATTATCTACATATATAATAGCTGTAGAATAAGGTGAATGGCGTATGATATCCTTAAATCAACACGCTTATGTATAACACGTTCAATTTTTGTGGTAATAAAATACAGCAAAATTGTTTATAATTGAAAATATTTAAAGCATGAAGATTATTACTTATTTGCGAACTGTTCAACTTATGGTTTCAAAATATGAAGCGATTCCTTCACATTATCATGAATAATACACTGGCATTATTCATACAATTTAAAGAATGAAGATCATTATTTGTTAATGATCTGTTCAATTTACGGTTACAAAAAAGGAGGCGATTCTTTCACAGTATGAAGAATAATACACTAGGCATAAATAAAACCAATTTATAATAAATTTATATGATTTTGGTTAATTTGAAAAAGACTCATTCATTTAAATATCGACGATGATCTGTATATTTTCTGAAGCAAAAATAGTGAATGCTATGACCAGAAAATCCATAATTTTGAAAACGCAGACTTGCTCTTAAAATGTCCGCTTGTATAATAACTATTTTGTACAAAAAATTCTGAAGATTCTGAAAGCACATTTCCTTGACCTTTTGTACAAGAATGTTTTTTTTTTTTTTGGTTATTAGAATATACATTATTATTCTGACCAACCAGCTAAATCTCGAGAAACAAAAGATTTCTACACACAATTTAAACGAAATTGGTTGGAATGTAATACCCGTCTGGAAAAATTAGTTCAAGAATAATTAATGAAAAAGGTTATGCTCTTCATAACCTTCATTACTTGAAAATTATTTATGAATTTGTAATTTCATATTATTACATATTCCTGCCTGAAGTTATATTGAATATGGATTTTGGATTGATGAAGTGTTAAAAAATACCCCCAAAAACACACAAAACACAGGCTTCTAGAAAATCAGAACAGATGCAGAACTGTGAATGAAAAGATCATTCATATTCTTTAACTGTGAAGTGTGAAGGGTCTTTTTCTTTTCCCAAAGAGCCCTTGAAGAAGCTCGGATTTCTTTTTTATGGCTATATTTCTGAGGAAAGAATTCCTTTGAATTACAGCACTTGTTCGATTTCGTAATAAGACCTTTGACAATAATATTTAATAAACATCTCTTTGTTCCATAAGCTATGAAGCAAAGCTGAAGTAATAAGTGCTGTTTTGAATTTTTAATTACTAAAAAATGAATTGACGAATAAAGTATAGAAAAAAGAAAATACTTTGAAATAAAACTTTATGAGATTATTCATATATGAATTAATTGTACTTAAAGAGAAACTTTGTAAGTATATTTCAATCGGCTATCACAAATTAAAAAAAAAAACTTTTTAAAAATGTTTTCTCTTTTCTAATCTAATTTCTCATTAGCAGTAAAAATTAAAATATTTCTTTTAGATCAAATGTTGTTGGATAAAAACATTAAAGAAATCGTTTGAACGAAAACATCACTAAATTCGTACCATCAATTTAAAATGGAAAAAGAAACCACTTTAAGAAAATATATGACTTATTTGTTGATTTTTTTGTAAACATTATTTGAAAAATATAAAATATAAGAAATAATATTAATTAAATTATTTATAAAGCTATATAAATAATGCATAAGATACTAGAAAAATAATCACAAAGGGATACAGAAATATAAATTCTTTGTAGAAAAACCAGTGCATGAACTATGATGAAAAGATCGTCAAATTATCTTTCTCTAGTTTTTATGAAGGAGAAATACTTGTAAAATGTACGAAACTGGTTATTGTGTTTAAAAGTAGGATATAATTATTCAAGATTTTTTGTTTGTTTGAAAACAGTACTTTGAGCACTATTCGATTGATCTTGTTAATAAAATTTAAATAAGACGTGCATTTCCTAATTCAAATTAAAATTTTATTGTAAGCTTAATTTCTGAAGAATTTTGATTAGAAGGATGATTTTGCGAATATATCGTACTTCTAAATATGAAATAATTATTTTAATATTTATTTGTAAACATCTCCTACTCGAAAAGGATTCTTCCTTTTCAAAGTAACACCCGATCTCAGGTTCCGCCAAGGTATGTTTTCCAGATGGGCGTTTACTTTCGAAAAGCAAATGTCATTGTGATGCCATTTAGTTCTGCAAAATACCGATGTGTTACTGCTTCATCGACCTACACACACTTCAAGATGAGTGATGGATTTCCAAAAGGATAAACTAGTGGACGAACCATCTTGGAGCTCTTCACATTCTGTTTGTGCGGGGTATAATTCGACAGGAATCTGCTTCTGATGAGTGCTAAGGGGCGAAATGTATAATCACCTTTACAAAATTGCTTCTCACGTGCCAAAGAAGATCTGGAGGCTGTGCTAATGTGAGAAGTCGAGTGGCATTGATAAGGTGAGCGGAACTGTTGTACTCAGACGCCTACTATTTCTTTGGTAAAAGAAGTTGCTCTGTTGATACGTGATCTGGTGTCCAATGGATGGCCGTATGCTAGGCCTCTGCGATTTGATTTTGTATCGTCAGTAAAGGTGACAACTATATAATTTTGCAGCAACAACCACGCCTAATTTCAGTTATTTCGCTATCTAAGTGTTGAAATACCCTTAATAGAAATCATGGAAGCAATTGCAAAATGAATGAATTCAATTCATTGGCAATCAAAAGAAGCAACTTTTCTTTCTGTTCGTATTGTCGAAATCAGCTTGATGCTTTTTTAAACAATTACGATTCTGCTGCGAAATCCTTTGAAGATCGAATTAAACTAAATCATTTTTCTTTATTATTATTTTTTTTTCATTCATTACTTCTCGACTAGCAGCTTCACTTTCTAGAAACATGTGAGAGAAATGACGTACGAAACTGCACCATAAATTAAGCAGAAAAAGTTTCTAGAAAAAAGTGCGGTTATTGTTAGATAGCGTCCCTTACCCAGTGGCTTAGAATTCTTCAAGGTTAACATTTTGAATGCGGAATTTTAAAACAAATTTTTACAGACACAAAGAATCAGTTAAATAAATAATTAGTTCATGTCCCGACTATTCTGGAAACAACTCAATGTTAATTCAAACAACCTCTCTAAAAAAGTAGATTTTGTCATCTTTGCGTTTGACAAGTTGGTGCTCTAGTTGCATGTGACATGTTGGTGAGGTGACCAAGTGAATAATATTAAAGACTTTTTTTTATCGGATTAATTGTAGAACTCATGGTGTTGACTCCTTTTTGGCTACTGAACCAAAGTTAAGTTAGATCCAATTATTTAAATTAAAAGGTTACCCCCTGGACAGTTTTGCAAAAATAAAAGATATTTCGTCTCGAGTCCTTTGTTTTACTTTTGAGTTGTTATCGAAGACATTTACAAATTCTAAAAAACTTCAGAATAATAGTTTCAAAAAAACGGAAATCTCTTCAATACCAATTAAATTAATATTTTTCAAACTATTAAATAATTTAAATTTGAAATTAATATATTTAATCTATCCAAATGCTAATAAAGTTTTAAAACGTTGTTTTGCTATAAATGTATCCCAGGTAGTCTAATTTTTTGTCTTAAGAAGAAGATGACATTTAAAATTTGTTGATTAAATTTAACTTTCAGCGAAATGCATTTCTATTCACCCATTGATTGTTTCGATTCGTTGTTTTATTGAGTCACTGCTGGAAGCTGTGCGAAGGAAATTTTTCAAACAGAAATCCAGTATCAAAATATTTTAAATGAACTTCGCAATTGAAATAAATTAATACACATTTAGCAAGCCATACAATGTAGGCACTAACTCACACATAAAAACAAGAACAAATATAATCAAATCTCATGGCTAAGTTCACTTTAAATAGTAAATATTAAATTAAGCTCCTCGAGAGTATATTTGTAGAGGTAATGTTTTCTGCTGTTTCCATTAATATTTAAAGTTTTCATTACTTTCTCATTTAATAATATTTTGACTCACTTATTAAAAAAAACTCTTTTGATAATAGTGAGAGTTAGTTTAGTTTTGTTATTTTTAGATCCCGTTTTAAAACAACTCGAAAGCTTTTTTTTTTTTTTTTTATCGAAGATGGCTTTTTTTTAAAAGGGTGAGATATTTTTGAGATATTGTTGCAAGACTAAACATGAGCAACAGCTGATGATTAGTTCATTCTGTCTAGTTTCGAACACATTTTCATGCAATGCCCTAAAACGTGTTCTGAACTAGGTTATCTCCTTTTTGTAGATGCATTAATATAACATCTGTCAGATTGTGAGCACTAGCATTGTTCGGAAATCTCAGAAAATGAATCTTTTATCAAAAAGTATGCATATTTAACTCTTTTTCAGGTTTACACTAGAATACCAATTTAAAATTTCTCTAGCACTAGGTAATAGAATTATTGTTTTTGTTTTCAGAATAAATATACAATTCATTGAAAAAAGGCACTGGTGAATATTTTGAATGCTCTATTTAGTTTTTAATCTAAATTTACTTGCTTTTTCAATATGAAACTATTAAATATAATCGAGAACGTGAGAATATTTAAACTTTCCGGCCAGCCTCATTTTTCTAACAAATATGTAAATGGTTTTCAAATTATTATCACAATACATTCTGTTGTACTGAAAGGGACAATGGATACGAAGAAAAATGGTTTCAGTTAAAAAAAAATTAAAGCTACAGAATGACCATCCCAAGTGGAGTTTTTAAATACAAGTACAGATATTGAAAAAAGAAAATGATAAACAGAAACATCCATCCTTATTACATTGTTGTCGCCGTATAAAGCCTGGCCCCAATAAATATTTTGGGGGAAAATGGTTATTGCTGTACGTGATACCATCTGCTAATATATTGTTAGGAGGAAATATCCGCCGCTCTTTTTCTTGGCGGTGCGTGGGGAATTCTGATAATTTTGTTTGTGATCACCGCCGGTTTAATGTGCATGGAAAGAAGCAATTCTGGCAACAAATTGAATTACTTCTATTTGCAAAAGAAGCTGCAACGCAATATATATTGGCTGACAGGATTCCGTCTGCCCAAATTTTGTCCCACACTCTTCTAACACAAAAGTATTTTTTAGAGTTCTGTCCCTTTTTATTGATGTCCAAATATTTTTACTCAAGAGGCAATATTCTAGATATTTAACTTTTTATTTGAGTTAGATTCTTTCACAGATTCTTGAGTTAAATCTTATGATCATCATCGGTCAAATACCTATAGAAAAATGAAAATCGATATATTTTTTTTTCTTCCTTAATGGAAACTTCAATAGAAAATGTCATACTTTAAGCATATACCTTTCACATATTTTCATTTTGTTCTGAAGGTAATCTTAACACCGCAGAAATGTTTCATCATTTGATGAACATTCAGCAGCTTAAAAAACATTTTTAAATCAAATCTATGTCTCAAACAATTATGTTAAACCCATAACGGATATTCCTGAAATGATCCTAGGTAAACAGTTCCATAAAACTATACGAGAAACTTGCAGGTAGCAAGTTTAATTTACCATGACTTAAACAATTTTTTAGTTATGACTGTGTTCATCTCGGAGTACGCTATATTCTCAGTTCCAATACTCTTCCTAATCCGTTTCACATTCGAATTTTTGCGCCTACAATACGTAAACACATGATATATCAAAATGACACAAATTGGTTTGTGTATATGAATATCAATATTAGACACATTTTCTTAATCTTGGTAGCTATCTCAAATTACAATAAATAGACACATCAGAAACACCGAGATTGGAAATGTGACGATTAGAAAGGAAAAAAAAGACTTTAGACAAAAGAAAAAAATAACCATATAAAAAATACAATTATTGGAAAAAATGCGTATTTTACAAAGATTTCAATGACCCTTGAAAGAAATCGGCCAGGCATTGAGAAAGAAATTTATTGTGGGGTTTGAGAGGAAGTGACCAATTTGTGGTTTTTTAAGAAAAACTACCTTCAGCTTTGTTGAGTGCAAATAGAAATTGCGAATGAATGAGTGAATTTGGATGATCGAAAAGGCTTGAAAAAATATTTCGGGAAATTTTGTAATGTATCCTCTTGCCTTCTCTACTCTTAAGTAAAAGTGGATAATTGAATTCTTGAGGTATCAGGATCCGCTTGTTATAATACGAAGAACTTTATTTAGAATTGCTTGTACCTTGCTGCGATTAATCTTAGCTGCTGACCTCCGAATGGAAGATGCGTACATGAGAATAGACCTGTTTTCTAAAAGCACTCTGTTATTGAGGGACAACTTGGAATATCTACCGATAAAGAGTATACAAAAATGGATTATTTCATAAAATTTATCTTTAATGCACGATTTATGAGCCCGAAATGTGAGCTATATATATATAGCTATAAATATGAACTATATGTTGTAAAAGAAAAAAATAAAATGTAAAACGGAGTATGAAACGGGGAATCGATGCATTCATCGCTCTTCAGGGGGTGAAATTAATGTGGACCACAAAAGGAATTAAGCATTGTGCAAACAGTATTGAACAATTAAATGAATATACTGTCTTCACCTTAAATGCTATAGTAAACCATTGTGAAGAGATAAAAGAAGCGATGCAAATCTGGGATATAAATATAAATAGTATAAAGGAAAAGTGCATAATGTACAAGATAAATCAAAAATCAAAAACGTACTGGCGATAAAAAGTGCGAATCACAAAGAAAAAAGAACATTACGAGGGCATAACATTTTATCTGATTGAGCGAAAAGTGTGTTTCAGGGTATCATGTAACTAGACTCCGGGGTGCACGTTTGTGAGGATTCGAGGTGAGGGCTAAGAACTTCTGAGAGTGCGCAATAAAGACAATGATACAAAAATTATAATTTGAAATGGAAAAGAGTAATATGGAAAGAAGTTGCAAAACATTTTAAATGAAAAGTAGCTAGCTGGATATTATTTTTAAACAAAAGATGTCTGGAAAAAATAAGGAAGAAAAACATACTTATTCAGAATCTTTAAATTCTAGCAAAAAAAAAAAAAAAAAAAAAAAAGAAAGAAAGAAAGAAAAGAATGATTTTTCAGGTTTTATCTTTTTATATGCTTTGGGCACTTTTTTCAGGATTAATTTCGGCTTCTATCTTGTACTTTGATTATTGTACTTTTTACTTATACTTTCTCTTTTGCTTACATATTACCGTGTACATACACATACATATAATACATTGACAAATGGTTACTGGGAAATAAGGGCATCATATCCGTAAATGATTAGTTCCAAATCTGAACTATTCATTTTTTCGAGTACCTCCGTTAAGAAGATGGCTGAATGTTACTGATAGTAATATTTTTAGGAAATAAAATAATTAGTAAAAAAGCATTCATATCATTTTTGGGGAAAAAGATTTTTATATTAAATTAAATATGTTTTCTAATGTATTTTTTCAAAAAAGATGTACGTTAACTGCATATTTTCTGAAATATTCTTAAGTTAGTAAAAGTGCAGCTTTGTTTATAAAATAGTCTGCAGAATAAAAAAAATTGAGTATAAAATTTTTTGAAAAAAAAATTACCTCAATTTATAAGTTTCGATGTTGTTTATTTTTGATATTTGTACATAGTTGCATTTATGAATTATTTCATATTTTTTTCAAATATTTGCATATGACTTTAAAATCTATTTATTACATTAATTTTGTTAAATTTCTTACGCTCGTTTGCATAGAATTATTAGAATTAAATAATTTCGATTTAGAAAATAAGAATGATTGTTAAATAAGGGTAATGGATCTCATTGTGATTTTAAGCACTGTGACAATTATCCGTGACAACATATATTACTCCGGGAATCAATGGAAATTGAATGCATTTTACAAAGAAACAATGGTTTCTCCCACTTCAGGCGGGCTTTATTAGCTTACGTGGCGCGGAGGGGGGTTTCAGCCATCTGGAACACTTAAAAGAGAAGAGTAATCTTAAAGGATTTCTTTTTCTTTTTCTTTTTTCCTGGCACTTGAAAGTAGTGAAGGAATTGAATCAGCTACAATCCAGCCTCTCCCCCCCCCCCCTGAATCGTTGTTTTGGCGCCTTGTAGGCAAGAGATCTTTTGGTTTGTAGGTTGCTTCTATTTGCCTCTGTTGCTGTAATTTAAAATGTCTGTTGGAGATTTCTTGATTTTCAGATTGATGGGAAGAAGTAGAGAGAAATATAAAAAAAGGAAATTGTCTCATTTTGAATTATTAGCCACTTAACAACTTTCGAGACCTCAAGAGTTTGATGTATATCAAAATAGAATGTGAAATGTACCAAGCTATTGAATTTCGACGTGATTTCCAAAGGAATTTTTAGATTTTTACAAAGAAAAAACATAAAAGGAGATTTCTCATTTTGAATTATTGGGCACTTACCAACTTCAGAGATCTCAAGAAGTTGACATATATCGAAATAGCATGAAAAATCTATTAGCCTATTGAACTTTAGAGCAGTTTCAATAGACATTTCCTTCAATCTGTGAATAAGAGAAGGTTAAATAAGAAGAAAGATGTGGGCAGTATTAAAAAAGATTAATTAAGGGCACAGTGCTCTTGAAATTTAACCGATTTTTAAGGTCGAATGCTTTATTAGATTTAATCCAACAGCTAAATACCGGTATTTCATCATGGCCAATAACTAGAGTTCAGTAGCTTTTGTCAGTAATAAATTATTGTTTTTAGAGGGTGTAATTTAGTTATACGAGCATCCTATTTTGAAGCTACTACTCATGGGTTATTTCGAAATAGTTATCAAAATCTGCACCCTGCCCATCGAATCTCATGCCCATTTCCTTCGATTAGATAGATTGCCGAGACACTGCCATCATGTCACCTTGGGATTGTCTCTAGCGGATGTGAGTATTAGCAAAAACACTGATGTCTGTCTAAACTGCCGATATAGGAAAACACTGATGTCTTCTTCCTTACTGTCCCTCCCACTTCTCAATGGGATCCTAAGGTGACTTATGTAGGGGAAGGAAGTCTGATAGCATATACTTAGATCAATTTTTCAAAATCAATCAACAAAAATAAGCAAACCATTTGATCTTTGAGTATTTCGAATTATGTTATGGTAATGTGAGTAATGTTTATATGTTTCGATATGTTAATGTGAGTAATCGGTTATTTTTAATAATAATAGGAATTTATTAATACTAAACGAACTTTTAAATTGGCGATTATTTATAATAACACCAGTTAGTATTAATAATAACCGATTAATCATATTGTCCGAAACAAACGTATCAAATAAGTGCAATAAGATAAAGTTGATTACATGACCCATAAATCAATGCTTCATTTTTATAGAACATCACTTTTTTTCAGTTATCTGGAACCTATTTATATGAATATCCAAATTTATATTTTTGTATATAATTTGTAATTTTAATGAATATGTATGTAATGAGCCTTCACACATAATTTAATTTCTATTCCAAATATTAAGTTTTCTGCACTTAATATTTGTTACTTCCATGAATTAAAGTTTGTTTCTATATTACATTTTACTTAATTTCTGATCTTTTTTTCATCATCCGAATTTCTGTATAACCGAACCGATGACAATTCCTCATTAAATAAGGATAATTATAATTTTATCCTTTAATGCGGATAGTTACAATTCTATCCTTTAATGCGAATAATTATGATTCTATCCTTTATTTCCAGGAAAGCATGCATTCTTGAAGCCATGACAAAAGATTTTAACGCTAATTATTTAAATAAGGTATCAAGAAGAAATTTAAGTCTTTAGAACAATTAGATAACAGATATCTTACACAATTGTATTAAAATTCCTTATCGATGGAAATAATAATGAAAAGCCGTATTTGCTGGCATTTGAAATTAATTTTCCCTTTGAGTATTCTATTATTATCTTTTTCCGTAAACTACTCAATAAGTAATGCAAATCATTGAAAATTAGTGAATCAATAAATTGATTAGTCATTTAATTTTTTGCAGCTCCGTTGGCCAGTGTTTTATCTCAACTGATTGGTCCTCGAAAAGTGGCTTTGGGTGGAGGACTTCTAGCATTTGCTGGGTTAACGGCTTCTTCCTTTACACCCAGCCTTGAATATCTCTACGTCTTCTATGGAGTAGTGCAAGGTACTTATTCAAAAAATTTATTTTAATTCTCACTATCATCAGCATTACAACAGTGTACATTGTTACAGTCATGCCAGAAATACGTGTAGATCTGTTTGAATTTTTAAAAAAAATCCTTTTATTCTCGTTATCTTCTAATTGCTACAGCATTGTACACTGTTGAGCATTCATATCAGAAATGAATGCAGCTCTATTTTATCAAAAGAATTTTTGGTATTTCCTAATAGTTCCAGCATCGCATATCGTTGAGCATTCTTGTCAGAAATTTATATAATAATACTTTCTTCATATTTCTACAGCATTATACATTTAATGTATGCCAGAAATGGATGCAGCTCAACTAACTTGATGTCTTTAATTGTCTGTCATTTGATATTTATTAGACAATAACAATTACCTTTAACAGTAGTAATGAGCTGAAAGTTAAGATAGCTGGTATCAAGCATAAGATCAACATTGTAACTCTTGAAAAAGTCTATTCAGGTAGGGGGGGATAAATCATTCCATCGGTTTTAACGTAGTATCCAAGTAGAGAGAGCGGGCATTATTCAAGTTTTACAAGGAACCAATAAAATGTTTAAAAAAATACGAATAGGTATAAATGCATAAATTGTTGACCTTGGTCTTTAAAGTTATCCTTTCGAAGCATGATTGGACTACATATGCTTTTCTTCAGTATTACCTACCGCACCGAAAAGGATAATTTAGGCAATAAAAGCAGTTCCAAAAATGTGATTTATCTGTTTTCTTGACTCATCAAATGTGATTTATGTGATTTCTTGACTCATCAAACCAATAAGGTACATTTGTATGCTGACAGATACTAACTTTTATTTCGTTTTCAATCTTGTTCTCATTTGCATTAAGTGTTTCCCCGTTTCTAACTTTTTTTTAAGAAACTTCTTTTCTACCTTCAATTTGATTGATTGATACTTTTGTTTTTGGTTCCTGCAATGATATTTCTCCAAATATTAACGTTTTCATGATATTTCCTTTTATAACAAGGATAGCAAAGATTTCATGCTCTTTTTTTTAGTATAAATGATATTTGTATCAAAATTTTAACTATTCAAAATATAAAAAAATAAAATATAATCTTAAATTATATTTCTGAAATATATTAATTAATTTCTCAGTATATTAATGCGTAAAGATACCTAATCTAAAAATCACAGTTAAATTTTAATTAGAAATTTTTGTTATATATTTTCTTTTTCTTATCGATTTATTAACAACTATATATTTTTCAGAAATAAAAGATAAAACTGATATTAAATCTATCTCTTTCATTTTATATTTTTAATCTAATTAATTCTCAAGCAATAAATTATCAAAGCAGGATGATTCAGCACAAAATTATTGGATGTTCGTAGTTAATCGAAGAAATCAATATTCAATGTGATATGAATTCTCTAACTTGCAATTCTGACCGAGATATTCAGAAGTAAGATTCAAAGATTGAGTATTTCTGCTGAGGGATCGCTGTGGCCTAGTAGTTTAGGCCTTGGCTTTGGAGCGACGGGGTTCTGAGCTCGAAGATCCGTCACTTATTTGGTATGGTATAGATTAAATCAAGGATAAATCATCCTTCCACTGGTGAACGACTCAAATTTGGAGAGGGGTTACCAACTTAGAGTTCTTTCTCATCATTTGACCTATGTTCGAAGTTACAAAGTCTGTCCCAAAATTATCCTCGTGTATTTTTAAACAGGTGTTAATATAATTAAACTACCCAGCTATATAAGGCCTCAGAATTCCAGAAAATGTTAAAAAATAATAGTACTTATGAGCATGAATTGAACTATGTAAAATTCTGGTAATGAAATAAAATTATTGAAAAAAATGGCTCATATTTTGTTAGCAATTAAACATCATACGTTCTCTCATGAAGTTGTCAAATAAAAATTTAGGTGAGCTATGTACAGCTTGTGATTTCTATCACACGATTCAGAGGAAGACGTCATACTACATGTTTCGCTCTAACACATTACGAAAATCTGAACACACTGAACTCTATTAAGATCTAGAAAAAACGAAGTTGATGATGCCAGTGTAATTTAAATATCTAAGGTAGTTTGATATTTGTAGCATAATTAAAGGAATGAAAACACATATGAATAAATTTCAAAAACTGTGCTTCAAAAAGTTTGAAGAAAAACATAGGTATAGTTTAGTAATTGGATGTTAGTTTGATAATTGTATGGATAATTATGTTTTTTAACTAAAAATTCTTCTGCTGAAAGAAGCATGGGATTCCAGACAAAAACTTCATAACTATTTAGAATCATATAACGAAATTCATGATGATCTCCGAACTAAATAAAACCAACCTGAAGTATTAGATATTTTATAAAATATGCTGAGTAATATAAAAAAAACTAGGCTTAATGATGTTTAGTATTAAGATCAAGAACACTTTCATGATATAAAAGCCAAACTTCCAGTAAAAATTGATTTTAGAAATATTTCTCTTAATTATAAAAGTATTATTTCTTGAACTTCCACGATTTTAGGAATTCTATTCTCTTTTATGTACTAAATCTTCGTTTCGCTTGAGAACGACCTTTTTAAGAATCGTACAACAGAATTACGAGAGAATTACCTTTATTATTATTTTTCTTTTGAGAACACTTTGTTTCTCGAATGTTTTCTGAAATCTGAGGATTATTTGCTTTATTGGAAGTAATTCAATCACTGAATCCAGATTCTGGACAAAATCTGGAAATATCTATGTTCAATTGGATGCTACACTTTTTCTCTTGTCGTGTTTGAACTTAATATGGTTTAGTTTATCTGCATTGATATTCCATTTTAAAGCAACATTGGGGGTATTTTAGGACAAATCTTGTAATTTTGAACCACGACCAGATGACGAGGATGGTACTTGGACTGGCAGCCTCCTCTCCACGCTTTCGTGCCATTCCAGCGGGAGGGATATTTAGCTATAACATAATTAGAGCCCATGAAATCCACATATACGGTGATTCTTCAGTAAAATCGGGTCCCAAATCTGAGGCCTTCCCACCAGGCCACTGTGGTCTGCTTAATATCGTAGGAGATTTATCCGTTTAAGCAAAATGATATACAAAAAGGGGGAAAGTCTCACTTTATGTAGTAACATCTACATTTCCATGTGAATGATTTTATTTAATGAATTATTAATTAATATTTTTTTTATTTATCTTGCATTTCGTTTGACGATCTGTTTTAATAATTCCTATACAAATGATGTTAGCTATGTGTCGTTCTCATTGTAACTAGTGATAGATATCAGGCCTGAAGCAAAGCCTCTTACTAACATCAGGCGATACGTCAAATATATCTTCAAAAAATTACTTTCCCTCCGATTTCCTTTAAATTTATGTCACTGAAAACAGAATCTTTTACGCCTATAAGCGATCTGACGAAAGCTGTGACGCTCATAAATGACAACGATGATACTTACAAGGTAACAAAGACCCTTTCTGAAGGCCATAGTACGCAAAAAAAATCATTCAAATTCTCTTTATAAGCTGTGCATGTTGAACTGGAGTAATTTAAAAGCTCCATCTGCATTGTGTAGGAGGGGCGATTTATGCGTATCAGATAGTGTTTTGGAGGAATACCGAAAAAAAAAAGCATGAATATTCATCATCATACATAAATAAAGCCCGGATTTTGACGCTGTCTAAAAAAAGTGAAAACCATAAATGAGAAATATCTTTTTGTGTAGCTATAAACACTTCTCGAACCATCATACTCATGCCATTTTGAATGAATTCTACTGAAACAAAATGCTTCATTATCACCTTATCAGACAATTATAGAAAATAGTAATACGCTTTTTTTCTTGTTTAATGCACTAGAAATGAAAGGCATCTTATCAGTTGTATTAATTTTGTATATTTTGTTATAGTTTCAAAATTATTATCAGCATGGATATTCACCAAAAGTACCTAAAAGCACTTGAAATAACAGTTAAAATTTCTGTGAGACATTTTGAAATTATAATCTAATGCACTCATATTTTTACTTATTAATTTTAAAGCAACCAGATGATTCTTTATAGTTTCTGGCTCAATGAAAAGCAACGTTTCTAAAACTAAGTTGATTCACTTACAGTTAAAAATTATAGAGTTAATCATTTAAATTGCTTAGAGACGTCATTTAAGAAATTTCCCTTTTCCCATAGATAATATTTTGTGCCGCCAATAAATTTACAGTATACTTATGAAAACATTTTATTTTCCAATTCATGCAAATATACCTGTAGTAAGGGAAATCATATATTTGAATATCTTGACTCATTATCCTGAGCTCCAGATACCTGTTGATTCAATCTAATGAAATGATTATTTAAATAGGATTTTTTTAAATACCACGTTTTCGAAACATTCTGATAAGTATAAAATAATATCTCCTAGCTCCTACAGATTTATGACCCATTACATATTCTCCTGAAAATTTGTGATTGTGAATACCAAAAATTCCTTAAATTTTTATAGTGGTTGTGAATTTTTAAAATTCACAATCACAATCAAACCTTTTTCAGAACAATCTATATTGCATTATAAATCTGTATGGGGCTAGAGTAACTTATTTTGCACTTTTTAGTTCGTTTTGAAAACAAGTATACTGCATTATTTTTTTAAATAATTATTTTCTGCCCTTTAGTTTTTTTTGTGTGCGAAATTTTGCAATCTATTTCAAGCTAACTTCCCAATGAAAAAAATTTATTCCGATCAGACAAGAAAGCCAATTAATATTGCATTGCCATCCAGTTCTGGGATATTTTAATTTTTCAAAACTCTAGGTCATCAGGAAGTTAGTTTAAAATCGATTGCAAAATTTGTACCGAACAGACAAATAAAACAGACCAGAAAACGAGTTAGTAAAAACATGATGTTTAAAATGGAAAAAAAATTAAACTTCCAACATGCTTATTGCAAGAAAAAAACTTGTAAAAAACGCATTCGTCTTCCCCCCCCCCCTTGTCTTACAAGTTGTCATGCATTTCGGTATCCTCTTGACTTTATTTCTTGAGCAAGATCTTTTACTCAAGGACATAAATTTTCTTCAGAAGTATGAATTTTACACCATCGAAAAAGACACCGCTTTACAGGATAAAAAGAAGAAAAAACCTGGTTTTGCGATCGATTTCAAAATGGTTGCTTTTTTGAGAGCTAATAATTCGGACTTATTTAAATTTGATTATTTTCGGATTATCAATGGTTCTTGGTTTTCAAATCTAACAGCGATTGTGATATCCGCAATTTAATTCAATGAGAAGAATCTAACATAATTTATGATAATAATTTCAGTGAAAATCTGAAAATAATAGGGAAAAAAACTACTATTAAAAATTTACATGACACACCTAAAAAAATCACATTTAAAAAACTAATTAATCACATTTTAACAAATAATTTTTTTATTCTTTATCTTAATTTTTAACGATATTTAAATGCAAATCAATTTTTAAAACACATGGATTATAACTTCAAAAGGGTTTTTTTTTTTTTTTTTTTTTTTTTTTCATTAAGACACGCACTTTGTTTCTGACTGGCAATTCTCGCTTTCTCGAAATATACCTAGTATAAAAAATTATGTAAATAACATAATCCAGATTTTTTGTAATAAATTGATTGAATTGTTCCCAATACTTTTTAGTAATAAATTGTACTCTTTCTATAATCTGACTCCCGCTGCTGTAAAAGTGAAATCATTTTTAGTCACATTAAACGCACTTTTCAGTTACAGTTTTAATAAATTCATTTTGACTGACAATAAATAATTTACAATGACAAATAACTGATGTCACGTTTAATATAACCCCACAATCACAAATAAAACATTATTAAGGCACTCTATTATATTCTATTATAAAGTGCGAGTGCCTTAATAGTAGAATATAATAGAGTTCCTTAATAATGTTGATATAAAGAATTAATATACAGAATCTTAATACAAAAAAAGTTTCGATTTATAAGAAACTTTATATCGAGAAATTTATATTATTATCTTTTTCCTAAATATTTAAGAAAATATTATTAACTAAGGAAATTATTTAAAAATTTCAAATTAGATTTTAAAAGTAGAATTTTTTTCCTTCATTTTCATTGCAAATTTCCCTTAAAAAATTTGTGTGTGTGTGCTGAGCTTACAATTTTCGCATATTTCTTTTTGCTATTTTTCACTGTCTTTTCACAGCTTAGCAACTAACTCGAGGGGGGAGGGGGCAGAGAAAGAAAGAAAGTGAAAAAAAGAAAAAGAAAATTCTGTTTCATGTAAAACTGCCAATAAATGAAAGGTTTCCTTCTTTTTCTAATGAACTTCTTTTGAAATGAAATTTTATATCTAGAAAATTATATTATTCCCTCTTTCCTGAATATTTACAAGTAATAGTATTAACTAATATTAGGAAGTTATTTATATTTATCTTTAAAAATTTCAAATTAGATTTTAAAAGTAGAATTTTTTTTCTTTCATTTTCTTTGCAAACTTCTCTTAAAATAGTTTGTGTGTGTGTGTGTGCGTGTCTGTGTCCTGTGCTTACAATATTCACAAATATTCTTTTTGCTTCTTCTCACGGCCTTTCCACAGCTAAGGAACTAACACAAAGAAAAAAAGAAAGAAAGAAAAAGGAAAAATTCTGTTTCATGTAAAACTGTCAATAAATGAAAGGCTTCTTTCTCTTTCTAATTAACTTCTTCTGAAATGAAACTATGTTTTGAATTAATGTTTTTAGTATTACCAAATCTGTTATATGCATAGAAATCAACGTCTATTAATTTTTATTATGCGGCGTAACCGGTATCCTATCTCAACACTTGTATAAGCAAAATTTAGCAAAAGTAGTGTTCTCTTTTTCATCTGATACATTTCTTAAGTCAGTACGATAGAAAATCATTAAAATTATGAACATCAGCTAACTATACAGTTTAAAGTATTTTCTTCAATTTTTTGAAAGTTCGATAGAACAAGTAGTGTACGTTCAGATCCCAAATACGGCGCAGAAAATGTACTTTAAGTAAGCATATGGCGAACGCACTGTCTTGAAAATCACATGGGTCTCCTGCAAAGTTTACAAAGCACTGCTTTTACTACGTGGCCAAGTACTTCAGTACTTACATGCAGGATGTGAGGTTCTCCAATGTCAGGAATACGACCCGTGAAAAATTATCAAAAATTCAATAAGCAGTAAATGGACTTATCGTGTTACTTAAGGATAGTTAAGTGCTATCGTCTCACTCCTCAAAAAATATTTTACTGCTGAGTTGTATGACAATCTCAGATGATTAAAAAGAGGACAAAAAGTACTCAAGTTGTCATGCAGTTGTCAGTTCTTCACCTGCTCATCAACAGATAATTCACTAAATTCAATCTTGCATCATGTTTTCCTTTATAGTAGACACATCAGAAATTTACTTGCAAGCCAGCCTTCTATAATCTATTATTACCTATACATAACCACACCTTAAACTGGCTACTCCGCCCCGTCGGAAGGCACACGGAAAAATCTGAATGACCGGACCGCCGCAACAGCAGTACTGGCGGGAATTGTGGTTGAGTCCTAAGGGCCATCACCGGCCACTGTACAACCCTTCCCTAAGGAAATACGTCCCGTCATCGATGGGAGGAGTCAGACAAACACCTTTTCATGTACCCACAAGTGTACACCAACAAAGAACCAACCACCATGCCGGAGGCATCTCATCTTCAATTACGAATACCCCTTCCCCGTGGGACATAACCTATACGTAAAGTATTCGTTAGAAAAATAATCAATCCGTTAAATGCATTTCCGAAATTATGGCTCTACATGAATGTTCTTGAATAACAGCTTCGGTCCTTTGTAATTTTTTATTTATTTAATTTATGACTAATTGTGTCATTCGACAATACAGCGCATTACTTCCACCCGTGTTTATTTAGAGATAAGTCTTTTCAGAGCACTACGTCCTGTCAACGACTACCCTAGTAGTCAGCACTTCGAATAACCAGAGGAAGAGTCTCTCATTTGTTATTTTCTTTCCATTCATTACTGTAACTCTCCTTGTCTTCATACGATAAGCGAGAAACTTATAAGATTAATCTTCATTCGATTGCTTTACTACGGTTACTTTGTCACGATTTCTTTTATTGTATTTTTAAGGTGAAAAGTGCGCATATATCACTTTTTCATCTTTGGAAAGACTCGAAAAGTCAGTTACTAATAATTTATAAATATTTCTTTGTAAAAGAGCTATAATTTGTTGTTAGCAAATAAAGGAAGTATGTAGACCCTGAAAAATTCTAGTAATCTACTTCTACTAACATTGGGCATATGCTTTCGAAAGGCATGATGTTTATACATAATAATTTCTTGCCCACAAAGAATTTTTATTGGTTTTAGAATTGCAAATGAAGCATTGCTCGTATCTTTCCAATATTCTTTCAAAAAGAATGGTCTCTTAGATTTCCGAAAACGAATAATCCTTTTATCAGAAAAAAGTGGACAGTATCTAAGTTTCCCAATGGGGAAATATTTGAAAAATCCCGTCATCGTAAAATAGATTTAACTATCTAAATATTTCTCATATACTTTTAAAATTTGTGTTATAATTATTTTTTTTTCTTTCAGGAGTTGCTTTTACTTGTACTTTCACACCTGGTATTACAATGATAGCCAAATACTTCTATCGCCGAAGAGGACTCGCCAATGGATTGACAATGGCCGGAAATGCCCTAGGAGGGATAGTAATGCCCCTTGTTGCAAATAAACTAATTTCTGAATACACAGTTCGCGGTTGCTTCCTCATTATGGGAAGTATATTGCTTCATGCATGCGTAGGAGCTATGCTGTGGCAACCAGTAGAATGGCATCAAAAAAAGAAACCGGTGGAGAGCATTCCTATTTTAGAAAGTAATCCTCCAGAGGAGAGTGAATCGTCGCCTGGAAAAGAGACTCTGTATGCTCAAGAAGAGTCACGAAATACTTCTATTCAAGAAGATCACACAGTTTCAAATAAAGACAGCATGCTTATTGAAAATTTCAATTTTGAGTCTGGATTCGATTTATCTCTAGAAAGTTCAGTTATCTTAAAATCAAGTGCACCAGAGATTTATGTTGAACGCAGAAATGGTAATATGTATTCTTCAGGTCCAAATCTATATTCTAACAAAAGTTGTGCATCAAATGATAATAATAAAATGATTAGAGGAGGATCATCTCCTCATTTAGCTGATGTGCCGAAAAATGAAAGAACTTATGGATCATCAGTGAGTACTGAATCTTTACCTCATATGTTCAAGCTTGCACCTAGACTACTAAAAAATAGCTCCAGAGCTTCATCATTTATTTATTTGAGCTCCTACAGTTTCGGCCCTACTGTCGGTGCAATTTTGACGAAGGAGCATTTTACAGGACTTGATGCGAGTGATTCCAAAGTTATTTCGGAAAATACGTGTGAAGTAAAAAATCACCGAAAATGGAAATTGTTTCCATTTCTAAAAAGTTTGCCAATTGATCTGTCCATTTTTGAAAAGAGTCGGTTTTATATAATGACTGTTACTCTGTTTTTCTCCGCTTTAGGGTACCCAGGAACACAGATTTTCCTGCCGTATCGTGCTACTACTTTAGGTCTCTCAGAAGCTCATGCAGCTTCATTGCTATCTGTTCTAGCATTCACAGATTTAATTGGTCGAATATCTTGTGCTTGGATATCTGACTGCAATTTTTGCCCAAGAAAATATTGGTTTATAGGAGGTATGTTCATGTCCGGAGTGTTTGGCCTCAGCTTACCTCTTTACAAATCATATGTGGCACTTTTAGCTGGAACTGCCGGTTTTGGATTTTTCTGTGGTGCCTATATTGGTCTGGTTGTAGTTTTGTTTGCTGATGCCTATAGTTCTGAGAAGGTAGCTCTGGCTTACAGTTTGTCTACAGTATTTGGAGGCTTCATGGCACTTGGAGGGCCTCCTTTGATGGGTAAGAAATTTTATATAATAGATAATTGTGATATAATTTTGTTAAGGAAATATAAAGTTGACAATTAAGAGAAATTGGGTTAAAAATATACTTTTCAGTACAAACATTAAAACTGTATGGAAGGAATATGAGCATCTAATACTGAGAAACAAATTATTAACTTTTATTGTTATGATTTTAATCTCTTGTCAATTCCATTAAACACAATTCTACTGCGCACATTGTTTTTAATCAAGAATTAAAAGATATAAAATCCAAGTGAATTAAATTTCGAACTTTCCTTCTGAACATTTACATTGCATATTGAGCATAAATTGTACTATCATGCAAGTGGATGCTACTCATCAATACTCTAAACTTACTTCTGAATGAATGAACCCAAAACTAGAGAGTTATCCCATTTTTCGTAGTTAAAAAAAGAAAAATGCTAATTATTAAAAAAGAAAGTTACTAAATAGATATTCAAGACAATCTGTTGGAAAGTAGATCATACCTTTTTATAGATGTATATTCGTCGTCATAGTTGCACTGTAATGGCAGTTAAATGGTCTAAAACAGAAGTAATGTTGCTGATGTGTAGTCTTTCTTTTTCATCCACATGAAATTTAATTCTTGGGATGTGTTGTTTTAGGAATCCTTCTAGGGATACTTTTGTTCATCTGGTTTGAATTCTTGTTAAAAGGCAAGTCAACTTATATTTTGTAACTGTAATTAATGGGTATAATTTATAGCTACTGGCAGATGGACAGATGAAGTTATTCAGTTAAACTACCAACTTTGTGGATTATTTTATGCTGAAGATGCCTATATTATGTTTCAAAAAATTGCTCTTAAATTTTAGAATTTTAATTAATATAATTTCTTTATAAATATTTCTTAATACTGAACTTAATTTTTCATAAATTAATTTATTTATAAATCAAATGAAGATAGAAAATATCATAAGCTTTATTTTAAACTAAAGATCGTATTTCTCAAAATAACGAAAAGGATATTGTGCATAAACATTACTTAATGTAAAAAAACGCTTTTATATAGAAAAAGCAGCCGTCCTAGAATTATTTAGCATAAATGAAATGTGTAATATGTATTAATTCTATAATGTTGCGTCTATAAAATCAAAATTAGCGAAAAACCCATCTTTATTAATATTTATTCATGTCACGTTACATGTTTTTTCAAGTAAAAACAAAATTTTAAATTAAAATAAACAACTTAATTTCATGTGAACATTATTATTACAGAAAACTTCGTCCAAAGAATTTTTAGTCCACAGTAAAAGTTTGATATTATATATATTTTTTTTTATTTCGAATTAAAGTATTCAGTAAAAACTTTTTCCTCTCAATTGAAATACATTTTTTGTCTAAAAGTTAAAATTCTTTTAAAAACTTGCATTCATTTTTATAAAAAAAAAATCTTTTTTTTGCCATTTTTAATAGTGTAATACTTTTAGAAATACTTTTAAAAAAGATGATGGATTTATTTAATAGAACTTTCTTTTTTCTTTCGATAAACTATATTCTGAAGCAAATTCCGAACTATATAGGAATATGAATTTTATTGAAATGAATGCCCTAATGCATGTAACCATAATTTTAATATGTACTTCATGCTCGCTTTCGGACGTGTTTTGAACATTCTTCTCTTCTTCGTAATTTTATGGCCTTCTATAAAAGATCTCCACTACATATTCCTTATACATACTTTTTAGGCCTTTCTACTAGACCCGCCGAAACATTTGAAATTTATGGAATCACCAGGTCAAGTAAGATCAAATGGGCCTCTTAAGTGTGAAGGATCATGTGTAAATGGAAGCTCTCTCACTTGTATAGCCTCTAAAGATCTTCAAGATTGAAGTGATTTTTTTTTTGAGCAGTTGTGTCAGAGCATCGTCCTTCAATATTTCGTCACTGTTATATTAAAATGCCATATGTCAAAACATATGATAAATTGATGCAACAACTGGAACATTTGACATTTCCTGACCACATACAGCTATCATATGCCATATACAAAAATTTGAATGCAGATCTAGTTAACCGATGCAAATGTTTTGAATCAATGAATTGGTTTAGCAAATTTGACGCATGACATTTTAATATAAGATTGAAGATATCTGAGCCTCGAATTTTCATACAACATTAAAGTTGCACACCAGAAGATTCATAAACGTATCAAAGCTGCCGCATCTCTGGGAAACAAATTTTACGCTTCAGAAGATAAGCTAAAATGTTCCATCCTTTGACTTAATCAAAAAATTGATAAAAAATAATATTTTTCTTCATAGTTTCATTCTTATTTTTATCACTTCATATTCATCTTTATATATATTTTACAAAGCATCCACCCATTTTTTATTCACGGATCACAGAATTTCTCTTACGACATTTTTTAATGTCAGAATCGGAATGGTTAAAGTTTAAAAACTAAACTTGGGGCTTACTCATCCAGTACCAGAAATCATCTTCCCAATATTAATTCGTTTTTTTTTTCTTTGCTAATAATACTGGAATCTAACAGTGATTGATTTGACAAATTTAGGTACAAGGACATTTATGCTTCCATTTAAACGTCATATATTTATTGTTTTATTATATATTTATTTATATATTTATTGTTTTATTTTATATTTATTTATATATTTATTGTTTTATTAACATGCAAATCATAAAAACAGATAACTAAACGGGGTTTACTTAATCAGTACCAGAAGTCATCTTCCTAATATTAATTCCTTCTATACTTTTACTAATAATACGAATTCTATCAGTGATAGATTTGAAAATTTTAAACATAAGGACTTTTATGTTTCTTATAAAAGCCATACATTCACATCTTTATTATTTTATTAACATGCAACGTACAAAAAAGGCAAACAATCAAATAACAGCTGAACACTTTTGCAGTAAATTGCCATCAAACTTATCACAAATATTCGGCAATCTATCAATCGGATTAGTAGATTAAAGCTTTCTACTGAGTGGCCTTGAGGGCAGACATTTCACATCAACTCATCAAATCATGGAACTCCATCCAACAGATAAAAACTAATCCGACAGATCATGTTTTGAAGCATCTCCTCTCTTTACTCTTTATAAACCAAATATTCAGCTTGTATAGGTAAAAGGCATTTAAAAAAAATAAAATGAAGTACGGTTTTGACCTTCGATCTGGTTTTGACCTTTCTTTACTAAACATTGAAAGCACGTTGTTAAAATTCTAGCACGTATCGTTATTACTTGCTCTCCAAATGCTTTCTCTTCTACTTAAGTATTGTTTGGTTAGAACTTTCTCTCTCTTTTTTAATCACAAAAACGTAAGAAGACAATTGTATGTTTAAGAAAAAGGTACTCAAGCTTTACATATGAACATTCGCCATTTTATGAACATTTTTCATGTACTTGCTTTGAAAATGAGACCTCTGTAACGAAGCTGCAATTTAACAATTCAGTAAATTCTCAATTACTTGTCGCCAAAAAACTTTTCACATTATGTATTAATCTGTGTCAGAAATCAGCCATGGAATTACCCCCCCCCTCAAAGTGACCAGATTTTTTTGTACATCAGTCAGTGAGGTTGTCTGAAAAATAGAAGAAATTCGAAGACTTAAAAAAATGAAAATAACTCAGAAGCAATAAAATAATTAATTATTTTTTTAAAAAAATTAGGAGAAGGCAGGAAGAGATAAACTAACATAAATAATAATTTTTTTCTGTTACTATTTATCCTTCGATTTAATACATAATGTGATCGTATCTTAAGTTCATATTAAGATGACTTTAATCGATCTAATAATAAAAGTTGGAAAGGAGAATTCTTCAGACCCTAACCTTTTTAAATTTAAATCTAGTAGATGTTCTTTTTTAAAATGAATTATTTACTTATCCGAGACAAACAGTCAAAATTCGGGATTGTAGAAAAAAATTCGAGATCTTTGATCGCTTTACATTTAACCAGAAGACCCCAGTTTTCTGTAGGATTAAGATATTAGTTATATATATATATATATATATATATATATATATGGTTTAATTTGATTTTCCTATTAACTTGATTTTTATTACTTTTGTCTCAATCAATTCATCTGTGTTTTATATGTAGCTGCATTTGCGCTCTCTAAATACTATGATGTTTTTCCTGTTCCTTTTTTCGTTTTAGTTTGAATAAGAAATAATTTTTAGTTGCGATTCCGAAACTATTTCGTTTCGTTTCCGTTTCGTTTTCAAAATATTTCTTACTTTAGATTGGTTTCTCATATATATATATATATATATATATATATATATATAATTTCATTCTAAAAGGGTCTCTTATTTCCTGATCCTATTCCACCTTTCTTATTTAATTAATTCTACATGAACTCTGTGTAGTTGCTGTAATCAGTAGGTTCTCACACTCCGAGTGAAGGGATAAAAATCCTTAATGCTTAGCACATTTTTCTAAAGATACCTAAATTTCCTTATCCTAAATCGACACATGTCAAAGAAATCCCTATCAAAATCTGATATTAAAACCAGTGACCAGTGATAGTAAATTTTGGTATCTTTTGTTCTTCTGTTCTTGTGCTCCGATGTAGACTGACGTATTTCTGACCACTTATTCTTTGTACATCCCGGGATGGAATAAATGTAAATAAGTCATCGCACGAATTTCAGACTGATTCATTGAACGTTTTTATAACTGTATTTAATTCGACACTTCGCTTATTCAATTATTTATTATTAAAAGTATTTAAAAGAGGGTTCACCCACATCTCCTAAAATCCATTCATTCGGAGAAAAAGAAATTTAATAGCACAAGAAAATAGAAATGTCAAACAGAATTTAATTGATAAAAAAAAACTGTCGCTGGATGGATAATCACTATGATTTGCTTACAGAAATCGATGTTGATATCTTCCAAAACTATTATCACAGTTAAGTGATTTTTACAATATCTTAAAATTCAAAAAATTATCTTTTTAGTGGTATTAGTTTCATATTTGTGCATTTTTTCTTTATTTTTATTTTTTTAATTTAATTTGATACGCAATCTGTAGCAATGTTTTTAATTTTGTAATGGAATTCAAATTCATCTATTAAAATATACAATTGTGCACTTTTACCAATCATCATTTCCGAGGTAGGATTTTCACATCCATTTTTATTTCGATGTCTATAATTAATTATTTTTTAATTTGAACGCGCAGTAATTCGTAGTTAATTGATTTTAGGATATCCATATTTTTCAAGCGTTTCAAACAAGGTAAAATTCTTTATAACAATGAATTCCATAATAATCTTTTAACAGCCTAAAAACTCATTACCCTGGGTAAACAAATTAGTCGCAAAAGACGACAAGTTAAGAGGAAAGCACCAAATAGCAAGAATTATTGTCACCCTGAAGCATTATTTTTTTATTTGTTTATAATCACTGCAAAATTATGGTCTTAAATCAATAAGTAGAGATGTTTTTTAATGTAATATATTTCTTTTTTAAATGAGTATCTGTCATCTAATATAGTGTCTATAATTAATTATTTCTTAATTTCAACGCGTAGTAATTCGTAGTTAATTGATTTTATGATATCCATATTTTTCAAGCGTTTCAAACAACAAGGTAAAATTGTTTATAACAATGAATTCCATAATAATCTTTTAACAGCCTAAAAAGTCATTATCTTGGGTAAACAAATTAGTCGCAAAAGACGACAAGTTAAGAGGAAAGCACCAAATAGCAAGAATTATTGTCACCCTGAAGCATGATTTTTTTTATTTGTTTATAATCCCTGCAAAATTATGGTCTAAAATCAATAAGTAGAGATGTTTCTTAATGTAATATATTAGGTTTTAAATGAGTATCTTTCATCTAATATCGTTTGCCTCTTTGCTATTTACTTTCTGGTGTACGAATTATATAAATAGGAAGTACTACTGTGATCAAAAAGTACCAGACAATCGGAATGGTGACATAAAGCAAAATATACCTATTTATTGGACAATATTCATTGCATCGTCTTCAAAGTAATCTCCTCTGACTGCAATGCACTTCTGCCAGCAATTTTTCCAGTAATCAAAACATACCTTAAAGTTATTTTTGTGAAATCCCTTCAGAGTTCGTTGCGAATTTTCTTTTATCGAATGAATAACTCAAAGTGGTGACCACGAAGAGGGATTTTCAACCGTCAAAACCAGAAAAGGTCGCATGGCACCATATCTGGTGAATACGGAGCTTGTTGAGCCTTATTTTTTGAATATATGGTTAAAAACTAACGAATAATAATCGCATTGTGAGTAGGCGCATTATTGTGGTGTAAAAACCTAAGAATTTCCTTTCCATATTTAGGATGATTTCTGATAAATTGGTTTAGGCAAATGGTGGAACTCTGAAATAATAACCTTTACTGTCTACCCAGTGGCTGGCGGGAGTTCATAATGGTCAACAACGACACGACAAACATAGAAAATAGTCAGCATTTCCTTTATTTTTGAGGACCCTGACTTGGTCTTTTTGGTATTGTTTCCAAGTTTCAAGAGACATTAACTTGATTGTTGAGCTGTTTCTGAATCAAAAGCATGTATCTAAGTTTCATTAGCGGTAATAATGTGTTTAAAGAAGTATTGATCTTGAGAAAACATCTTGGAACACTTGAACACGTTGTTGTTTTTAGAACAAATTCAAAGGTTTTGGAACAACTCGAACAGCGATGCGTTACGACCCTAAAAGATCTTTTAAAATTACTTGATAGGAACCAATTAATAAAAGAATTTGTTCAATAGCGTCTCCTATTGTGAAGAATAATTAAGCACCAATTTCCTAAATTAACCAAAACCTTGATCATAAATAGAAGTGGACAATCTACCAAATCGCGTATCATGAACGACAGACTCTATCATTTTTAAACTTTTTATAACAAATAAGTGTTGTTGTTTTTATCAAAAAGTTATCTTTTAAAGCCTTTTGCATTTGTCTCTGTATCTGTATGTGAACACAAAACTTCGACTAGCTATAGAGATGAAATTTTGATTTGTAGTCCTTCCACCCAAATTGTGCATTTGTGTAGAATTTTTGGACCAAATTGGTCAAATGCAAAGGTAATGAGCCAAATTATGTACTCTGTTTTTTTTTGTTTTTTTTTCCTCGATATTCGATGAAGCACACACAAATGTGCAAATGAATGAAATTATACAAAGAAGTCTTGAGGAGAATACTTCTGATATTTTGCTTAAAAAGAATAAATATTACACTTATTTCATTGTCGATTATATTCTAATAATTTATTTTTACAAATATAAGAAAAATAAAAAAAAATACCTTTAAAAACAATTGCAGAAAAATTTCTTATCAAAATAAGATTCAAAATTTCAACATTCCTTTATATTCTTCATCTGAAAATTGTTATTCTTAAAATAATATAGAATGAAAAGAGTGATTATTTTTTACTTATTTTACATTCTTTCTTTTTTGATTCTATAAATTGTTTTGAAAAAGATTAATTTTTCCTTCACAGCGAAATGTTTCAAATTGCAATACTGAGACCAGCAACAACAACAACAAAAAACGGGGGGAAAAGAAACGATGGACATGCATTTTGATAAATTGAAAAGTAAAGGTGTGTGAATGCTGTCTGTCTCTGAAAGACGCGTGCCTTAGATTATATTGATTTCACTTCTTTTTTAATTCGCTAAACGCCCTTAGTCAGGTTTGCCATCTAGTGGGAGGAACAGAAAATGAAAGAAAAGAAGCGAAAAAATTAGGTAACGTGAGAAATCTCCATCATCACGCTATAAATCATTTATCTTCTTAACACGCACGAGCTTATCAATCATTAGATACAAAATTAATTATGGATATTAACAGCTCTTCCTTCTACTATCTTGCGCTATAATTATTTTTCCATGTTTTTCGCTAGACAATATTAAAACTGTTAGACTTCTGACAATGAGTTACTACTTGAAAAATTGTAATTTAATTGATATTTTAGATTTTAATTTGGTTGTGATTAATTGTGATTTTAATTTTAAACAGATTTTAATCTGATTATATGAACATACAATGTGATTTTTTTTAATTAAACTCTTAGTATTTACATGCCGTTTATTATGTGTCTTATCGAAATTTATACAAAGTCTTATCGAAAGAATTTTTCATTATTTTAGCTATTAACTAAATACTGTAATTCTCAACTTACGTAATTTTACTCCATTTTAAATTAATTTTTAATAGATAAAAACTTTTTAACTATTGAAAAAATTATGGGATGCATTTTTTATGGAACAAAATTTTCCGCTGCATTTATTTAAAAGTTATAATGACAGAAAACAATTAAAATTAATCTTTTTAGATAAACTTATCTTAATCGATGAATTCAAATTTGTTCTTTTGTGATTAATATCAGAAGTTAAAAGTAGTGAGCTCAAAATCGTTATTTGATGTGTAACACTTCTGGAATCAAAAAAAAGAGGTCTTAATTAACTGGCTTCTCCATGTATCAAAGCATCTTGTTCTATTGAAAACAGAGATAGTTCGCCACTGATCTTAGAGCTAGAATGCTGTCCCAATCGATTATTTTCGAACTTTCATATCTCTATAGATAATAATATTTTATCATTGTGAAAGGCCATTTATCCAATTTTTTTTACTTAACAATAAGTTATAAAAGTGATTTTTATAAAATACTGAATAAAATTTCTTCTTAAATCGTGGCAGAGTAGATTTCGATTTGATGTATTCGACGACAATCTTATACAAGAAACAACTTAACGAAATAATAAGTGAATGCTCCTCTTCTGTCTCTTATATATTTCGCATTTACGGACTGGCAGTGTCTACTCAAAATAGAGTTGCTCTATTGAATATGGGAAGAGTTGAAAATTCGACGAGAAGCTCCGTGCCATGCCAATTATGTCTAGTTTCCACATCCACGTTTTGTTTTAACTGGATAATATACCATCTACATGGCGTGTAGTATTTGTGGGTAGCTGGCTGAAGTGACAAAGTCCCAGTTTCGCGATTGGAGTGCATGGGTTCTATACTCTGTTCGGACTTAAATCCGTAAATGATCAGTGACGAAGCGAAGATAAGCGACGCTCGGGATATTATGTGATTATTTTGCCCCCAGTTGACATCCATGGCTTAAAAATGTGAAGGATCTCCGGGTCATGATTTTCTTTCTTTGTTATATTTGGCTTTGGATGGAGAGTCTTTAGCACAGTGATATGTTTCGAATCTGATTATAGACTCTTCAGTTCTGAAGCTAAGAAAGCTATTAGTAGCAATAAGACCCAAACATCTCAAATTTCCTTTAGATTCTTATGTGATATGAAATAAAACTAAATTTTCTAAATAAAGGGTGTCCAAAAAATAACGCAAGATTTGAATTTGCCAATATTCGTGCAGTAAAGTGTTGGCAGCCTTATTTAAAAAACCATTTGACCGCTGATAGTTTAGGGTTAGTAAAAATGGAGCGTTACAGGATAGAACAACGTGTTGACGCAAGATTTGAATTAAATAAAGAACACGGGTTTTTTTCTTAATTTTTATTGAATCGTAAAGTACACAGGATAGGGTTATGTATGGAATAACACATAGGGCAAATAGCCTCCACGGCTTGCTGGTACATATGCACTCTTTTTGATGAACTTTTCCATGAGCATTTTGCATAAATATGGCTGAATTTCGTTGATGTAGCGTTGAATTTTCTCTTTCAATGCACACATACTTGTGGGCTTGTTGGCATAGACCTTTTAAAAGAAATCTAGTGGTGTTAAATCGCACGATCTAAGGAACCAATTGTCACATTTTTGAACTGTGGCGCCAGACTTTCATTATTTTTGAAATATTGTTCAACAATGAAAATGCGTTGTTCTATCACGCAACGCTCCATTTTTACTAATTCTAAACTATCAGCTGTCAAATAGTTTTTTAAATTGTCGCCAACACTTTACCACACGAATGGTGGCAAATTCAAATCTTGCATTAATTTTGGGACACCCTTTAGAATAAGTTAGGATATAACAAATTAGTAAGGTTTAAATATACTTATATTGGCAAACAGAAAAATTAACTAGTAAAAATAGGTCTATATAACCGATACTGGTCTCCTAAATTTTATTGAAATCAGAAAGTAAACCTAAAGAAATCGCTGAATGCGTATCTTCAAATACTGTACACGATTCATTGATCAGTTGTCTTTCAGTTTAGAGCTGTAATACTTTTGTCATAACTGCGCACTTGATCGTAACCTTTTCTATTTTGATGTCTCATCTGTTTACTACACGAGTTATAAATAACCTCTGAATCCAACTTGCAATAAAATTTTATGACTGATTTTTACTTACGCGTGACTATTTCATCAAGGTCTTCAATTCAAACTGTCGCTACTACAACATGACAACTATTCCTCAGTATCGTAATAATTTTATCGTTCTTTTTTGTTATACGGTTCAATGTTTTGTATCCGCCTTTATTGATTTATATATTCTCAGAAAACGTTTAAGTAGTTAAATAAATTATAATTCTCATTTTCTATACAATAGCCATTCAATAATGCTTAAAAAATGTTCAGTGTTTTCCCAAAATATAATGTAGATATTTCGTTTGGGTATAAAATTCCATCTGTTTTTGTGCTTTTTATTCCATAAATGAAATATTACGTCTGTGCATTTTATTATAATAAATACTATCATTACATGCTTTGAATTTGCATATAATGATGTTATTTATTATCTATACTTATATAAAGCTCAATGTGTGTGTGTATGTGTGTGAATGTTGGCTCTCTATAGGCCAAACCATTTGACCTACAGTTACCAAATTCGGTACATGTATAATTTGGAGGTCGGGAATGTGCACCTGCGGTCCCATTTTTTGAATTTTTAATTACAATTTTAATTATTAATTAAAAACTAACTTTCCCACCAAAAAAATCTTTATTTTCCCCACCGCCAAATGAGTAAAGCTTCATTTTTTTTCCCCACGCTAATGAGGCTAGGCTTAAAATTTTTCGGCCTGTTATTTCAAACGATTCTGTTTATTTTCTTAATGTTTGATGCATTTAAAATTAAACATTGTTAATTATTCGACCTTTCAGATTCATTCTGAAGTACTTATGAATTAAAATAAAACAGAATAAAGGAAATAAAAAATTTCTAATCTGCGTAGCGTTACCCCAACTGGCGTAGAATAATTCACGCATTTGCGTTACCAACTGGCGTTGAAAATTCACTCATGCGCATTGTGTTCTGATTGTTGACAACTATTATCAACGGATGCGGACTTGATTTAAATTATTTTTAGGTTAGTTGTATGCTTTTGTAATTAAATTGTATTTATGTTTTATATATTTTTGTATATGCTTATAGTTTTTTAAGTAGTTTTTTTAACCTGTTTTCGACCGATTATTTTAAACGATTCTGTTTATTTTCTTAGTGTTTGATGCATTTGAAATGAAACATTGTTAATGAATCTATCTGCTCATGATGAATCTGAGAAAATTTTGTTGACAAATTCTTGAGATATTACATAAATTAAGAAAGACATTCTTTAGTGCCTATAAGGTTTAAACGCTCAGCGACTCTGTTTTCAGTAATCATATTATTAAAAAAATGCTTTGTTTCAGTAAAAATTATTATTGCATTAATTGCAGATTAATGCTTTCCACTTTAATTTAAAGCATAAATTCTACGGGAGCTAATAGAAATTTAGAGAGATGCATATTACGTTATGACTGAAGGCCTTTATAATATTATGATTGAATTATATGACTATCAAAATTTGAAGTTTTAAAATATTTTGATGATGAAGCTATTAAAATAGGAATTGCATAAAATATTTAATTATTAAAATTTTAACGAATATTAAGATTGGCTAATCGGCTGGTCGCCAAAGGCGGCTAGTAATAAAATAAAGATGGAGGAAAGTCACATAGGGAACTTATATAGAGGAAGAGTCATGAAAAATAATACTGCAATGTTTCTTTTTAATTTATTTCTTTAATTTAGTTAGGAAATAAAAAATGATTAAATAATCATTTTATTTTTGGAATTCATAACATCACAATTTCCTAAAAATAGGAATAAACATAATAGTTAAAATACTGAGGTTTATTAAAATGCGTTTTATGCTCTTAAACTAGTTCTGCTTTTCCAAAAAAGAAAGAAAGAAAGAAAGAAAGGCTGCAATATATAGCTTCATTTATCACAAGATTCCTGGAATATCTGGTATATTCAGCATCTTTAATAACCCCTTGCAAGTCATTGAAAGATAAAAAGCAATTTTTTAACCTATTTAATTATTCTACACCATCAGACAATAGTAGAAGCTTTATTCAATAAATAGTAGTAAGAGCGAGATGTCCTAGAGTATTGGAACTGGAATGTTTGAATTTCTACTTCCTGCCAAGATTCGCCTTGTATGTGAACCTGGTTTAACCTGACTTTGAGGGTCAAATTCATCCCGCTGTTGTGGACGTTTGAAGGGCAAGTTCATACCAAACACCATCTTAGATTAGCCCTCTTTTTACTTCAAAACAGGACATTGATGTAGATAAAATAAACTAATTGAATTCTATTTTTATCCTTTGCATGCATTCAGTCACATTCGCTCTCAGATGAACTTTCATATTTTCGTTATTTTAAACCTCAAGAGTATATGTCTAACTTAAGGCGTATTAACTGTGTAATTTAATCATTAAAAAGAATAACGCAGTTTTAATTTTCATTTATTTTTTCAATTACATTCAGTTAAGTACTAGATCTCTTTAACATATTAAGTGACAGCATCTTGTAGATAGGACAATCACCTCATTTGCTTAGACATGTAATACTTGTGACCGTCTCACTAAAATGCAGGCATTCAGATCTTGTCTATACAAGAGTTACAATTGGCGATACTTCTAGTTCCACTTTGTTCTTTCAATTAATTTGGGAAAATATAATTTACATGAAAAAAAGGCCACTTAAAAGGTAAATGACTTCCCATTTACTTTTGTTCTTTGAAATATTTTTTTTTGCATTTTTAATTATCAAAATATTTAAATGATTTTCGTCTATCCATTAAGTTCTTTATTTTATCTCATAAAAGAAAAAAGTGAAGTTTTGAATCGATTAATTAATTGCAATGAGCCAAGAACATAAAATATTTGAAACATTTATAAAATTTAGAAAGCGTAAAAAGGGATAAAAATAAAATATGCAATAAAGTCCGCCCATATTGTTATTTATTTTTTATTGTATAAAAAAACATATTGCATCCTTTAAATTTTCCTTTTAATCTATTGAAAGTAATATGTTAAAACACTTTACATCATCATAAAATTATGTAAAGTTTATATAATGTAAAATGCACATAATCATAAAATAATGTAAAGCCGGCATTTTTCTATGTTACTCTTTAAATTTCACCAAAGTTTTGGAATTAAATTTCACCAAAGTTTTGCATAATTATTATTTCTTAAAGTTTACATTAAAAAAAATATTTTTACGTCTTGTCACCTGTATGGAAATAAAAGGAAGTAAAAACTCGATGTGGGGGTGGGGGGCTTTCATCGTATTCAAATAAATTTTTTCACAAATATTTGTGAATGAATAAATTATTCATATTTTAATATTTCGATGGTACTAATCTCTAATTAAAAGAAAAACAATATCAGTTCTTTCAGGAAATACTCGTTTCTCGTTTGCTCCTTTCTCATGTCTCCAAGTCACGTTATCTATTAAGGACATCTTGTACGAAAACATCGCGTAAGAACCCCCTGGAGACACTGACTCAATATTTTCAAAGAAAGAGAATAATAAAACGCTCATTACTTACTGCATAACGCCGAGTCTCCACAAAATTAGCATCATTTGTTGAGACTTAGTAGGTTAAGAGTTCGCTCTCAGTCACAAAACAATATCTGTTTGAGAAAAGGCTCTCAAGTGTATTCCCTGGCCCACTCAAGATTTAAACCATGTGGCGGATGATGAGAAATATTATTTGCTCATCATACATAAGTAATTTTTAGATAAAGAAGTGCCCAAAAGATAACAGTAATAATAATGGGGTTTTGCTAAAGTTGACCTTGTTTTTCTTTTTGTTGTGTGTGTGTATGCTTTGTAATGGTGCATTGAAAAGAATATAAATAAAATGTGGCTCATTTCATCTCTATGTAGCTTTGCATCATCGTAAGGTTTATTTAGAAACTCTTTTTCCAGTCATTAACATCCAGAAGAAGAAATATTCTAGGAATTCTTACTTTGTAGAAAAATTAAATTACCTTTTTTTTTTTTTGAGTTTTTATTATTGAAAATATTCATCGATGAAGGCCACTGATTTCAGAACAGACAGTAATAATTGTGAATCAAAAGGCCAAAGATTTCAATCAAGATTCTCTTGCGTTAGGAAGAAGCACTTGAATTGGCGAGATATTGCCGCAGAAAGCTATGTGTACGGTTGTTTTTACTAGTACTTTATTTTATGTATGCATTATCTGCATCATGAAATTTGGTATATAGTCATGATACCAGATTCGTAGAATTGTATCAAATTTTGGGTCAAATCCAACAAAGGGATAACTATCTGTTTCTCTGTTAATGTGTATGTTAAAACAACAAAGTGAAGGACAGATGTGAAGACAAATATGTTAAGAACGAACAATGAGTAATTGCTACACAAGAGGTCATAGATTTTATACCTTATTCCTTTACATTAGAAAGAAGTGGTGAGATGCTGCCATAGAAAGCTATGTGTAGGCCGTGTGCATTAATGCTTTTATTTTATGTTTGCATTATCTACATCATGAAATTTGTTATCTAGTACTAATACTACATTTGTAGAATTTATCAAATTTTGAGCCAAATCCATCAAAGGGAAAGTATCTTTCAGTCACTGTGTATGTTGACACAGTTACTGAAAACACAACAAACTGGATAAATTATATCATATCTATATCAAATTTTGATCCAAATCAGCGAACTGCAAGATTATTTGTGCATTTCCGCATACATAGGAACGTTACTGCTTTAAAAAGCTACAAAATAAATGCACCAAATTTGATATTAATATTGTAGATTTGTATGAAAATTTGAATCAAATCATTCCATAGGCTAACTATAACATTCGACGCTCGTTTCAAATTTCACAGAAATTTTTACTTTTCCTTTACTATATTTTCAGCCGTCTTTATTGGCCACAATTTAATTTAAAGTTACTTTATTTGATGACTGTGCTATTTCCCATTTCTTCAATTAAAAAAAAAAAAAAAAAAAAAATTTTTGATGTCTTTCATCTTTCCTACTTACTCTTCTATTTTCTCTAAATAAAATTGTGCTCTCTTTTTCACTTTCCTTCTAATCTATATTAAATTACTTTCTGTCGTTGGTTCGTAGAAAATATCTTGGATTTTATTTCTTTACCGCTAGTTACTTTTATGTAACTTTGTCTGAGTACTTTAAGTAGTAAATTACCGCCAATGGTAATTATATCTGGGAGTCTAGACTGGTTAAAATCTATCTTTGCGAAGAAATCTAAACTAAGCCAGAAGTGTTCTGAGTTTCCCGAATCTAATATCAGACGGTTTTTATTAGGTTATTTACTGTCGGAGATTAAAATACTTTCGGACATGTTTTATCAAATGGCTTCGCGATACGTTACCCCTTGTGTTACTCCCTTTTTATTTAATTAAACATATTTTTGATTGATGATTTATTTCCTTCTTTTTAAATTTTAATGACTTTCATATAGCTGGTTTCAGAATGTATCTTTTTAAAGACTTTAATTTTTCTCATTCGAAATTTTTCATCTGAAGTGGTGTATACAGAAGCAATGCGTCTATATAGCTGTCATTTAATCTTTCACCTATAACTTGCAGTTTCTCGATATCATCAAACTAATAAATAATTAACGCTTCCATTTTTAATTTATTGCTAATTTGGTCCCTTTTAATTTTTTAGAAAAAATGTTTCATTAAAATCCTTGTCTGTTTCGCCATCAGTCTATCTATCTCTATGTGTTTTTCTGATTTTCTTCCTTAATATAAAACATTTTATTTTTCTGTATAAAAAATTATGATGCCTAGTTCTTCTATATCATTAATAAAAAATAAATTATTCTATAAATATCATTATTTGAAATCCCGATTCTAAATATTGGTTTACTTTCATAATTTTCTACAATATATCTTTTACTGGGTATAATATCAAAAAGATTCACATATTTGCAGACAACACATAACAATTGTACAATTCAAACCAATTCAAAATATGTTTCAGAAACAATTGAATCTCGTAATCCTAATTTTGTATTTTCATTAAAGAAAAGGTATTCAGAATTCAAGATACATTTAAAGAAAAAGTATTCAAACTGCGACTTGCTTCAGTTCATTTTTTAGTTAATCAGAATCATCCCATAGAATAAATTTAAGAAGAAAATCCAGATAGTATTCCATTACTAACGATAAAAATAAGAAATATACTTGATTACAGTTTATAAATCTTTTGCGTTAAGTATTCCACATTTTGCTAACAATTATATTAATGACAGCTAACTTTAAAATATCATAGTAAAGAAATGTAGAGTACATAATTAAGATCGTTAAAAATTATAAATTTTATTCGAACATTTCTTTACTTCGGAAATAATAATTTAGCTTGGAAGTGCATTTATGATAGCAGTTAGCATTGTACGAACTTCATTAGCAGTTGAAACAATCCATAGCATTTTGTAATATCTCTAAGATAATAAAAGCATTACTTTCTCTTTACAATATTGCCATAAAATGTGTTTTCGCTTATAATCGTTATGATTTTTTGTTAGTAATCATACACTTCTAGTATTTAACACAACTTAAACACCATGCAGGTTACCCCATAAAGTCTTATCTCATCATTTTTAAACGTCAGAAATTACAGTCATAAAAGTTATATCTATGTATAGTTAAAGAGCCTAAACTATTTAATGATATTTTTTTCATTGCTTTCCAATTTTCTTCTTCCTGGTTTTTATATGTGTGTGATTTCCATCGTTTTTATACCGCGAAATAGGTTGGATAAAAAGATAATAAAACATTCATTTTTATCATACTCAGATGTTAAAATGTTTAGAACAGTCTTTCTTTTTCGTTTACTGTAAATTTACATCGCATTAGTTATATCTCATCCTGTTAAAATCTGAACATCGACAGCTGCAGTCATAAAATTGGTATCTATTTATAGTAAGATGAGTTGCATTATAAGACCGGAGCTTTCTATTTTTATTATGGGTTTTTTTCTGCGATTTCCAACATTTTTATACCACGAAATAAGTCAGTGAGAAGGTAATAACATCTTAATATTTTCCACCACCACTCAAGTATAACAATAATTAAAACTTTTTTTTTCACTGTACGATTAAAATGCTGCCTGGTTGAGACATTCGAAAGCAGTAAATCATCTGTTACCGTGATGACGCAGAATGACCTCCATGCCCATTGGAGATTACATCAATGAACTTCCTATAAGGCTTCTTCAAAGAGCAAATATCTGAGACCTTCTCCGACAACGTTGCAGTGTTTTCACAGTCGCTTAACTGAAGTTTCTATTAGTATGTCACCTAACATGCTACAAAATAAATAACAGAATATTCAACCTAAATTTCAGATACTTAGTATAGCTGACAGTTAACAAATTATGCACTGACATTAAATGGGACTATTGACAGTTATTTCCCATTTTTTACCGAAACAACTTTAGAAATATCAAAAAATTAAGCAACTAATTTGCATGTTCTGTTATTTGCCCAAGGTGCATTTTTGTTCTAAACAGATGTTATTGCACAACTCTGAAACTGGTTATATTTTCTTATCTATTAAAAGCTACCCTGATTCTTAACTAAAAGACGCTGTAAATTGTCTGCTGAAAAATTCATAGCTGCATTATTATGCCTATATGACTAAGACTATAGTTCTCCCTTTTACGGCTGTATAGAAATTCTAAATTTAAGTGGGCGATTAAAAGACTTCATTGCGGACACATTTTATTTCACTTGCAGTAACACTGATCTGTATTTGAGGCTGAAAAGTTTAAACGAAAGTAAAAGGATAATACTTTGATAATTAAAAGCCATTTTCCTAAAACGCACACTAATACCGATAATGCATAACTGTGCTGATTTCCTGAGAATAGAATAATTGTAATATAATTTTTAATAAATACATTTTCGAATAATTATTTTTTGTGTAATTTGTAAATCTATTTTCAACGACAAATATATTTTTAAAAATTTTTATTGTTTGAATGTACTATTCCTATAAATCTGCTGGTTTCTGTTGCGTTGTTTTACGTTGAAAACATATGATATATGAAATTACTAGATAAATTTAACCCGTAACTGGAGATGGGAGTCAAAATGACTCCACGTTACTCATTAGTTCTGATTATCACGTGGTATTTTATCCTTGAATACAATAATCTCCTCAGTACCTTCAAGTTGTTCTTTTAGCAGTATGTTGGTAAAAGTTTGAGAACACGTGCGTATAACCGAGTTATTCTTTTTCAAAGTTTTTGTTATTATTTATGGAGTCATTGACTCTATGTCTCTGAAACTGCTTTTAATTTGAATAATGCAAAAAAGAAATAAAGAAATTTTCTTAAAAAAATTATTTTAAAATATTGCATTCTTCATTTATGTTTGTAAAATTCTAACAGTTGTTAACAATTGTGTCATTCCGTAATATCTAACCGAAGTAAACACTCATTAAAAGATTGTTTAGGTTTTTCTTATAACATCTTTCCAACCTTTAATATTATAACATTTCACATTTTTAATATTAATATTTTTGGAAACTACATGATTTCCAGAGTGTATTGTATTTCCAAAATAAATTCCAATACTGTTTACAAAAGACAAAAAAGAAAAGAAAAAAATACAATGGAGTCATTTTGACTCCATGTCTCTGGCCGCGTGAGGAAATTCATGTCTCCAGTTACGGGTTAAACTAGTAACGAGTAACAAGATCAGGTTTTTGTGAAAAATTCAGCTAATAAATATAAAAAGAAAAACATTGAATTTACATTTTATCTTTTCTTACAGGTTACGTACTAGAAACTACTGGAAGTTACGTCATCTGCCAGTCTATATTGGGATCAGCCCAATTTGCTGGATCTGCTATTTGGCTTGCTGAACCTTGGGCAACCCGTTGGGAAAAAAGGAGATTAGAAGACAAAAAGAACCAAAAATCCCCTGAAGAGCAACAGTTGGTCTAGTTCTTCGAGGAATCCATATATTTGCCATAATTGATTGATTGATATACAGAACAGATTAATTACTTAGCTGGTGTATTGTTGTTTGATGGATTTGAGAAGAACATGCCGAATTTTTGTGCTCTCTTAGGCCAGTACTTTCATAATGACAAAACATTTCTAGAAATATCTAGAATGGGCTGATTTTCTGTTTCTGTATTCTCTAGTACTTATGAAAACAATTCTGATTGTGATCTGGATTGTCTTGAGACTCTTTCAATCAGAAGTTGTTTACTTGGTAGATTCCTTTTACCAAGTGAAATATCTCTTTCATCTAAAATCTTGAATTAAAAATTTATTATTTTCCTCTGATCCCACCGATCCTGAATTATTGCGATTGAATTTTAATTTCGAAAAGTTGAATATATCACTCATTGCTCTTGTAAATGTGATGTTTGTGATTTTTGTGACTCTAAATTTGCCTGTTCAAAACAATATAATATGTAAATTTTTTTATTAATTTATGTGTATATTTAAGGCCATAGGTCATTTTCAACCTATGTTACAGCTACAAGGTTGAATTTCATAGATAGCTACTGATAAAATATAAATTCAATAATAAGTGCTTTAAGAACTATTAAATATTAAATTACAGAAAAATTTATCTCAATCCTCAGTTAATAATTTTATAAGAGATTTCATTTATTTTAAAATAAATAACCTATCATTTTCAATATATAAAATGGCAAAATTTATCTCATTTGAATCTTAAAGAAATATTTAACATTTACTTAATTAGCAAAGAAATTCCGTCCAAAGAAAAAGGACAATTTCATTTTTTCTATTTCAGAAATAATACTTTTTCCAACATGAAATGTTTATATTGTTTTTTCTTTGGAATTGATTTGAAAAAAAAGACTTTTGATATTTTTATTCATAAATTATCCGTGATAAAACATATGGCTAATTTTTTGAAAAACATTTATGAATTTGTAGGATTTATACATTCGGCGTAACACTTTCAGTGCCCATAACGTGCCAGTGCCTGATAAGATGAAAACTATCCATGCCCCTAAGCGTGATAAAAGTTCGTAAGTGGTCAGTCACGCACTTGATCAATTAAAGTCAGCATTCATCACTTCTTTCAATCAATCCATCATTCTATAAATACAAGATTATGCATTTATGTAGACATTTCACGAAGATGTTATAATAACTCTTGCCTCCTTAACAATTTGTCAGCAATTAACTTTTTGGAGTCTCAGATTATCAATAGCATAACAATAGAAATCTATGTTAGAGATGTTTACTACAGTACTGAATAAAAAGGTTCCGAAAATAAGTGAGATATTTTAAGAACAGTGTGTGTTATCGATATCTGATGTATTTATTATTGTTTTCTGTTGAGAAATTCTGAATTTTTGAGACTTAATTTATTTTTAAATGATAAATAGACATAAACAATGAAGTAAAAGATATTACAGAGAGAATACATTTCAAGATCTACTTAACAAAAATTTAAATGATGAAAAAAGTGAAAATGAAATTATAAATAAATGCAACAAACTGGCTTTAATATTTCAATTATAAAGACAAACGAAAATTTCATTACCATACTCGTGAATGTACTTGATTTTCAAGTAAAAAATTCTTTGGATAATATCTACATCTTTCTAAAGAATAATTAACTAAAAGAAAGATTTCAGAATTATTTTTCATGAATACTATGTTCCTTTATTTAACTAAAAAGACGCTTAATATATCTTTTGTAGGAGTAAAGAGAGGTTAAACTTCCGATTCCCCTTTTTAAATAATTTTTTTTAAATCAAAATTAGGTAAATATCTTCCGAATAAAAAGACATTTCCTAGTTTTGATTTTAAACAGAGGAAGATTCATACTTTTGGAAGACAAAGTGTTCCATAAGTATTTTTGAAACATTTTATTAATGAAGCCTTAATCTTTGTGAGAGAAACTATATATATCTTGATAAAATAATGTGCGAGTCTCTTGTATCCTTTGTCCTTTCCTCTTTATTCTTCATAGATCAATGTATTATAAGGAACTTATAACCATTGAATGGAATGGTTAATAGAAATAGTTCCGTTGTCATCAAGTAATTTAATTTTCTTCTTTTTACTGTTATCTCATTGTCTCATGTATTATTATATAACAACAATATAAATATTCCAAATTAAAAAGTCTGCAATTTGGCAACTTTCAGATATTTATGTAATCATGAATCATATGTCCATCATTACTGAAACTAATATTTCTCATGCTATTTAATGATTATCATGATTTGATTAAAAGAAAGCTACATATAGAAGATAAGGTTTTGTTAGCTTGATCACGAAGAGCACATGTATTTTGGACCTTAGGAAAATTAGTATTGTAAATTGATAGAAAGAATTGCTGAAATAAAGTAGAATACTTTATTTTCAAATTATTTATTTGATTTTACAGTCTAAACCTCAAAACTACTTTTTATTGAATTAATATTGTATTCATTTATTTTATCCTTATTTTATAATACATTATAATGTATTTTCCAATTTCCTATCAAATGCCAAATATTTATGTATTAAATTTATTGGTGTTTCAAACTTATGTCGAAAAATGCATAAATTATACATTATTATAGTTATTTTGTGTTTCCTTTATATTACCAAAAAGCATTTGCCTTTCTGTGAAATAAATTCTTCGAACCAGAAGCATTAAAATTATATTTTTTTTCGAAAACCGCGTCATTAAGCATCATAATAAAATTCTCGAGGTAAATAAGAGTTTCGTTTATAAAAGCCATAAAATTATTGTAATTTTATCCATCTATCTTGCTTTCTGATCAAATGATTATTGAAAAAAAACAAATGTAATTATTAATGCCTTCAGAATATGCCTAGAAATAAAATTTTCAAGGCGCTTTGACATCACTGGGACTTTAACTTCAATTGAAGATAAAATAGAATTCAGCATTTACAATCATTTTTGATTCTATAATTGAGATTTTTATAATAAATCATAAACATACTTATTTTCAATATGAGAAATATTAAATCATGCCGAAAATAACAATTCACAATTTCAAACAATTTTTTTCAAAATGTTTTATTTATATTATTTACAATTAAATATTCCTTTATATGTGAGTATTTTATCCATAATGTATTCACCGCTATATTGAAAAAAGGTTCCAACGTATATCAAGTATAATCAATGAAGTATTAAAATCCAATTAAATACTACATATGTATGTATGAATGTATTCGGGATGCATTTGCTGATACTTTTATGTTATAGTGTAGGAAGAATTTAACCTACCTGAAAAACAGAGCAATTCAAATGGCCAAATATTATGAAATATTTATAATGAATAATGTGTAATTTTGAAGGAAATGGAAATTGTTAGGATGCCGATATTTAAATATTTTTGTCGAAAAAAAGTTTTCGCAAAGAAATTATATTAAAATATTTCAGATATGTCAAAAAATATAAAAATATGAAATTTTATTTTGTACTTGAATTGAGGTATAACTCACTTTGCAAAAAAAAAATCATCCTTAAATACTTTTGAATATTTTTTATTTAAAAAAGCATTTTAAACATTTAGCAAAATTATAAATAAAAAATCATTACGATTTTCTTTAGAAAGCTAAAACTTACTCTGAATTTTTTACGCAGATTGAAATGTCAAAGGTTTCGTTTCAAAAATTATATAAATGAAGCATTTAAATCCTTAATTTCTTTAAATAAGAAAACATTTTTAAGGGAGAGGGATTTTTTTTTCTTTCATTATTTCTAAATGCATATCTATTAAAAATTGAAGAAAAATTAAAATCATAAAATACTAAATTTTTTATCGAGATGTTTAAAGTATAAAAAGAAACTTGATTTTCTTGATATACACGCAGAATTTACTGTATCATGAAATAAAAATTTGATATAAAAAGAATTTCTAAAATTACAATTTTCTTTTTTACTTTTCCTTAGTTTCTTTCTATCATACTTAATATTTAGTAAAATAATTCCATGTGCCTTTTTTCTTGCAAGGTACTTCAGAGAATTTTATGCGCCTCAATTTCTTTCTAATATAAGTTGATGATGAAAGAGCTTGGTAAACTTAATCAAGAATTATAACCTTAACACTGAATTCCAATTGTATTATGCTTTGCATTTTCTAATTAAAATGTGTTATGTATATATCTCTTATTTTCATATTTTTGCTGAATGTATCCATTTTTCACTCAATGTATATTCACTGTGATGAAATGAGATATTATAAATTTTGATTTTTATTGTTTGCACAGATAATTCTGTTAATTCACTTGAAATGAT
>JAPMOR010079994.1:1149958-1186907 GCA_026543865.1 Argiope aurantia | reverse complement strand
AAATGATCTGAATAATAATTTATCTTCAATGTATTTCATAATCTGTAATTTAACAAATTAATTAAATAAGTTATTTATACCATCTTTTCTTTGTATATTTCTTTGAACTTCAAAAATGTGAAAAAGAAATACTTTTTAACTTACTCGAACACATTTTGTTCAAAAAAAAAAAAGTGAAAATTTAAGCATCGTTTTAATTTTCTGTTCAATAAAACTGTAATGTTAGTATACGAAATTGAAAGGTGTCTAGAAGGTCTTTGAAAAATTTGTATTTATAAACTGGATGTGTTAAAAATAAGTAGAAAATTAAGAAAAAATATATATAAATATATGTTATTTCTGTTTATCGCTACCATAGTGCCGACGTTAATGAATTAATTCACTTGGAAGAAGATGAGAGATGCTTGAAGAATGACAATCTTTTTCTAATAAATTCATTTCAGTATGAAACATCCCACCAGATCTATGTACAGAAGTTAAAGTCACCTGCGATTCACTATCAAATTTCAATTACTTTCAAACGAGAAGTAAATTACTTCACGTACGGAAGTAATTCATTCACGTCACGTAATTCATTGAAATGGACATATTGAAATTCTTGAATATTAATGTAGTATGGGATTAAAGAAGAACACGTTCGCGGTCTTTTTGCACTTTTAACTCACCTTCAGAAATAACATAAAAGAAACTTGAAACATCCCATACTATAATGTGCATAAAGAATGGGCAATTTTGATCAAGAAAAAAAAAGCATTTTGCCGAGACGATGTAATTTACTGTAAAATGCAATAGAAAATCAACAAAAATGATTTTAAGAATTTTTAATAATAAATTTTGAGATGAATAAAAGTGTAATTGCATTTCTAAAAGCTATATTTTGCTATAAATATAGTGTTTCAATTAGAAATAAAATTTCTTTTCTACTATTTTAAATTCGAAGGGAGCCAGATAGAACCTCAAAATGGGACACATCTGATCCGTAGGCCATAGATCACCCATCATTAATCTACATTATTACTCTTCCTGCAAATCTGTTACAAATCTGATAGTTTCTACTAAAGTTATGCTTTCAATCGTTCTCCGAATACGTTATATTAATTGGAAAACGTGGTAATTATTATGACATAAGAGCATTGTTCCTCAATTTTTCGATAATTTTTGAGCAAAATAAATTTTGGAATAGATTCAGCAGTATTTTATATACCATAATTCCAAAATTTAAACTATTTTCATTTATTATATTTCAGCATGCATTTGAATTGAGAAGTGATCTTGACATAGAATTATTTATTTTTATAGCTTAAAAAATAATTTTAAGTTGAATTTATGTTTAAAAAGAATCTTTTTCTTTTCGTATTCCATCATTATACACTAAGACTCTTTCAAAAAAATTTTAAAATATTTAATGAATTCTCCAAGCACTATCAATGCATATGAAAATATTTTAAAGAATAATAATAAAACAGATAATTTAATAAAACAGAAGTGGTATTAAAGAGGAACTTTTTTTTAACCTGAAAGCTATGGATATATTTCCAAATAACATTTTGCAAAAATAAATTTTTATTAAAAAATAATTTTATTGATTTATTAATAATAAACAAAATTTATGATGAGATATTAGAGAACTCATGAAACATTTAAGGATTCCTTTGAACAACCACATTCAACCATTCGGTTACTCCCAAATTGGTATTCGCTTTATTCAAAAGTTAAATGAAAGTTAGTGCATATCAAATGTTGTCCAAAAAAATCAATTGAATACACTTAAGCAATTCAAAAGAGGAAAACACGAATTGATCGATTCCAACGGAAGTCTTACATAGAATAATAGGATTAGAAAAAGGGGAAATAATGCCCATGAGATCCTAACTCTTTCGTTTTCAATAGCAGAGTCTTTGTTTTACTTTAGCAAACGAACTTTCTGTAGAATAAGGTAAGATCTTAGCATTTTTTTTTTCAATTTTTAATTAAATAAGAAATATCACAATATCACACCTTAAAAATATATTTATTAGTCTTTACATATTTGACCTTGCATTTCGTAAATCTTGATCATTGTGCATGTTAGACGTTTTTCTTTTTAAAAGGCTAATTTTCCATACAAAACATTTAAATTAATTGGTTTCGATAAAGCATTAAAAAGCAGACGTTAATGAGCAACTGTAATTTTTGTTTGTTCTTGAATGAAGATTCTTAATTTTTTTTTATTCTGTGTTTATGTAGAAATACAAACTTGCTACTATTCCGTTGCTTAAAATTTCACTAATTAAAATAAATATCTGGAAAACTGATTTATACCTATATTAATTTTACTATCTTATATGTTTGCATTATTTCCGAACCGTAGACAGTTTGTTTTCCGATACATTAATTTTAAGTAGTAATAAGCCCCATTTGTATCTGCAATAAAATTCAAAATTTTCTTTGTTTTAAAATCTAAGAATATAAATTAATGATGATTATGGCATATAAAATGTTTCAATTACACAAATAATAAATAGATTCCTGTAAATATACAAGATTGCAAACAACTTTTGATACCAAATAAAAGTGACACCAGATTTAAATAATAGTTAAAGCGTGGAAAGGACGTTTGCAATAGCAATTTTAAGTATTGCTTACTTATAAAAGAGCTCATACACAAGATACCAAGATGATCATATAAGAGATGCCATTTTACAAACTTTTCTTTCAAATGAAGCAGTTCGTTAGTCGTTAAATATCGTTTCATAGCTCTATACTTTAGGATGTCAAAAGAAATTAATTATATTTCTAATCTATCGTAATTTTATCATAGCTCTCTCAACTATGTTTTTATAAATAGCAAGAAATTATATTAAAAAATTCGCAAAATATGCCATCAAACAGATAGAGTATATATAGTATAATTTTGTGATAATTTTTATACGTGCTATATACCTGCTTTAGATGAATCTTAACATCTATAACTAACTGCACTCGTTAATAAAAAAGTATATAAAATATCTGTGTTTCTTTTTCATACAATGATATTTCCATAAAGACATCTCCGTTGACAAACTACCCTGATTAGAAGATTTGTGTATAAATATCAGAGCTCTATTTAAAATTTATTATTTTTTAATATTACAATTTTATGCTAAATGTATCTAAAAATAGAATTACTGGGCAGCAGTATTATGACGCAGAGCACAAAAACGATATGAAAATATAAAACAACCGAATCTGTAACTTACAATATTAAATAAAATAAAATTGGATCCATGCGGTAAATATTCAACTGGTAATCTCTGAAAAAAGATAAATTCTACAAATTATTTTGTTTGGTAAAAATTATAATGTATCTAAGTGAATGCATATACATAGTAATATTGTTTTAAAATCACATAGTTAGAAGTTGATTGAGGTAATGATAAGAATGTATCGCATTTTTCAGATACCTTGTTGTGGCCTATAACAATTTTTTTACATAAATAAAAATTAATATATCATTTACAATACAGATTAAAAGATTTTTATTAAAAAATTTACAGTTAGAATTTTTTTTATAAAAAACCATTTTTTGAATAAAAATTTTAAATATCATTTACTTTCTACAAAATTTTTTTTAATGATTAGGTGTGTGACACTCCGATCTTCAAAGTATTTTGTGGTAGAAATGACTGAGAGAAAACTTTTAAGACTTGAAACTACTTAAACTATTTATTTATAAACAAAAAGCTCGAGTTGGTCTTTCATATAGTAAATAACAATCTGAGTGTTCAAGAAATTAATTTTAAAAAACTCTATTATTAAAAAAAACTTATTTCTTTTATAAAAAAAAATCCTGATTCTTAAAAGTTTCCTGAAATCTATAAGTTGCAAGTTCATTTATTTTAATAATTCAGCTGTTACATATTAGAGGTAGAAAAAAATACTGCTATCAATAAAGAACATGAGTTTTCAAAAAAATCATTATTAACCGGTCAATCTATCGATTTTATCCTCTGAAAATGCCATTAAATACTGTGAAAGATTTTCTGAGGAAAAAATATACTGAGTTTCTTTCAAAAATATTTCAAAAATTTCCATTTATCATAGTGAGCAAACATGCAATGTCACATATGCATGTTTCCAGCAAATCTTTTTATTTATGGAGAGAAATGCAAAAATACCTCATTCACCTCATTCGAGTTTAATAAAAATTTTAAATATTATTAATAAATACTTAATAGGTAATTAGCAAAAGCAAGAAAAACAGATATGAAATATAATATGAAGTATTTCACATCAAATTTACTGACTGAAAAAAATCGAGCGGAATTTTTATTTCCTTACAAGGAATGTTTAGATTGTTTCTCTGGATATCTTACAATAGCTGACAGTAAATTCCTATTGCAATAAATTTCTTTTCTAGGAAGAAAAGATATTTTTGCTTCACATTTCCTGGTAAACTTTTAACAGTCCGACAATGATCCTAAGAATAAAGTTTGCAGTTGTGTATAAAAGAAAAGAACCCCCCCCCCCCAACTAGCAGAAAAAAAAGTTTCTCAAAAAAAAAGAATAAAATGCTTGCTCTCTCTCGTAGAAAAAAAAAAAAAAAAAAAAGGCTGTTTTATCTTCCGGAAAGAAACGGAGAAACAAGGAAGAAAATAACAAGCAAATTCAAAGCTTCAGGTATTAGTTTTTTTCAATAAAGAGCTCAATCACTTTTTATAATAAATTCAATGCCAGCCAATAGAAAAAAATCCATTCTTAATTTCGCTTTTTTAAGACATTTGTTTATTTCCAACAGGAGAACTCGTTTGAGTTTAGTAAAAATAATCTAAATACTTACTGCTAAGTATTCACAATATCTATTTAAAAAAACGAAACAAAGAAATCCACCAGGTTATAAGATAAAAAAAGGATGAGATAGAGAAGGAATCATATTTCAAGAAACGATCTGATTTATCCTTTCAATGCGATTCGACTTCGACACATGTTTCAGCGTTTTTTATTTTCAATGGAATTTCTATTGCCCGTCTTACAGTATAAGTCTATGATTTCCAGCAATACAATAATAATAATAAAATACAGATTTGTGATATATCCTTTATATATATATATATTTCTTCCTGAAATAGAAGAAGTTTGTTCTCAATTTTGCTTTATCACGATGCTTTTGAAGAACTTAAAAATTTAGAGCAAATTGTTTCGAAACATTAACCTTTTGCGATTCATTGATTTTATTAGAGAGCTGGTAAATGAGTTTAAAAATTCACTAAAGATTATAAATATAGTAGTAGGCTGGAGTGTAATTTAAAGGAAATTTAAAAATTACCCTTACAAGAATATCAATGAAATATGTGCAATAGGGCTGAATTAATCCGGTTCTTCCATAGTTAATAAATATGAGCCGAGTCTCATAAAGCGCCATTCCTTGCAAGAAATTTATTTATCAAACTAGTTAGAACCATTACTTTTTGCTGCTTTTCTTGAACAAGATATGAACTCAAAACACGAACACCCATTTCTTGAAAAAGCTGTGAACCTTTAGGTTTCTTTTATTTATTTATGCGTATTTTTGGATCGTAATAGTTTTCGATTCGAGCACGTTTGCATCTGTTGAGGTATTTTTTTTTAACCATACGAATCATTCTATTGTCCAGTGAATAGTTTGTTGGAACTTTTTATTGTTTAATTTATGTATGTTAACTTGTTAAGAAAGGCAGAGTTTTCTTTATTTGATTTGATTTCTTCGCTTTTTAAAAAAGCACCATTCTGTACTTTTGATAGCATTGAACGATTGCTAATACAATAATCTTAATCGAAAAGAGACTTTGCGGTAATATGCTCTTTTTTCCTTCATTAAAGTATTTCTATACGATTATTCGCTAATATATTAATTGAACATATAAAACATATTAATTGAATTATTTGTGGCAGTTCCATTTTAGTCTAGAAGAAAGAAAAGTCGTACAAGTTTAACTAAACTCATTTTTTTTATATATATTGTATTTTTTATTTTGTTGTTTTCTCTAATCTTTTAATTTTTGAAAAAAAATTGTTCAGGAATTTTCTGGCAAACATGTTGCATTATCCACGATGATGCTTTACTTTATCATATAAGAAATATACAAATGTATAGTAAGTTTTAATCTTCAAAAAAATCTAGTTGGAGATCTTGATGATTTTCCAGATTTAAGACATTCTTTGTTTGAAAAATATTTTTTGTAATTATATTTTCTGTCACTCTCTGTTCGTCCGTCTGTGTAGACGTGAATAGGATAAATCAAAAACTAAATGAAATACTTGTATGAAAATTTGTATGCTGTCATTTTCATAGAAATTGGATATTTGCACCAAATTTTGAATATAATTCTTTTTTTTTTATTTTAATATAATTCATGATAGAATAATAGTTTTCCAGTGTTTTGCGAAATGGGAAACACATTGAGCTAGATGAATGAAATCAGACATGAAATCTTTTCACCAAAATTGTTGATTATACAAATTTTGGACCAAATCTGCGAATGGAATGATGTACCATACTAAAATATACACGAATCCTACAAAATAAAGCCAAAATATTATTGTGGAAAGATAGAAAAGAGTAAAACGGTGAATACTCCAAACATTCACATTATTTATAAATACTACTAATGTCACTTTGTTATAACAGTTTACTCGATAGAACTACGTAAAAATTTCCTCTGAAGATATTTTCCCCTCCAAAATAGTTTAGATGCTTGAAAACTCAGCTTTTTTCTTCATCATATACTTTAGTAAAATTGTGTAAAGTGGTGATAGAGAAATTCACATCTTTCTAATACGGAGCGCCCAAGAAAATGAGCAAGAAATATAAGCATGATAAAAGACCTGAAAAAACCATTTGTGGTATCCCTCTTTTCGGATGTATTTTCGGGACATTTGTAATAAAAAGAAACTCTCTTAATTATATTTTAGGACACATGTTTTTCCAATACTACGAGCATAAATGATATGGTTTTGAAAGTTTTTATTTATTTTTTATTTATGTTTGGGACTCAGCACTGAAACCTATTAGAAAGGATTAGTTTCGTGGGTTGAAAATTAAACCAAATTAAACCTTAGTATTTAATCAGTAAGAGCATAAAACAAAGAAACGCTTGAAGCAAAAGTTTGGACATATTTCCTTTGATAGGAGACAAAGATACTTTTAAACATCCCCGTCGTTATGTTAAAAAGTAAAATCTTAATGGAAATTTTGATAAAGAATAGGCTAATTTTAAAACGTCTTTCAAAATTATAAGTCAGGGAGAACAGAACGAAATAAGAATAATTTATAACAAAATATCCGCGCATGAATCAAATACTGAGGTTGTGAAAGTGGTCTCAGATAGGGCTATGTTTAAATGTGGAAATCGTGAAATTCAGAAATGAGATACAGTATTTTGTTCTGAAAGAATGACGAAAACATAGTTGCGCAGAAATGAATACAATGCATACAGTATGGAATCAAACAAAAAAAGGCTTTATTGAACTCATAGTATAGTTACACATGATTGTCTGTCCAAGAGGAAGAACAGCAAGCAGATGTTCCTTAGTATGGGATATGCCCTTCCCTTACTGCAATGGTTGCTTCGCACCGTCTCCCCATACTCAGCATCAGATTGTCTTCTTGAGGTAAGAGTGCCCATTCCTCAATCAGCATCTGTTTAAGTTGTCGGTTGTTCCCAGGAGGATGTAATCGTGCCGCAAGGCGTCTCCCCAAAGCATCCCACACATGTTCTATCGGATTTAAATCAGGGGAGCACGCCGGCCAATCCATTCGAGTGATATCTTCACTTTCCAGGAGCTCCTCAACAGCATGAGTCCTGTGTGGCCGTGCATTGTCATCCATAAAAACGAAGTCTGATCCAATGGCACCTCGGAACAGACGCACATGGGGAAGGATCACCTCCTGACAATAGCGACTCCAGTTACAGAACCTCTGTCGAAAACGTGGAGTTCAGTCCGCCCGTTCATCATAATGCCTCCCCAGATGATAACTCCAAGACCACCGAAACGGTCTCTTTCCGTGATGTTACAAGTGATTCCCAACGCCAGTTGATTTGGAGAGAGGTCGGGACACGGTTTCATCCCAGTAACATCATGGAAAGAGGTGATTACAAAGGACAATACAAAACTTCTAATTTGTTGTTGCTTTCTGTTTAAATGGTATATCTCTTAGGCCTAATTTCAGGGGATTTTCGGGCCAGGAGGAATCATTATTAGACATTTTTGTCTGCATTCCCTCACAGAAAAAAATCCCTTTTTTTGAATCCCTGCCTGAGGGTGACCCTTGAAAAAGTCTTCAGACCGGATTCTTTTTTTATTTGTTTTTTTTTATTTGGTTTATTTGATTTTCCTATTAACTTGATTTTAATACTTTGTATATATATATGTATACACACACACACACACACACATACATATATATATATACACCCGATATCTTGCTGAAACCTCTTTTCGGCGTTATTCAAGTACTTTACATGTAAATGTAGTAAAAGCGAAATTGGATGGATTGTCAGCTCTTCAGAAATAAAATCGGAAATTATTTCGTTACTTCAAATGCCTTAATGTGGATCTCATGGTGTTAGCTAATTTTTCAACAAACACAAATACCACAATTCAATATATGGGTTACCTCTTCTTGGAGCACATTTAGTTCGAAGCAAATATTATAACCAAACGTTCAGTTGTTACTGTAAATGTGCGGCTGAGATACTTGGTAATATAAACCAATCTACAGAACTTCTGTGCATTTTACATTACTACTTGTGGGTGAATTTTCGAACAAATATTGTAAAAATTTGAGTAGTTAATAAAAGATTTGTTTTGTAGTATATTAAGATACCCGCTTCTTTCTTATTTCCCTTATGTATTAGCGCTGACAGGTGTCATTTCTGCACACGTATTCAATTACAAAATCTGTTCCACCTATCTATCTTCACATTCTTGCCAGAAATATTAGAGCCACTCTGTAAATTCTTCATAAATTAAAAAAGGGGAAATTACGAAGCTCATTGGAAGATTTTTGTGTAGTAAGTACTATTATGTACAGTTATATAAATGTTTGTTGAAAAATAAAAAGATGTATTAGATTTTTGCTCTCATCAATTGTCAGCTTCGAAAAAATTTCAGTAGAAACATCGTGAAGTTAGTTGGAAGAGAGATATGGCAGCAGAGAAGTACACAAAAATAAAAAGACTAATCAAGAAGAATGGAAGAAAAAAAGTTGGAAACTATTGTCTTAATCCGTCATCGCACGCACGGGGTCTTTTGGACTCCATCCTTTCTCTTCTGTTTAAAAATTCTAGGAATTTATAAGAAAGTTTACACCTATTATTTTCTTAGGGGAGCTAGAAGGAAAAAATTAGAGCTGCAGAAATGATTGAAACATTCTCGTGTTTTACCGGAGAGTTGGAGTCAAATTGACTCCAGCGTGTGGTAACATTTTAGTTTCAGTTAAGCTGGCGTCCTGGCATAGGGGTAGCGCGTCTTCCCAGGGATCCCCGCGTCCTGGGTTCGGGCATGGTTGTTCTTCCTCTGTTCTATCTGTGAGTTGTGTGAACCTGCTCTCCTATAAAAAGGAGTTGTGCAAGCGTTACTAAAACTAGTCGGCGTTACTAAAACAAGAGACGCGCCCCCTTTCGGCTTAAATCGCTGTCTTTGTCACAGCGGGCTTGTCTAAGTGCCATAAGAAACAACAACAGATTCTGTTAATATTATGGCTATGACAGCGTACGAACATGAGCAGTAAAAATTCACAGATATTCTCGCGAATTTTAATCTTGTTAGTGAAAATGATGATAGGTCAGATATAGATGAAAATTTGGAAAGTAAACAAAATGCAGAATTTGTATAGTCTAGAAAATCTGAACGATAATCTTTCGTTGTTCATAAGAAAGTAGCAAATCTTTATATAAATTGCATTATCTTACGATATGAATAAACTGTCTTGAAATTTTTGCTGAAAATTCATGTTATTCTGAATGAGAAATTATAAAAGTGCTTTTTTAAATATGTATACAAAAATGAAAGGCAGAAGTTATGAATTTTTGAAGTATGCCTGTTTAAGCTTCTTTTTCCAAAAAATTTCAAATGTAAACTAAGTGTAAAATACAAAGTTTCTTATTTTTTCAATATTTTTATACAGAAAAAAAAACTACTTACTTTAAAAATAATAAGTCTTATATGACTGGAATGGGGAGAAGTGAAACGAATAGAAAAAAGGTATGGAAAAAAGGGGATAAATTCAGTTTGTGTCTTCTTACTAAAAGATCCTTCAATAAAACCATATTTGCATGAAAAATATTCAAATACTCTGACCATGTTTTATTTTTGTACAAATAGCCAATAAGATAAGAAATAAGTGCCTGGTTTGAGGTCAATATGACGCCACGCATATGGTAATGTTAAAAAAGGGGGGGATGTGTGGGTTGAAGAGTACAATGAAAAGAGGCTCGAACTCTATTTTCATAGTTAAACTTACTTTCCTTTGTTCAGAATTTAATGTTAGATTGCGGATCACCACCTTCATCATCTTCACCTCAATCATTTCATATGCGTGGGATTTTAATTTGACATTTTATATTTGTCTTTGGATCAAAGGAAAGAAATACTTTAATCTTACTTCGCAGTATCTTTTCAGTGATTTTATTCTGTGGTGTTTTCTGTTGATTATGTTATCCGTTTATTTTTTACTAGCAGCTTTTGATGACTAGTTAATTAGCCAGGATTGGTGATTGCTAAACTTTTCAATTCAATATTTCATATTGCTCGATCTTAATGATTTCCTCACTAAATTATTTTTAAGTTTCAAATTTTGATAGGCATCTAATAAGTACCATTTTAGAAGCTTTCGTTTATCCTGCTATTCATTTCTCTAATTTTCTATCCTTTTACTTGAAATTTTAACTTTAATTTAAAATCGAAATGATTAAACTGAGACTAATTCGAAAAATTTCTTGCAGAAACTGTTTAAAAATGAGCGCACAGTGAAAATGTTTAGTATTATTATGTGTGTATCAGTTCGTTTTTGGTTTGAATTTATGATCGTTAAAACTAGGCCAACAGACCATATAACCACTTGAATCACTAACAAAATGAGATCTCCATCCAATCCTATTCCGCTTATGTTTGGAAGTGAATTAATAAGTGTACGCTTCTATAAAATTATTATAAAGTTTCCTATGAAGAAATTGGAAAGCCTTTTGAGAAAGTCTTGCATCACTGTCACTGTTAAGTTTTATCTAGATATCATTACGTACAAATCATATTCGAACTTTGAAGCCAATGGAAAATTTTATTGCGGGATATGATGGTTAGATTTCTTATTCATATTTGTGTTGAACTAAACTCGTCTCTCTTTTCAAAACCGTCCATGTTCAGTAAGAACTAAGGTTCGCTGGGACATGGATGTGTCTCACGCGTTATAATGAAATTCTGAGTGGCAACAGCAACTAACTTTCGGTTAGGAGTTCAGTTTGATTGGAATTGGAAATGTCTGCGGGTTGTTGACTGAGGTTTGTCACATCGTTTGAAGCAACACTGTTTTGTTTTCATTTTTTTAAAAAATGTTTCGCAAGTCTTATTCTTACTCTAGTGTTTCTGAGCAACAGTCTAGTGGCTGTTGTGGAGGATGTAAGTCTATAATTTAAAGTTATATTTTAATTTAAAAACAAGCTCATTTCTGTTTACAAAATCAAGCTGAATATTATTGATCTGTCTTGGTTGGTTACTGTTGTTTGTTTTTTTACATTTACACTTATTTAATTCCTATACATTTAAGATAAAGATTTTTGTATTTGAAATAATTTATATTGAATGGAACTGAAAGATTTAATATCATAAAATGTCCTTCGACTTTGATTTTACTTTTTTTAAAAATGTTTCACTAAAAATTGCCTTTTTTTTTTTTTTCGAATTTTCAATTATTTGGCTTGAAGATCTGTTATTGATTTAAAATTTTTGTTTTGTTTTCTTATGAAGCTTGATGCTTGATTCATATTTCTGATTTTTCAAACTTCGCTAAGTGTAATGGCTTGTTTAGAAATTCTGTTATGAAATATACATAATATTGTACTTATTTTGTTATTATAACAATATTTTATCAGATCTACTTAAACATTTGTTATATTTTTGCTAAAAGTCATACATCTTAATTATTAAAAATTTCCAAAAGTTTCAGAAAATTTATTTTAATTTTACTTCATAAATTGAAAAATTTTGTAAATGGAGCTATTAAACTGTAGAGCTATAATTTTTTAAGAATTGCTTGTTTTGTTGATTGATGGGTCAACTTATGGATGTTTTTGTATTGTTTATGTTGCAAGTTTTATTCAGTATCTTAATATTTATTACAAATGTATTTTTTTTTTAAAGTTAAGAGCTGGAAAGAAAGTTTTACAACAAAATGAAAAAGAAAATTATATCTATTAATAAATTTCAGATTTGGAATTTTTATTTAAATATACAGTATTTGATTTTTAACATCATTATTTTTACAATTCAGAATTATATTTAACTTTTATTTTTGCTTTGATGTACTTATAACTTATCAAAATATATTATGCAATATCTAAAATATAATATTTATAAACATATTTTGCTGCTTATTTGAAATCTTTGAATCCAGTACAATTAAACATGGAATGCCCCTGCTAAATTGGTGATGTTAGTCAAAAGATTAACTAAATATTTTCTTATTAAGTTAAGATTTTTATTTTGTCTAAAATTTTAAAAATTCAATTCCAAAAAAACTAAAATAATAATGAATAACTTATTTTTAACTTAATACTAAAAAAAAAAAATATTTTTTTTCCCTCTGTAATTCCAAAAGTATTTTTAAATTGAGTATTATAATCTGCTTTGTATATATTAATTATTAAAGTCTGATTTGTTTTTTAAATCTTTCCTGCAGTCTCTTCACCCAAATCTCCTGTCCCTTCATTTCTTCCCCTTTCGCCCCCCCCCCTTCTTTCGTCTCTGCTGGGCTATTAAAAAACTGAGAAAGAAGCCCTTGTAATGATTTGTGATTAGTTTGAAGATCAATCAATAACATTGCTTGCATGGCTTCTCAACTGTCTCTGCTCTCTTTTCACATTGTGCATTCGTTGACAATGGGGACTTATGTTGGACCTTTAATTTTCCATTATCCTATTCCATTCCAATATGTGGATGGTTTTATGTATGAAGAAAAAACAGAATCATCTTGTGAGTTTCTTTGTAAATTCTTTAATTTTAGAATTACTTTTATCCTCACATGTTTGTATAATAATTGGCAAAATCTATTATTTGATAAAAAAATTTATTTAAAAGTTAATGCCTGTAAAATTTAGCATTAATGTAATTTTATAATTGTAAATGTCACCTTTATAGCTGAAAATTCTGAAATTAGTTAATGACTACTGGTTATCAAAAGACATTGCTTTATTGATGTAAAAGAATATAGATCATCATTGCATATTGAGTAATTGAAGTGTAGAGAGATACAATTATTGCATGTATTATTTTACATGATCAAAAGTTGCACTTTTATCAATAATAAAAATACTTTTTTTAATATTTTTTTATGGTTCCTTCTATAAAATAATAGTATTAATAAATACATGGTTATTGTTCTGGGTTTTTGTGAGAGAGTTGCGATTTTAATTATAAAAGTTTTATTTCGGCAGCAAATATATCAAATTACAGGATTAATATATACTTGAATCCTATGTAAATTTCAGTTATATTTTTTTTGGTAACTTTCAGTTTATGAGTACAATATAAGCATTTTAATATTAAAATTTGTTATTATATTAATACTGAGATTTATTGAAAAAAAGGTATAATCATTTCTATATATTTTTATTCAGCATCTTGTATTGCCATTATATTACTGCAAGTGACCAAGTCCATTAGAAAAAGATATTAATTTTTACTTGTTGTTTTCCATTATCTCTATGACAGAAAAAATTTGTGCATGTCAAGATAGGTGTTAGATATATTGTATGCTGATGATATATTGATAAGCACAATTTTTTTTTATATAATAAGGATCATTTTGAAAGAGAAAACTACAGGAACTGATCTTTCCTCTTCTTTTTACTTGATCATTTTTAATTGCATATTGACAATATATTCATATTTTTCTTATGATTACTTTTTCTTCCGATTTTTAGCATGTCGCTGTTTAACCAGGATACCTTATGCAACACTGATTGCTACTGTACTATGTTGTACTGGAGTTGGCATATTCCTTGGCTCATTTTATCGTGGCATTTCTCTAACTCTGAGAACCTTTGAAGAAGTTTTCTTGTTTAAATTTGATTGGTAAATAATTTTTATCATTTCTTAGCATTTGCTATTTTTATGAATTTGAAATGTTTACTTGTTGCTGAAGTAGCATTTATTTATTGTAATTTTTAATAGTTAAGTTTCTCTTTAATTTTTTATAGGATTTTATTTTCCTTCTTTAATACAATTATTTATATATTTAAAAATACAAATAGTATAATTAATTTGTAGTGCTAAAGTTTTACCCCTTGTATTGTAATTTATTGCTATAGAAATCTGAGGATATTTTTCTGTTTACTATGTGTTGAATATTGTACTCTCAAAAATGTAAAAATAATCATTAATAATTAAAAATAATTATTAATGATTAATAATATATACAATAATTGTTGATAGAATTTAATCATACGTTTTTAATGAAAATTAGGAATGTTAAGTACCAATAATACTTTGAAATTAATATATATTAAGTAATATAAATAAGTCATAAAATTAAACTTTTACTTTGTAAAAAAAAAAATCAGTTATAAGTGTATATACTTATTTCTTAATTTTAATAGTCTAAATTTTATTTTTGACTTTATTTTGACAATATTCAAAATTACATGAAGATTTTCAATATTGGAATATAAATGAGTTGAGAAAAAATATTCTTTGAAAGAAAAAAAAATCATTCTCCTTTATTAAAAGCTGTTATATTGATTAGTATTGATTAGCTTTTCATTTATTAATGATGTGTTGGGATTTTTTTTATTTTAGGCTTATGGATTTGCATATTGTTTTCATAATCATTGGTAGTGTAATGGGTGCCTTCAGTTTAATTTTATTATTGGTCGGCTTTTTGGCAACTGGTGCAACTAGAGAAAGAATTTATCGTGGATTCAAATCCAGAATTGGTGGAAGAGTATCATGTGCCTTCGTAAGTAGTTTAGAAAGTGATGATTATTATTAAAAAAAATATATCGATTTTATTTCTTTCCTTTTATTTAAAGGTTTGAAGTATGATTGTATGAATTTTAATCAGATAATCGTAAATTAAGCAATTGATGCCTACTGAAGTACAGAATAAAGATTTTCAAAAATATTTAATTGGATATGCAATATCTGTCTTATTGCCTATGTGTTGTGTGTACTGTGCAATTTCATGTATTAGTAAATGAGAGGATTTATTTTAATATTTAGTATTTCTTTGAAGCCAATGTTATGAACAATCATGGAAAATGTTCCTGCCATTTTTCAAAAACTTAAAAAAAAAAAATCTCTATATAAATGCATTCTTTTTTATTCAGTTTGGAATTAGCATAAAATTCTGATTTTTAATGTTTTGAGATAAAAACATATGTAAATGATCTCATTCAATAATCTAATTAATATTCCTTCCAAGTATCAGGAAAATATTTTTGTGAACAGTTATTCCAGAGATTCTTAATTTTAATTGGATAATTATTAATAAAAAATGAAAAGCATTCGTTAAATAATTCTGTAAAGCAGATTAGGATTTCTTTAGATCATTTTCCTTCATGTCTAGGCTTTTATTATTTTCAATGTATTACTGTTTAATTTTTTTGTTATGCTTAAAAGTTCACAAAATTTCTTATAAACTGTGTGCTCTGTTTGAAATGTGTAATAAAGAATTTTTTTTTTTTAATGATTGTTTGTACATTACTTGTATAATTTTTTGAATTGTTAATGTTTTTTTACTTGACATAAGCCATACACATTAACTTTGTCATGTTTATATTTCTAACATCATTGTTTTAATTTTATCTATGTTTGTATTGTTGGATTATATATATATATATTCATTTGCTTATATGATGTGTAAAACCTTATTTATTTTTAGTTTATGGGATTGACATATATTTTGGAGCTGGTCTGGTTAATGGTCTTTGTCTCTCTTGTACTTATAACATTTGTATTCACTGTTTGGTGGGGAATGTGTAATAACCTGAAGTATGAATCAAACCCTGAAAATAAATGTATTGATCTAAAGCCTCTTGGTAAGTTAACAAGTTTTTTTCTATTTTTGATTAAAAATTTAAGTTACACTTTACATATTGAAAAAAAAAAAGTTTTGATGCATGTAATATGCTTTTTTTCTATTATTTAATTCTCTATAAAAAAAATTCATACTAAACCCATTTACAGCCATAATTTTCAATTGTGAACAAGTACTTTTCATATATGAATTAAATAGATTTGCATTGAGTTTATTCTCCATATAAGAGTAGAAAGTTGTGGAGATCTGAGGACCATTTTTATGAAATCAAAAATCTAGATTTCTTTTGTATAAAATTATTTTATTTTTCCATGGACTACCTCTCTTAAAAGCTCACCTTTTTTATGAGTACATGAACCTCAATCCCTAGATACCTGGGGATCTTTACTCAATTTAAAGGATACCATCCCCAAAGCATTCTGATATTTGCTGTCCTTCCCCTATTTGTCGGCAGCTAGCTAGAGTGAAGCTGTTGCCGCTCTGTTTGCTTCTCATAGACAACCGAAAAACCTATATCAGGTTTGCTACGCCACCAGGAAAACTCAGGGAATTTAAAAAGCGGCAGTAAAAAACCGGAAAAATGGAGGGAATTTTATGTTTCTTAGTTATTTTTTCCAATTAAATATTCCGATCTCTAAAGATTGCAGTTATAAAAAATTCTTTATAGGTCATTCCATTTTCGATTTGAAAGACAGCTGTGTTTTTTTTTTCTTCCCGTGAGATTCCCGAATTGCAGCTGACGAGCATGCTTGAGACTTTTGCAACTGCTTGAAAGAATAGAATACATTTCTCTGGTGGGAACATTCAATCTGTGGAAGCACAACGGTGGTGTTTAGTTTATCATACTTGAGTTTATTGATTGGTTTGTTCATTATTTGAGAAACTGAGCGTTTATTCAAAGTAGATTAGAGATTTTTGTTTAAAAAAAACAATGAGCTCTTCAAAATCCGTATTTAAAATGAATTGGACGGATTAAAAAAAATCAAACTTGATTTTGCTAAATGGGTTCGAGGAGTTCTGCAAAATCCATAACAAGACTTCCTGCCATTTCAAAAGAGTCATCATTGATGTTGAACTTAATATCTAAAAGGAATACAGGAAAGTAAGACATGTCAAATGCGAAAATGTCAAATTTTATGTCTGAAAATAAACCAATTTCGAAATAATTTCGAGTTATAAAATTTAAATTTTTGTTTTTTATCTTATGGGCTTTGAAACTTGTTGTGTTACAATCGTCTTTTAATGGATTCAGTGATATATAGTAAATATTTTCACATATATTCACTGAAAGTAAAATAGCTGAAAAATGTACATTAGGCCGTACAAAAATGTTGTACTTATTCATTAAAGATTAGCTCCATAAAACTGATGGCTGAAATATCTGCAGAAATTGATGCCTAAATACATGAGCTGGCAAAAATAGATAAATAAAAATTCTTATTTTGTAATGTTTTTTTTTTTGTTTGTTTGTTTGTTAAGTAATTATTGATTTGCATCTTGATAAAAAAAAAATGTTTTATATAACCTTAATTTTGTGTGACTTAAGTTAAAGAGCATGAGAGATAATATATCCCTCTTAATATATAAATTTTGTCTTGCTAAATTCTAGATAATAAATAAAGAGAAATTATTTTTTTATATATAAATATAAGCCTTCTTTTAATATGCTATTTCGAATAATGTTAAATTGCACCTTCCTTGCCTTGCCTTTTCCGCTCCTTAAAATCATATTGTATTATAACTAGCACATGAGTGTCATTTATGCATTTCCTCGTATCTTGAATATGTGTATAGAGAAAAAGCAGGGAAGATACACGGGATTTTTTTTCCAGTTTTCAGTGGCAACCCTGTATATGTTCGCCGTACATATCTATACATTAGACATCTGTTGCACTCTGGTCCCCAGTTTATTTATTCAACTGGTAGTTAGCTACTTGAGTTGTTAGTCTACTATTGTTGAAACAAAGAGCCTTAACACCAAGCTCTTAGGCTTTGTATTTGTAATTTTTTTAATTGAGAAAGCCATCACTGGTAATATTGGTAAGGTTAAAAGCTTTGATCTGATCTGAGCCTTTTGAAGTCCAGTCCCGAAAACGCTCTCAATAGATTGTAACACTTAAGTTTTTTTCAAACATTCCAGTCACTACATCTTCATATGCATCTTTGAATTCTTTCAAAAAACTTCTGCATTTTGCTATCTTTTTTTTTTTCTCCATCCCTCAATGGAAAATGAAGAACCTGGGTACCTTGATGACTGGCAATCTCTTGTCTGCTTTAGAGCTACTAAATGTTCCATTACAAAAAATTCTTAAAACATTACTAGATCAAGAAGTGAGTCCATGTATAATGTATGTCTGTATGAAGGGATGGCCATCTCCTAAACGCAAAGTATTTCATTTTAAAATGCAGTTCTTCAAACTACTAGAGTGCATTAAAGCAGGGTATATATATATTTGATAGCTTTAAAAGCCACTGTTTTATTTATTTTACATGTTCTTGCCATGGAACACAGACTTGCATCCACTGTACAGAAGTTAGCCATGATAGTACTTAATGTAATTCTAAGGAGAAATGTGCGAATTTCAAATACACACACTTCCTTTTTTTGCAGTTCTGTCTGCCAATAAGAAAAAGAAATAATAAGTGCAAAAATGAAATTTAAAATTATAATTTATCTTAAACCCTGGAAATTAACCAGATCACAAATCCCTACATAGCTATGCATTCATAGTTCACATTCACAGTAAGCAGATAAATTCTCCTAACATATTAAACGATCCTATTTCTTTAGAAAAACACTTCCAGTTCCTAAAATGAAACTTAGTTTGAAAACTGTGATTTTGCTTCAGTTTCTCAGAATGGGCTGGTTTTAAAACAGTTACTAAAAAACAATTTAAAATTACAACTAATAAAAAAGTCATAATTAAACAAATTGCCACATGTAAATTCATAATCTAAATATTTCTCAATAGATATGGTAGCCACAATAATAAAACTAATAAAGAAATTTTCGTTTGTAGGTGAAAATACGTTAGATTGTGTTTCATATGAAATTATTGAAGAAAGAAGTTCTGTTATTACAGAACAATCCTCGATAAAGCAAGCACCCTCTGATAAACCTGCCTTAAGACAAAAATTATAAGCGCTGATTTCAATGCTTCGATTTTAAAACATTTCAACCTTCAATTTTAAGTACCTGTGTCCATGGCAAGTACTAAAAAAGACCACAATGGTTTTCCCATTCTTTGATACCAAATTGAATTTTTAATTCTGTTAATTCTATTTTAATTCTGTTCCAATTTTTTGTTTCTTGCATTTTAAGCAATTTTCCTATCTTAACATGTAATTTTATCTTGAATGACATTTCATGATATTTTGAAGAGGATACCTATTTGTTTTCTGTGATCTGTTGTTTTTTCATAAGATTTTGTTTTAAATATTAACTTGAAATGTTTTAAAATTTTAACAGTTTTATACGCTACCATGTGTCTGTATATCAACCATATATTTGGTACAATATAGCCACATTTGGCTCTTGCCCCTGTAAACCCCAAAAACCAACCAATAATTCATTGTTTGAGTTTAGTTTTACAAGTTTGAATCAGGGCTTCAACATTTTGCAAATATTTGTCTATTTAAGTACATTTGAATTGTAATTTTCTTGCATTCTATTTACAATACTTTAAGAAGTTAATTTCTTCTCAAATAAAATTGAGCTAAGTATATAAGTCGTTGAACTTATTTCTCAGCATTTTAATTTCTTTCTAAAAATGTCAAACAAAAACTTTCCTGAATATTCTTTTACGTCCTTTTTAGATTTTTAAAAATAATTCTACATATACCGGCTCAATGATTTCGGATTCACATTTAAAAAATTGGCATAAGTTATTATAACTTTCTGGATCTTATAATTTTAGAAAGCTATTTTCTTTTCACAAATTAGAAAATTCACTCCTTTTCTTAGGAAATTTTAAAGATATAAGTTCATTTCATATAGTTTCGTTTTAAGATAGCAAACTGTTTATACCAGCAATAAAAAATTTTAATTTTCTTAGTAGCAGCAAAAGTAACTTTCATTGTCTTAAGTCTCCTTTCATCTTTTTATCATCGGTTCGACTCCCGTTGTGTGCTTCCTGGAATACTCGCATCAGACAAATATATTGTGGATTTCAAGAAACATTTTGCTATTGAAATTTTCCGAAAATTATATGGATGTAAATCTTGAAATGCCTTTAATTTAAATTTTTTAAAAATTGGGAAAACTAAAATAGACCACTTTGCTGATTGTTGAATTTGAATGTCAGATTTTGGTAAACTATACAATGCTATGTATGGAGTTTAGGCTGCTGTGTTTGTATTCTTGTAAAATTTGAAATCCTTATTTTGAAGATTTATGATTTTTGTGCGACATTTTTATTATGAATGTGTTGTTATATTATGCAATGTTCCTTTTGTTGTATGTTCTGTAATCTAATAAAACAATTCAAATCTCCATCTTTTTTTTCTTTTTTTTTTGTATAAATATGCAAATTCGGTAAATTTCGGAAAAGCTTTGTTTTATATTTATGATTTAAAGATATCTAAATTAGTACATCACCTTACATTACATTGAATATACATATATCATTATATTTAAATTATTTATTTCTCTAATAAATGTCGAATTTGTATAGAATCAAACTTCTCTGTTAATCGCTTGCATTGCAGATTTATTAATTTTCTTTCACTATATGCTTTTTAATTTGCTTGCTTAATAGTTTATCATTTTTTTTAAAAATTACTGCAAAAAGTTTATAAACAATTTTTTCTACAAAAATTGTTAGATTTTTTTTATTTATAAATTTAGAAATTTGGGTATTTATACAAATCATTGTAGTCTCAATCACTGTAAACTCTATCCTCCCTCTTCCCATTTTTTGTTTAAAACTTCGAATCTCATTGAAAAATGACCTTTTAGAGAAAAGCATTATTTATATTCTGCTTCCCCCCCCCCCCTTCCATATTGATCTTTGCATATATTTTTGTTTTCTGTTACCGATTTAATTATATTATTTTGCAGGATTTCTTTTCCCTAATAATACAGATGTAAATCTGCTTAGAATATGTGATGAAGGGAAACAGAAAAACTTCTGTAAAGATTGTGTAAGTATTTTCTTACTTTACTTTAGTGAATGTAAAAATCACTTCCTTTTGAGAGTTTGGAAGTTGTGTAGTTATTTTATATGCAGAAGCACAAGCTTGGGCTTGTCAAATAATTCAAATTTGATTTTCATTTTAAATATTGATTCATGCGAAAACTTTTCATCAGTAAATTTACTAGTCTTGCTCCTTATATGCGAGAAATACAACTGCTATACTAAGGTAAATAAAAAAAACCATGCTTACACCTCAACATTGTCTTTTGTGATAGCTCCTTATTCTTCAGAATTTCCATTGTTGAGGGAAAGCACTATTAGCTGCTATACTTTCAAATTAAGAGATAGAAGGGTGTCATTGTTATTGAAGATGGTTTAATGCTTGTTATTGAACAATTGTGAATTTGTTGAGAAGAAATATTTTTTCGCTCTAAATATCAACTTCATTAGATTTATCATTAGACTCTAAACCTAAATATGAATGCTTGACAGTATTGTGAAAATTCTTTTAATATTTCTTATTACCTTTTGTGTTAGGCACAACTCATATAGAATATCATAGATTTGATTTGAGAAAGTTATTTATTCTAATAGCCAAGCAAAAAAAATTCAGTATTTAAATTGATTAAATATTTTTGTGCTAATTTGAATAATTAGTTTCATGTAATGAAATATTGATATAATATATAATTAAAATTTTCCTTTAGTTACTGTGCCTCAAAATAGTTTGCATTATCTTCATTTTTAGCAATAGTGTAAAGGATAGGAATTTACAGACGCCAAGAACTCTTCTGACATTCCATATCACAGTGTGATTTTTTATTTAAATGAAAATGAATATGAAACATCCTGTTCTTTGCTAATTTCCTTTATGTTTTGTGTTTACTGATGCTTATGTGAAATAGACATACTGGGACCAGATCATTAGATGGAAAATATGACTTCTCAGGAGGTTTTAAAAGTAGTTTTATAAATTTAATATTAATAGCGGGCTGTCTTCTATGAAAGTAGAAGATAGCCCGCTATTAATACCATCAGAAGGTTGATATTGTTTCTCCATTATTATTTTAAAATTTTATCAAACTCTAGTCATCCCTATTATAATTTTAATAAGAACAAAATTTTACAATGCCTTCAGGCTGCTCGACCATCATTGATACCCGTATTCTTTGAGAGAATAACTCATTTGGCTTCAGAACTGCGTCTAGAGAAGGAGCAAATAGTTTCTGAACAATCATTTCTCTTACCACCCTGGAAATCTCATGGTATCCAATACTTGAATCCTTTTCAACATTTTGATAAACAAAACACTGCAGATATCATTTATCAGCAAATCTTTGCTGACCATCGTCAAAAATATAGTCAATTTAAACCTATTTTTACAGATGGCTCTAGAGGTTTCGATGATACTTCTTTCGCTTGTATTATTTCAAATTCGACAATAGCTTGCAGAATTAGTTCATTTTGCTCCATTTTTACAGCAGAAGTAACTGCCATTTTAAAAGCTTTATCGGTTATTTCCGACTGTTCCGCCGATAGCTATATAATATACACTCATTCACTGAATGCTTTGGAATCTCTATCATCTTTACATGCTCACAGCCACCCTTTGCTTTTCAACATTTTAAACTTGTATGACAAACTTATCTGGAAGGGCTTTCAAATTATTTTATGCTGGGTCCCCGTACATGTGGGAATTCCAGGAAATGAAAATACTGATATGGCAGCTAAATTGGCTACTACTTTCTTGCCAACGCAGATTCCACTTTATGATTATAAGACATATATATGTCACATTTTGCATTCCAAATGGCAAACTGAATGGGATGCACAGATTCGCAATAAGCTCCATACAATTAAGCTTACAATAGACTTATGTTCCACTTTTCACAGCAGAAAACTGGACACAATTTTAACTAGGTTGAGGATTGGAAACACCATTTGTTGATGGGAGACCCAACACCCTTTTGCTCAATATGTAATAGTCATATGCCTGGGAGAGTTGATTTCTAAAACCCCACATGTTGGAATTTTTAGATTTTAAAAAAATTATTGGTTTTTATAATCACATCTGAACATTAAGTGCACTTTTTGGAACAGTCCCATACATCATGGTTACGCTTTTTCATGACTCACAGATTTACGCTTTTAGACATTTGCATTTTGTAAGCATTCCATATTTTTATTTTATTATCAATTAATATAAATATTTTAAGTTCAAGAATCTGGCACAGCTTAGCCAAAGATGGCTTTTGTGCCATTAAAAACAAACTCAATTCAACTTTATCAAAGTAAATTCATTGAGTTGAATGTTTGCGAATGTTCAGGTACTAATTAAAATTTACGCCTATTTATCCTAGGTTAATAATTTATATGAATGAAAGGGTGATTTTCATTCTTTATTTTCTCTTCTGTGTTGTTCATAAAATATTGTTATTTTCGTGTCAGTGTGTTTTTGTGATTTCAGGTGGAACCATCTGAAGTCTTGTTCATTGTTGCCCTTGTAGCTAGTTTCTTAGTTGTACTGAGTTTGGTAAGTAATTTTTTTTTTTTTTTTTTTTTTTTTTTTGCATGTTGTGATTATTTTGCTCTATTGCTTGCAGAAATCCTTAAAAATTATAATGCTCTGTTTTTGATTATTTTGTTGAATTTAGATCGTTGTAAAATTTATATTCTTTCCATGTTTAGCACTTCATATTTTGTCTAGTTGATTTTGTTTGCTTTCTAATGAAAGAAAATTAATCATAGTTAATGATAAATTCATTTTTTTCAGGTTCATTACTTAATGTGCTTGTCAGCAAACTATGCTCGCATAAAAGACAATGAGAAATTTCAAGAGTTACAGGAATTACAATATTTACAAGATACTGAAATGGGTACCTTGTCAAAAGACCGTTTTTAATGTTGCTATATTTGAAACTTTTAATATTTGCAGAAGCCATTTAAATTCTCTTTAAAAGAAAGGGAATAGTTTTAAGCTCTCTAAGATATTTTACTACTTAAAAGTTTGTATGGCAAATTTGAGTCTACAGAATTCAGAACAACTTTGCTTACTTGAAAATGAATTGTTAATATAAACAAGATGTTTTGATATCTGAATTTTAGCCGTGGATAATTGTTTCTCTTGGTGTTTGTATGTAATGTTAGTTTTGGTGGGGATTACTGTTTACTGTATTTTTAGTGTACAGCAGATTTATGAAATGTTGACTATGTGTTTTAGATTTCAAGTGAAGGTTTATGTGTTCTAAATATTTGTATTTCTATGCATTCCATTTTTATTTGCTTAGGATTTTTATTGTATTGATTATCTGGCACATGAATTTTTAAATTCAAGCTTTGTATTAGAATAACAATACATGATTTTGTACCATTTATACTTTACTAGTCTTGCTAATATGTTTTTCTGCCGTAATATTATTATTATTTGACATTTGAATATTTAGCTATAAAGCACCTCGTTTCTCTAAGAGCATTTAATCATTGAAAAGTCATAACTTATTTTTCGCTTTGTCGAAGTATTTAGGTAGCCATTACATAATTTACATTATAGACACACAATTCATTTTGTGTTATGATCATTTTGCATATTTTTCATAAAATTTGCGTCACATTTTAGTTTAATAAATTTTTTTATCATGTTGATTTTTTCATTTTGTTCTAAATACAATGATCCACAAAAACTGTGAATGATTTCAAAAGAAATATAGTGACATTCCAAAAATATTGCAAGGCAGTTTACAATGCTGCTGTAAGATGCCTACCCAAAAACTAAACGGTAGTCATTGAAACTTTTTCAGTCGTCAAAAATATGTAAGTTTCTCAGAATTTTTTTATGACAGCAGAAATAATTAAGAAGATAGTAATAATTAACAAATAAAATACTTCATTAGTGCAAAAAAATAATGCATATTTAATAGAAGAACAGTATTTATACATTCCATCTTTCTAAAAATGACTATATCATACCTTAATAATTAGTAATATCTTTATATTCATCTTAAAAACATAATTTATATATTTTGTGTTCAAAGGTACAGACAAGCAGTTTTTTTTAAAACAATGTTAAGCATTACGAAATTTCCAACGAATTTTACTTTTATATCTGAATTAAATAAACTTTAAATTAAATATTGGTTGTAGTGTTCTTTCGTATTGTAGTTACGACAGATATTATATATTTGTATTAAAATTTTCTCAATTTATATTTCTGAAATGATATTGCAACATGAAAATCCTAAAACACACACAAAAAATGTGATAGTATGTCATGCATTCATTTGGAACAATGCATTGGGGACAATAAATTTACATTGAGATTTAACCCTTTATATTGCAACTCCGATTTCAAAAAATATATATATATCCTGACTCGGAAGTTAGTATACAGCATTTTAAGCTTATAAAAATTATTCTAAGTTTAGAACATTAAAATAAAAATTCGTTGACATTAAAGGTGTGCTGATATCTGCAGTATCATACAAAATGGTGCGAGTATTAAACATTTGTTAGAATTCTGTTAAGGTGTTAATTTTTAATCAACTATTGTTTTTATTGTAACAAGAACTTTTCTCACATTTTGTCCAAATTCTGTGCATTTTGGATATTTGCAATTTATTTTTTTTCTACTGAGCTTCGTCTTGATTCATTGGTTTTGGTGGAATATACTGAGCAGGACCTCTTGCAATTCTTCCTGTATTCCACTTTTACATTGCTTTGTCGTCTTTTTGTTGCCCTTGACCATGGCATCCATTTTATTATTTAAGGTTTTAGCATCTTTCCCACCCCTTCAGCTTGCTTTATATTTGTATAATGAAGTATTAGTCAAAATTAAATCTAAAGAATGATAAAGATACGAATCTACTATCTTCTGCTACTCAATAGTACATTTTGTCTTCCTATAATACTGTTTTCTAATCTACCCATTTGCCTGTTTTAATTACTCACAACAAAAGTTCAGTATGCTTTTCAATATGAGTTTTTGCAGATTTATTACAGCAAAGGAAGATATTAAATTAACAGTTTTGTTGTCTTTCCATGATGCTGTTGATATATTAACCCCATTAACTATTGCACATTATTCATGAAAATGTCTATGATCTTTTTCTTCATTTATCCTTAGGTAACTTGTAGTTAGATAAACAGTTCCTCTTAACTGTTTCTAAGTCCTCCTGCCTCCAAATATACAGTCGAAGGGATTGATATGTAATAATTATCTAAATATATTCTATGATTCGTGTGAAATAGAATGATTACATTATTGCATGCTGCACCAACTTATGGCTTTTTTTCCCCCTGAATGTGGTTTGATTTTATAAGTAAATCTTGGTACACTTCTCAAAAGTTGAATTTCGTACCTTAATTTATTTGGCTCGCTCGGATTATATTTCTTCATAAAATTTTGAAACTTCTTTAAAAAAAATTTGCCCATCTACATATAAATATTCAGCAGACAGAACTTTTTAATATTGCCATTTATTTTATCCAGAATAGGTCTTATTTTGAAAATTCTATCTTGATTAGATCGAGAAAGGTTTTGAAAATTGACATTGAAATCAAGAAAGTATTGTAGTCATTCAAGCTTATTCAGAAACACATGTTTTTGAATAACTGGTACACCAATAAAACTAAACATAAAATTTTGTAGATTTTTCGGCACAAAGATTTTAATGTATGTTTGTGAAAAATATTTTTATATGTATTTCCAGGGTTTTTTTTTTAACCCACCTTACTAAATTCAAAGATTTACAGAAATAATCATGCACAGCTATGTAAACGATGAATGAATTCTTGTTTTCAAAAATCGAGTGTGGATGACTATACAGATAGTTTGTTTACTATAATATTGCAACAGCCAATAAAATCGTTTTTCAAAGCTTGTTTTGAAAGGGATATTGACTTTTTGTGTTTATTGCTGGAATGCAACTTGGTGATATAGAGGGTTAAACAGAAAAAAAGAAGATTGTCAAATTAAGCAAGATTTATTATGTAAAATTAGAAAAAAAAGTATTATATAATGCTATTATTTCACAGTGTCCATCTATAATTATTGTTTGTTTTCTACTATCATGAAGATTTTATTAGTTTCACTACATTGCATTAGGTTTTTTTACTTTTTTTCTGTTAGAGATAAACTAAGAATGAATTGTATTCAGTCATCTAAAATTCTTTAATTTTTTTCTAAATTGATTAAAAAACAACTGTTCTATGAAGTTGACTGGATTATCATTGTCACTTTGTTTCATATCAACTGAATCTCAGCTACATGGTCAGAAAGTTATGAATTATGTTGTCTGAAGAACTTGACGTTGGTGCTTGTAAAAAACCTTACTCTTATGGGTGTGGTTGTTTCGAAAGCAAAACAATGTTTTGGATGTTTTTGTCATTAATAACTTTGTAAATTTGTGAAATCACCTCCTGATGGTTCATTATATTACTTCAAAAGACCTGTTGTTTTAATAAATTCAAGCTAAATTAAATTTTAAATATTTTGTAACTAATACAATTGCTTAAAATGTTACTTTTATCATAGAGCCTTTAGGATTTTCTGCTCTACTTGATAGGATATCTTATATTAATATATGCTTTATGAAACTATTTTTTTAAATTATTATCCTTGATTAATTTATTATTAATATATTTTTAATATCATTGCAAAGTTGTTCATGAGAAACATAAATATATGTTATGACGTCAGTATTAATTGCAAATCCTGCAAAATCCTTAATTAAAGAAGAATCTTTTTTTATAATATTGTTTTAAAGCACTTTTGATATAAAGACTGTAACCGTTATTTGATATTATCCACTTTATTTAATTTTCCAATTGATCTTATCTTTGAAAGATTGTGAATCCTTTTTATGCTGATATACTTCACTTTGTTCTGTTTTTAAATTATTTTTACCATTGACAGTTAATTTTAATCTTCTCACTTGAAAAAAAAATTAAAAGATGTTGAATTATTAACTAAAGAATGTGTAAAATCCTCTAAAGTTTCTTCTCTTTATAATTCTGCAATTTCCATATAACTATTTTACATTCCTTTTTTTTTTTTTTTTTTTTTTTTTGCTAAGGCTTTCAGATTTTAAAATTATTAGTACAAAATTCATTCTTGATGAATTTCTCTTTAAAAATTTTTATATTACAAACTGTTTAGTTATGATATGTATTTAAAATTACCAAAAAGCTTTTTTTACATGGTTTTGGTTACTGTGCAAATACTGTTCATGATTAATGCACTAGCATCTGTATATAATTAATTAGTGCTTATTGAAAGTATTCTGACAATATTACCTGTACATCAGGAATGAACTTGGAAATGCACATTTTTTGAAATTTATCTCTGTATTCTAGTCTTAGATATATGTGCATAAAGTTTTATTACATTATCACATCCTCTGAAAAATAATTAACCAAACTTTTATCTACCCCTTTGCTTTTGTCAAAAGATACTAGGTTGCCCAGGAATACACTAAATGGCAGCGTTGATTATATTTATGCACAGTAATTATATCTCTTTAATTATGGAATGGAATAATTTTTTGTTGTTTCTTTGATATTAATTGTAAATGAGATAAAAGCTCATCTTGTGCTTTAAATTGATTTATTTGTGATAAATGCTAATCTTCCTTCAGTTGCATTCTTATATAACTTGTTTTCTTTACATGTTTTTTATTTTATATTGAATCCTTATTTGACTTTTATTATATTTTAATGAATATTTATTTCATTGAAACAACATTTTATTTTTTTAGAAAATTGAAAAAATTCTATTTACTTGTTAATTATTGTAGTTGAAGATGACTATAAAATTATTGAACAAAAGTTACTTTGTGTTTTCCTGAGAAAGGCGCTTGTTTCATTTAACGGAACTATTGCAAATGAAGTAATTTGACTTCTTTAAATATATAAATACTGAAAAATTCCTTTTAAGTTAATGTATTATATACATTTGTATGTATTATATACATTATCGCATCAAGAAATCAAAATTTGTGGATTTTTCACAGAAATCTCGGTGAATAATAATTTATTTAAGTAATTTTATCAAGGCTGCATAAAATTTTTCGTTTTTTTTTTTTCAAAAAATTATAGAAAGTATCTAAGAGAATTATTGCTTCCAATCTACAAATAATTTTATAGTGAAAAATACATTTAGGATTATCACGATGCCATAAAGTGATCAGGTTTATGGCATCATGATTATGAAATCATTTGTATGACACAACATTTTATGTTGAGTCTGAAAGTAACTCAAGTATTGAGATACACACATTTTTCTTTTTTTATATATTTATTAACTTTTCTCCATCCATTATTTGTACACCATTTATTGTAGAATTAAGCAGCTGTTATCTTCAAATCCCAGTAAAATCCATTAAGGTTATTGAAGGCCTTTTTTTTCTGTTATTTTCTGTAACACTACATATAAATTCTGCTTTCTTAATTATTGTGCAGTTTTGCTTTTATTCAATTTTTCTCAAAACAAATTTAAATTCAATTTGCAGCTTATTATATCTTGCTCATTATAGAAACTTTACATGATTTATTTACATTACATTTCCAAAATTTCATGAATTTTTTTTATATATTTAATGCCATTAAATGTACTGTAAAATCTCTCATATTTCATATTAATGTTTTTAATATTTCTATAATGACTTTGTCTATAATTCCGTCCTATCTTGATGCATGCTGGCCCGTTTTATATCTGCAATGTTTTGTAAATGCAATTGTTTTAAAAATTTGCTTTTGTAATTGTGGGATTTTATTTTTACTTGGCTAATTTATAAACAGCTTTTTAATAATGATTATTTTTCTATGTTGTTTTATTTTTGTATACTGTTAAATTAATATTGAAATCAGCTAGTGATGCCAAAACCGTGTCATTTCATGGATACAGTTGATTGGCGCACAATTTACACAAAATTTAATTTCTTATAAGGCAAAAAAAAAAAAATCGAACTCTGTTTATAGTTTTCACATGCAAGTTGATTCCTGACATTACTTATTTTCAAGTAGATTTTCAAATATTTTAAATTTTTTTTAGTTTATCACATTGAATTTTATTCTTATTGTTGTTGAATATAAAGTAGTTTTTATTTTATAAGTGATGTCTCTAAAAGCTTGGTAATAGAAATATAGATACATTCTCATCATTAATATTTTATTTTAAATCTGGCTCATTCATTTTTTCTCTCAGTGTATCTCTTATAAAATATAGGGTGTACCTGTATTCCGTCCATGCCTTTGAAGTTCTAGATATATATCTAATAAGAAAGTTGCAAATTTTGAATTTGTGTATTATGCTTGCTAATGTTATGTGTGACTTTATTTTTTGATCACTAAAGCATATAATGATTTTATAGATATCTATCATCAGATATATCAGTTATAAATAATTATCATTGATATAAATATTCATTATCCTACGGTTTACTTTTTGTAATATTTATTCTTACTGTATGTAAGAAAATGTATTGTGTCTGATGCCTTATTGAAGTTCATATTGTATTAGAAAACTTTCCTTTGTATTAAAAGTAATTAAAAATTCAAATACATTGTAATTAATTCACAATTCTTATATTCAAACAAATTTCTAGCAGTAGTGCATCTTTCTACATTATCCAAAAAGTGCCTTTCCTTATCGATTTCTAAAAAGCTGATAAATATTACTTTACAATGGAGCATCCATTTCTAGAATTATTTTTGTGCATTTTAAATGTGTTGGATGATTATAATTGAAATCGGTCCATTCAAACGTTTATTGTCTGTTTGATGTCAAAGAGTGTGTATAGATTGAAATTTTAAAGATAAATAATAATAATATTAAGATATAAAAATATATTGAAGGAATCGATTGAAAGCAGTTATGTAATTAGAAACCAATTAAATAATAAAATAACTATATCTCAAAGAAAACATTTAGTGATTCCGAATTGCATAAATACGTCCATATGACTAGTTGTTATCTGCTGAACATTTTAGGAGTTGTCTTATAATTATAGAATTCTTTTATTGAGTTTTAAACCATATGAAATCTCTTTATGCAGAAATTAGCAGCTATATTGTCTCTGGTTGTCCTGAATATCTTTGAATTGATTTTTATTTATAATCGCCTTGTTTTCACTATTGGAATTTTCGTATTTCTTTCTCTTGTATTATGAAATTGCTAGAATCTGACGATTTTTTTTTTTTTTTTGCAATAACTTCAACTGGTTTAAAAGCTTGTATCAGCCTCTTTCTGTCTTGCCAACATTAAAATTAAATGCATTTTAACAGAAAAATTTTTCGTAAGATCGAATTGGAATATTTAATAAAAGTTTGTACTCTTCTCAAATTATACAGCAATTCTCGTATTCAAAAGAAAAGTGTACAGGGTGATCGATTAATCTTTTAGATTCAAAATTTTGTCTCGTATAGCCAGGGAAGTAAAGTGTACCTATAATAAAGTGATTAGGTTGAATGTACCATAATAAAAAACACTATACCATACTATAAAAATGCTATACCATAGTAAAAAACACAAAGTAAATAAATTTGAAAAATGTATTTTCCGATTTATCATACAGTTTTTCCGAAGATACAGCGAAAGGAAATTTAAGCAACAAAAAGAAAATTAAATCTGAAAAACTCAATTGGGTGTTGAGAATCTTAGGATAAATTTTCAAGTTGCGGGAAGTCCATAATTTTAATCGCAAATATCTCCATAAAACTTCTTCCTGTGTTTTTATTATGGTATAGCGTTTATTTTTGTAATAGGATTTTTTTTTTAGCCGGTTTACTTTATTTTTCGAATTATTTTTTAACTTTCTTATTTCGCCGCTAAGGGCGCTGTAACCTGTCTCAATAAATTCAGCATAGTCGCTTTTACTATAGATGCACGTTACTCCCCTGGCTTACCAGATGTCGTTTCGAATGTAAAGAGCTTAAAATTACTTTTCCATCACCCGGTATAAATTTACAGTGAGTTATGATTTGAGGAGTAATATACTCATCAAAACTCTTAATTCCTTTTATTTGTTTTATATGCTTCAAATGCACAATAATTAAGGAATTTCAATATTTAAGGAGCAATTTCAGTGCTTCATTGTTGATATGAGGTGAAAGATGAAATTGGGAAAAGCCGTCAATGATATGATGGCAAACAAAACTTGCACTCTTTTGGCTCCGCTTTTTGAGCTATTGTTGTCTTAATAGAAAGTGGTTAGTTATAATCTTATCAAATTCTTCCTTAACCTTTTTTAAGAACTTAAACCTTCTATTAATAGTATTTTACTAGAGAAGTAAGCCAGAAATGTTTCAAGCTTTTTTTTTAAAAAAAATATAAACTATGATGGAATGTCAATTAAAAATCTTAGAGTGCTAAAAAAAGATAATTATCGAACACTTATTCTTTCAATAGCTCTGTCCAGACTAGCAAGCTTTCGCTGTGGGATCCTTTTTGTATTTAACTTCATAGTATAATAAAGAGAATCGAGTGTGCATTTCAGAATTGACGATTTCGATGTGAAGACCATGTATCAAAATTCATTTATCGTTGTTGTTTCTAATGGCACTTGTCATAGACAAGCCCACTGACTTTAGAAGTCAGTGATTTTAAGCCAAGGGTGCGTCTCTTGTTTTTTCAGTAGCGCCATCTAGGGCCAAGAGTACGACTTGGATACACACACGTCACAATCCTTCTTACAGGGCGGACTTCATTCGTGCATTTCATTCACTCATCCACAGATCGTAATTTAGACCTGAATCAGAGAACGGTCAACCCTGATCCAATACTCCCAGTGGTATTATTCTCGACTTGGAGGACTTTGTGACCAAGACAGATTTTTACGTGCGCCAGCCACCACACACACGGAGAGTCTTCGGCCGGTCATTTGTTGTGCTAATTGTATGGGTTTTGTGGTAATGAAGTTTACATATACACGAACAGTTTATTGATTGATGGATATATTTCAAAGTTAGATATTTGCTGGCTGTACCAAAAAATCACTGATGGATTTTGAAAATCAATTTAAAAAAAACTGCAGAATGCGATAAAAATGACAGCTTTTGGAATGAAATTACGTTTTGGAATCAAGGAATTTTATAGCACCAAACTGTAAATTTAGTTAACATTGCCTCCGACAGGTGACCCTCCTGGCGATCTGCAACTCATATTGTTAAAATAAAATATTAAAGATTTCCATTCCGTACTTCGTCGTCAAGCTGATAGCATGTGCTGTTCAGATTGCAAGTTTTCTGTGGCAAAGCAATTTTTTTTTTTTTTTTTTTCACTGGAACAGCGTTTACTTCTTGTTTTAGAGTTCCACCGCTTGGGACAGAGTTTTGTTCAAATAAGGCACATTTTTCAAAGGGAATTTGGTCTGAGGTAAAGACCGTCAGACAATGCAATAAAATTTCCATTCCAAAATTTCGAACGTAATTGATGACTATATTGGAAATATCGGCCCCTCCGCGCGTTTCAATTAGAGTTGAATGCTGAAGCGGTGCTGCAGATTATCCTAAAGCGGATAGAAAGAAACCGGAAGAAATAATTGATTCATTTTTTTTAGAGCAACCTATGAATACTGCACGATACCTTGAGATTCTGGAAGAATTTATCGCGATCCATACTGCTTTGAAGGATCGGCCGCCGAAACACTCCTGGCTCAAGCAAGGCGGTGTTCGTCCACATCGAAAGACCTAGGTATTTGATTTCTTGAGCGAATATTTCAATGAACTTGCCTTAAATAACAACATATATATAGCAAGTAACATCATATTCACCATACTTGATGCCATGTGATTTTTTTTCCCCTCTCTGGGGGTACCTTAAAGACCTGATATACCTCCAAATTCTACAAACGATTTCGGAAATGAAACAACACATTTCTACTGCATGTGAGACAATTCAAACTGACATATTTGCTCGGATGTTTTGAAAATTTTCTGCCACAAACTGCGACACATTGTTTCTGCAAATGGGGGTTATGTTGAAAAACATCGTTGTTTAATTTTTTGCAACATTTTCATATTTGCTATTTTGCAGCGCCACTTCTCAGTCGCAGTCTCTTGATCAAGACATTACCCGTAGTTTTAAAGAAAGATATAGAGTCCTTCTTCTTAGACATGTTCTTTCATGAATTTCTTCTTGTAAATTTAATGAAGAGTTAGCCAAATCTGTGTCCGTTTTGGATGCAGCTTCATGGATTACGTCAGCTCTTAACAAGGCGGAATCTTAGAGCGTCGTACAAATGTTTTTAAAAAGCTGTATTTGCAAGTGCTAGCGATATGGTGCCTGATAATGCAATAAATGAAAAAAAAAAAAGCTTTTGTGTGATTTATTGGCACAAGCCATATCTGGCTATACTGCGCCTTCCGACAGTGATAAAAATGATTTCCTTGTGAATAAAGCCCATGGGTGTAAAATTAAAGACTTATTAATTAAAATTGCTATTATTTTAAATCAGTCGAGCTAATTTAAAAAGGAATTTAGTAAATACTTTGCAATTGTTCATATTATTTTATAGCGTATTGATAATTGTAGAAATGTAATTAAACGTGTCCTTAATTTTTCATTAGAGTGTATGCTATAAGCTAAAAAACGAAAAAAAAAAAAAAAAAAGATAGTCTTTCCTGATACAGGACACTTCCTTATGATGGGCGAAACTTCCGGACCCGTGACTGTCCGTCATTCAGTGGTAATACTGTATTCCATGCCAGAACACACACTACAAAGAAAGCGTAAATCAACAGAATAATGCGATGAAACCGATTGCATTTTAAACTCAAACGCGCTGAAAGTTTATCAAAGATATGCGAGTCTTTTAGAAAGTTGGTTTTAGGAAGAGCTATACATGACATTCCCCACTATCCTTCCACCTTTGAATTTGAATATTCGAAATCGATCCACATCTGTGAACTATTCAAAGATATAGGAATGAGATCTTCCAGCCACATATGGAATTTTCAGGAGCACAGTTGGCATTCGATTCATTCTTAAGAACGCGAAAGACTCACCTTGTCTGTGAATATCTTGAAAATGAGGATAGTCGCCAGATGAATTAGCTGTTCAGATCTCCAGACTTAAATTTTATTGAACAGGTCTTGGATGCTCTAGGAATGGTAACTGCATTTCTCCATCTTCCAAAAATTGAAAAATGCTTTGTTACAGGAGTGGGAATAACTAGCTCTAGGAATCATCAATTCATTTCTAATATAACTTAGGACTGTGAGAGGGACCATACTCCATGTCAGAGTCATTATATGTTCTATTTTAATCATATATTTTAAATATTTCTGTATCAGTGAGCCTTATTGACGATGATAGGCGCATACTGTGATTATTTTATGATATAATTCCTTTTTATAACAATGTATTTATCCATCCAAATTTCATTAAAATGAACCACAAATTTTCCAGTAATTTTGCAAAATGTGCAAGTTACTTTCATACTGAACACCAACGTATTTTAATTTAATGATGTTTTTGATAATATTTTAATAAAACTATTTTTAAATTAATTATCTTTTGACTTATAATAGCGCTTTCCGAAGGTATGTCTATTTACTTATTACTATTCCTTCCGCTACTGAGTGGATACAGGAAGTCGATGCGCAGTATATATCGATTTTAATGAATATATAGAGATAGTACGTCTCTGAACAGAAAGAAAAGGAGAGCATCACGGCGTTGTAAATTTGTAAATAATGATAACAAAGTACACTTTTATTTTTTAATTTAGATTATTCATTGTATAATTTATGAGAAGTGAAACAATTTTACTGCAATCTCCCTCCGTTTCACGCAATATCAACTATCTAAAGGGGTTGTCCTCTCTGAAGGATTTTCATTTTTGAAGGTAATATGCTTATTAAAATAAATCTTTATTCATTTTTTCTGATGCATTAAAATTCGAGGCTTTTCTAAAGAAAAAACATGATTTTATTTATAATTTATTTAGATAGTTTTTTTTTAAATGTTGACGTTTACTTGTATCTTTCAGTTTTCAATAAAATTAATGCGAACGTTTTTTTTAAATTATTTTTTATATGGAAAACTAAATTTCTAATCGATCATAGTTAGTAAAATAAAAGGGGCAAAAATATCAGCTTTTCCTAATGTCTGTTGATTTAATTATTTTGTTTACTTGCTCTTACTTGCAACTGAAAAATTCTAATAATTTCCTTGTCAATTTTCCATTTTCATACTGATGAAATACTTTCTATACTTTGATCTAAATCAGAAAAAACACACCTGGACATTGTCAAAAATCAGATGGCTATGCCTGTGGAGAAAATGGCTTCTTGCTGTGTGTTTAGTAACTATGGCCATTTGCATTTCCCATCCCGACAAAGAACGAATGTCAGCTTTCACTTCATGTTAAAAATGGGATGACTAATTTTGGTTTGATTCCCGATGTTGTGTTTAATACTCAGCACTTCTAAAATGGAAGCAGACGCCCGAAACCGACCCATTTGGAGGTTAAGGCAAAATTCCCAAAGCGCCTCACTGAAAGTGATAGGGTTGTGTGTGTGTGTGTGTGTGTGTGTGTGTGTGTGTGTGTGTGTGTGTGTGTGTGTGTGT
>JAPMOR010079994.1:1049921-1149948 GCA_026543865.1 Argiope aurantia | reverse complement strand
TGTGTGTGTGTGTGTGTGTGTGTGTGTGTGTGTGTGTGTGTGTGTGTATGTGTCTGTCTGTCTGTCTGTCTGTTTGTCTGTCTGTCTGTCCCCTTCTTTTTCCCATTTTCTTTAATTAAGACTCTCAAATTCAGGAAAATGGAAGCACTGCGTCTCATTGAAGCTGAACGGGCGATTACTCCTACCATTAGGATAAGTGTCCATTTCTAGGCTCTGTTTTAACCTTGTGTCTACGGGTCAACATTTTCGTGCTCAAAAAAATGGCTGTTTATATGAGTGACCATTATGTAGAGGTGGTTGCTTTGAAAAAATTCACTGTTATAAATAGAAATCGAAAATTTTGAACAATGAAAACAACTTCTAACAATGAAACTTCAATAAATGTATGCTTATCCATTTATTTTCTATAATGTAAGTAATTTGAAACAATTGTACAAAAATACAAACTTTTTGATGTCTTGAAATAATATATTACTTATATTTTTTCCCTTAATATATAATATGTTTTAGTAAGACATCTAAATATAAGAATACTGGTTTTAAATTCTGTTTTTAATGAAGAATTTTTCGATGTCATTTGAAGAAAAAAAAACAATTTATATATGGTCAGTGATACATTTGTTCGTTTCTATAGCTATAGTTAATTTCGGTCGTTCCATATTTAAAGGGCCTGAAATTTTGCTTCTATATTTTTTATTCACAGGATGACATATGATGTGTTCCTTTTGAAAGGAAAAAAAAAAAAAACTTAACAGAAAATATAAATTAATATTTTATGTAAAATTATACATATGATAGATTTAATCACTCTCTAAATTTAAAAAAAATGGATACTCAAATAGCATAAGATGCTCTATATTATAGCAACGATGTCATCACGCTATAATATAGCATTCAGAATATCGTGTTATATCTTTGTGCTAATAAGACACACTTGCCCATAAGTAAATAGCATTCCTATTCCCTTTAAGAATGAAATATTTTCTTAATATTCCGAAAAGTCATTATTTTTCAAGCGGTTTCTTTGCATTTTATTGTAGAACAGTTCTATGGCAATAGCTATTTAATGACCTATTATCTTAAATCAAAAAATTATATTGGATTGCGAATTGGGTTTTAAAAAGAAATGTATGAAATCAAATACTAATTTAGAGATAAATTTGTGTCTATCCAATGTGATAAATTAAAGAAACAGTTTAGAAAAAACGCATCTTTACTACTTCTACAGTGATGAGCTATCCTTTTTAAACGATGATGAACAGCTTAAACATTTCCAAGAAACAAAATACATTTAAAGAACGCAAACAGGGATCATTTTACAATTTATAAAAGCAATGAAAAGGAAAGAATCGCGAAGTTCTCTCTTATAAATGTAGGCAAACGTTTTGTTAAATCCGCTGTTTCTTTGTCAAGAGTCGGTAGGTTGGAGATAAAAATATTCTTTTCGTGATAATATGCATTCGCGAAAAGTATCCTATAATATTTCTTTCTTTGTAAAGCAATTTTGTTCTAAAATCTCAAATTTTAATCAGAATTTTTTTTAGTTATGCTTAAACTATTTAATTATACTGAATACTTTTAAACTTTTCGACTTCATTTATGGAATGATATGTACGTCATTATTTTATGTATCACCCAGTATGAAGAGTAATCGTCTACGTACAGATATACATATTTAGTGTATATCTGTAGAATTTAGAAATTAGCAAATTGAAAAGGAGTATATTGGCCCAAACTAGACTGCAGCGTGAAAAACTGTATTTTCTATCATTACCGTACAAATATACATCAAATATGTATATCTTTAGACGATTACTCATCATATCTGGGTGATACATAAAATATGACCTGCGTCTCATTCCATAAAGGTTTTAAAATATCCAGTGTGATTAAATAGTTTTAGCTTAGTTAAAGCTAATTAATTAAGTTTAAAACAATTTAAAAATTGATTAATTATGTTTAGTATAGTTAAAAATATTTAGTTTCGTTAAAAAAGTATTTAGTAAAATTATCCAGTATTAAAAAGTTTCAAACTTCAAGTTCTTTTCAACGTGCTATTCGAATTAATCCTAAACATTTAATTTTTTTATTAGTTTATACCCACTGATTTTAAGTAGGCGTAACATCCTTGAGTAAAATAGAGCGAACGCCTGTCTTTTTCTTGTTCCCGTTAAAGTATTAAATCGTATTTCATGAAAGTAGCTTCCAATTTTGGTATCCTACGTTGTTATGTGTCTGAGAAAAAGAAAATTGCGAATTATTTCCCATTAGACTCAAGTAGGTGGATCCAAAGGGTGCATTAACACGTTTTGTCCCGCATCTGCTTCGGAAAAGGCGTACTTTTACGTGACCGGGGCAAAATTTGTTAAGTTAACTGTATAATGCATTGCCTAACATAGAAAGGCTCAGTTCGAACGGAGATTCAGATCTGTAATGAAATGAAAAGATCGCGGTTAAGTGTCGATATCTTTTTTGAAAAACGCATTAAAGAACTGGCCCCCTTTAGGACAAGTTGGGTTGCTAAAAATTTCAATTAAATATTTTGTGTAATTTGGTCTTTAATGGCTTCCTCAACAATGTTTTTGAATTTTATAGATATATAACTCATACTATTTTAGAAGCCTTTGACCATTCTGTACATTGCGCTGTGTATTTTTCTGCCCATGTATATTCAATTATATTTCAGGAAAAAGCAGAAGTGTTTAAAAATAGGGTATTTTAAAAAAATTTCACCATCGCCTAATTCTGAAGCTACGCCTTAATTGTAAGTACAAGATTTCAAATTTTTTTCTGAAAGCATGCTTTATATTGAAACTTAGTGAACAAGGAAAAATAAGCCGAATCTTCATATCTTGATCATCAAAACTGGTTTTTAAAAAAAGCCCATATGTGAAAAAAATTAGGCTTTAAAAATTGAAAATAATTTTTCGAATTTTAAGATCATGTGAAAATTATTTTTGTGCTGTAATATTTTTGGGAATTATTGCAGAAAAATAAAATTTTACTTGATTTTTAATTAATTGAAGTTCTAACTAATTAAAAAAAACACTCCGAAGTGCATATTCCCACTATCCAAAAATATATGTGCCATGTTGGTAAATCTAGGGAAAGTGGTCTGGCCTGTGCAGCGCAAACATTCACACAGACATAGACATACAACTTTCATCTTTATTCTTAGTTGAGTTAACATTTAATCCATTTTCAATTCATGAATATCAAACGTTGAAATGAATTTTCAATTCATGAATATCAAACAATGAATGAAAAACAACCATTGGATGTGCCAGCAATTTTTCATTCACTCTCGCCTGTTGAAATTCAGAGATTAGGTTTTCAAAACTAATAACAATTAATAAAATTAATGTTTCAAAACATTAAGAAGCCCGCAATCGTCACATCGTGCTTCTATTGATATCTCTTGTTGCATTTTAAAGACTTAATTTTTGTCCTGATTCTTATTAAATTATAAAATTGAAGTCAAGCAATTATTTTCAACATTCTATTGTATGCTTTCCCCAGTTCTATAGTAATCTCAGATAAATAGAAAGAAATCTCCGCCAAACGCAAAAATAAGTTTTTCAAGTTTAATTGTTTTTAACAAGTGCCTACAGTAATACTTTGTGATTCGTTTACCAACAAACAATGCTATCGATAAGACATGATTTATGACAGGTTAAAAGCAAGCTCGAAAATTGACACAGAAATCCTTTCACAACGATGAGTTTATCGCAAATTATTTAAAAACCTCCTAAAAGCTAATGCCAAATTTTAATGATACATAAATGTAGTGACGAACGCCTGATGACGAGCGCCATCTGCTGGCCAACAGGTGTTGATGCTTGTTAGACAGAGGGCAGACGAGACGGGTCTGAACGAAAGTCAAGACGTGTCTTTGAACGAAAGACGCGACGTAACATGTGAATTAATCCATCGACGTATTCGACGAAATCTGTTTATAGTTCATTTCCTTTATGTTAATGTAATTGTCCGTCCTAAATGTAATTAAATGTGCGTTCTATAATAGTAGTGATTCCTGAGTCCTACATAAACTTTAAGGAAAAATAAAAATTAAGTAAGTATATCGTTATATGCTGTAATGTTTTTTGAACTTTTCATATTTCTCGCAATGTCAATCTTGTTGAGAATCTGATGCTTAAATCTACGCATTTTCAAGAATTTTTAGTAAGCGCTTTTAGGGATACTGAAAAAATATATAAAAACTAACCGCCTTTGGCGACCAGCTGGTTCACCAATCTTAATGCTCGTTTAAATTTTAATAATTAAATATTTTATGTAACTCCTATTTTAATAGCTTCTTCATCAAAATATTTCAAAACTTCAAATTTTGATAGTCATAATATTATAAAGGCCTTCAGCCATAACTTAATATATCTCTCTCTAATTTCCTGTTAGTTCCCGTAGAATTTATGCTTTAAATTAAAGTGGAAATGGTTAGATTGCAATTAATATAAGAACATTTTTTTACTGAAACGAAGCATTTTTTTTTTTTTTTTTTAATATGAATACTGAAAACAGAGTCGCTGAGTATTTAAACCTTATGGGCACTAAAGATTATCTTTCTTAATTTATGTAATATCTCAAGAAGTTTTCTACAAAATTTTCTCAGATTCATCATGAACAGATCAATTAATTAACAATGTTTAGTTTTAAATGCATGAAACTCTAAGAAAATAAACAAAGTCGTTTGAATTAATCTGTTGGAAACATGTTAAGCCTTCCGTGGCCGTTGAAACCGTGGCCGTTGAAAATAGAGTTGACAACAATCAGAACACAATGTGCATGCGTGAATTTTCAACGCAAATTATGGTAACGCAAATGCGTGAATTTTCTATGCCAGTTGGGGTAACGCTACGCAGAATAGAAATTTTTAATTTCCTTTATTCTGTTTTATTTTAATTCAAAAGTACTTCAGAACGAATCTGAAAGATCGATTAATTAACAATATTTAATTTTAAATCCATCAAACACTAAGAAAATAAACAGAATAGTTTGAAATAATTGGTCGAAAATATTTTAAGCCTATCCTCGTTAGAGTGGGGGGGGGGGGGAAAACTGAAGCCTTACTCATTTGGCGGTGGGGAAATGAAAAGATTTTTTGGCGGGAAAGTTAGTTTTTAATTAATAATTAAAATTCTAATTAAAAATTTTAAAACAAAGGGGCCCCAGGTGCACATTCCCGCTCACCAAGGTATGCATGTGCCAAATTTTGTAGCTGTAGGTCGAACGATCTGGCCTGTAGAGCGCCAACACACACACACACATTGAGCTTTATATAATTAGAGATAACTATAACATAAAGAGTGTTTTTTCTTAAGCTTACAAATCATATGATTTCAGAGCCTTATCAAGAGATTTGGGGTGGTGCCTCCGAAAAGTAATAAAATCGTTTTATATGCATTTTGGAGTATATGTTTTGGATGTAAATAGAACGTATTTTCATCGCTATAATCCCGCTTGAAAGCCTTGAGGCAACAAACGATGACAACCCCAATCCGCTTTATTATTTCTCCCAACTTAACCACTTTTTTTCTTTAATTATGGTTAACCCGTTTTTAGACAGTGTCTTTATAATAAGGCTACATATTGCAATGGTTCTAATGACAAGACTTCGGGAAATTTTGCAATTCTTCAGCTTCTCTCAGTTCAAAAGTTTATTATATATATTTAATGTAAACGCATATTTTTTAAATAAAGCTTGGCCAAAGAGAGAGAAAACAATTTGAATTTTTAAACTTCGCTGTTATTCCATCCCGGGAGGCATAATTATGTATAAGAAAGAAGCGACGAGCTACATCTATTTACAGCGCGAAACAAGAGTGAAAAAAGACAAATATTTTCCTCGGTGAATTTATACTGTGAGATTTTGATAGGGAAGTTTAAATTAAATTTAACAATATATATATATATATATATATATATATATATATATATTGTTTTTCCCGTGCTATCTTGCTAACAAGATGACTAGAGTAATTTTATTTTGATTTTAACCGGTTCGGAATATATTGTAAAGAATGCAAAAACCTCGGAAGAGTTCGTAGATGAGTCGTCTAGCTAAAAGGTTGTTTTTGTTTTTTATTTTCAATTAATTATAATTTACTTAATATTGAAGATAGAATATTGAATGAAAAATATTCAAGGTATTCGCGGATCTACAATTTTTCGAGGGGAGGGAGGGGGTTAATTGGAGGGCAGTGAGAATGTTTCAAGGGAAACCATTCCTATTTTTGGGATTGAAAGGAATTTGAAAACAGTAACTTAGATGATGAGAAATATACGTTTGCCTTCCAACTTACCGAGAGGAATTTTTTACATTCTTTAAATAAGGATCTTTTATTTAATATTTATATTTAAAGCCTCTATACAATTTTATTGAATGAAAATGTATTTGATAAACCTATTACTGATGCATGCTATTATGCTTTATTTTTTATTTCTGGTAAGTCAAAAAGAATATTATATCAGAAAACATTTGATGTCATGCAAAGAAAGAACAATATGAAGCAAGTGCAATGTAATTAAAGAGCATGTTATTCGGTATATATTATTTTTACAAAGTAAAAATTTCTGTTTTTAATTTTTAAGGAAACCATTCCTTAAAAATGCATTCCTTATTAATTATTTTATCAGTATTAATTTTTGAGTTTGCTTTTATATTTTTATTTGATTAAAAACTAATTTTATTTCTAATTAGATGACTAATTTCTCAGCCGAAAAGTGAAAACATAACAATCAATAGCAAAGTTTAATTAAATCTATTTTTTTTAAATCTTCAGTATAAAAAAATTGGTGTGTGCGTGTGTATACGTGCGTGCGTAAGAGAGTGACAAAGAGAGCTTAACAATAAAGATTACTGTCAAAGGCTTTTCTTTTTCTGTCAATGCTTTTGTTAAAACTTTTCATTTCAGTAGCCTACGCAATCATGAAACACATATCAACTTTCTTTTTTCTTATACAGCCATCTTTCGCTTTCAGAAATGCATGCCATTTTTTTTTTTTAATGTTACATATAGAAATTGCAATACCGGGATACCGAATACCGGTTTTTGAGCCATTTGTACAATTTTGTAATACCGGTATTCACAAGTTTAAATACCGTTTTTTAGGTATTTACTAGATTTTTTTTAATTGCTCCACTATATGTTCAGGGATGGCCAACATAACAAAATAGTATACGTTTTTGTTTTTATGTCTCCTTAACGGGCGAAATTAATTAGACGGTGAATGCAAAGCTACATCGTACAATCAAGAGAAGTGATAAAATACTATTTGACAAAGGATTGTAAAACCCTCCCCGCTTTTGCGCATGCGTTAGGATGGATTTAATTCGACAAGGTAGGGGTGAGGAGAAAGATGAAAAGAGGAGATGTTTACATTTAACAATGAAGACCCTCGGTTTTATGAGACTTAAACATTACAGATAATTAGTAATACAGAATGTTTTACGGTATTTACATAATTATAATGATTTTAAAAATGAAAATGAAAAAGAAGAAAAGAGACTAACCAATTCAAATCTGGTCAAGTTTATAGTAAATTTTCTTAAATATTTTTACCCACAAACCTGTCCACATTCAGAAGAATTCGGTACAATTATCGAAAATTATTATGACACTAATGTCGATAGTGAAAAGGAACTGTCTCTTGAACAAAAATTAGAAATAGGGATAAATAAAAATAAACAAACCAAAATACAATACAGAAATCAGCTATATCCTAAACCATCCGACGAGAAATCGATTTATTTGAAGATGGCGGATTTAGAGGTAAATACTTGGAAAAAGTATATCGCGCATTGCTAACAGTACCACTAACTAGCGTAGATGCCGAAAGAACGTTTTCGACAGCTGGCAATTTTTGCACAAAATTACGTTCCACGCTTAATGACAGTACAGTTGATGCATTATGTTTTTTAAGATCACATTTAAAAAAATTGTAATAGTACCACAGATTGAATAGTGATATTTACACTTTTTTGAGATTTAAATAAATAAGAATTTCCTTTACTTTTTTGTAATTCTTTATGTATTGTTATAATTTATAAGTTACAAATTATTTTTTGTGATATTTACACACTCTAATAAAACTGGCAAATAAAACAAAGAAACACCTGTGCTTTCTTTCTTTTTCTAAAATTTCTACTACCGATATTAAAACCGGTATCCCGGTATTAAGATCTAAAAAATACCGAATACCGGTATTGAACTTTTGGCCCGATATTGCAATCCCTAGTTACATACTTGTAAAAATACAAAAATTTATACATTTTAATCGGAAGCAGCATTTAAAACACATTGTTTATAAGTGTGCTAATTTTTTTTTTTATTTTGATTATTTTCCATTTTCTAATCTTGCAATAAAAAAATTTGCAAACTCATTACAAAATAGCGCCAAAGGTATGGCATAAAAATTTAAGAATTAAGTGGTAGATAAATTCAGAAAATATTAAAATAGTGTATTCTCATCGAAAGTATGTATGTATATGAAATTTTCTAATTTTTTTGCATATTCGGAAATGAGTGGAAAATCAGTTGCAAAATTACTCTTTTATTGATATGAAACTAGTTAACTAAAAGAATTCATATCATGAAACGGTTTACATTTTAAAAATTGTGCGATACAATATGGCGATCTTTGAGTTTAACTTCGTCGTTTAATGAAAAGAATCGGAGATGCATTTTGGAGTATTTTACGTTTACAGATTAGGTCCAAAATTTATTACAGATCTTTATCTTTGTAAAAACTAAATACCAAATTGCAGTTATGTTGCTTGTTTCATTTTGAACTATTGCCTTCAGATCACTAAAATTCACAGAACGAGAAATAATTAACTAGATGGTGGAGTTGGTCCAAATTTTGATTCAGGTCTATTATTCCTCTCATAATTTGCCATATGCCAAATTTCATATCCAGCTAAAATATCATAAGCCAACTTTCATTAATCTAGTTTGCAACGTTTATGAGTTAATTACCTTATTCAGAGACAAGCATAAGTGAAGAAAAAAAATTTCGTACATAGGCAGTTCTAAAACATGGAGATTCAAACAAATATCAAGGTCAAATTGTTGATGATTACAATATTTTCTCTTACTTTGTAAACAAGAAATAAATAAATAAACGAAAGAAAAAAATGAAAGAAAAAAAAGAGAATAAAATAATAAAATGGACGAAAACGAATAACTAAAACTTATCAAGAAAAAGTTAACATCACTGACTGTTTTTAAAATTATAAAAGCATTTTTTCCAGTCGGATAGACATGCAAAGTAATTTTAGGCAAAATCTTTAGATTTCTATTTTTCATAATTTTAATATTTAAAAATCGCAAAGAGAAATCATGAAGTGTAATTTTTGCAAACATCTGCCAGGAGAAAATACATTTATAAACATTTCTAATAAACGAGATTCACGAACGAAATAAACGAAAACAAAAACTTTCACTTTTAGAAAAAATAAATTATTTCATCTTAACGATTTTAAATGTACATTAGTAACATCGGTGCAAATCCACCACAGGAAATGGAATTAGAAGTCTTTCGAAATAGCAACCAACACTTCGCCAAGATTAGTAATAGATCAAAATACTAAATTAATGAATGTTATCTTGAAGCAACCGGAGGTATACCGTTCCAAAAAATGTTACGTCACTCGTACCGCGATAAGGCACGAGGAGGCTCTGCTCAGAATCGCTAAACGATTACGTCAATCGTTTATAAGTGACAGCACGTCACGAAAAACAGTCAGAGTTTCGCAAAACATTTGTTCTTTACTGATCTTTTTTTTTTTTTTTTTTGAATTCTCGGTATCAGTTTGCTGTCGAAATGAAGGCTTTTCTATAAATTTCAAAAACTGATGTTTATATTAGAGGATGTTGTTTTTTTATAGTGCCTCAATACGTCAGTGCTCTTTGAAACAATTTAAATTTTATATGACTTTGACTTTAAAAAATTTTAAACCCAATCTTTAAAATTTCATTTATAAATTCTATCTTCAGTTGTCAGCTGTCGATAAGTTAAATAACAGTCGGTTTTATGTATATAGGTATGTGCATAGGAAATGGAAAGTTTAACATTTGTATTAAATAGCGATATTTGAATATTTTCATTCAAATAATATTTCAGCTGAATGAATAATTGGAATACAAAAGAGATTTTTATTTCTAGATGAGTGTCACTTTCATTATTAACGCTGAATGACACTCGTTCTTGAATTGTGGGTTGAATAATCAAATTAAATGGAAACAAACTGTAATCAGTTTTAAAGAACATAAACAACTAGCATTATCGGATGGGAGACTTTGCAAGATATATTTGAAATTATTACGACGCAACAAGCAAGGTCGGATTTAAGTCTTTAAGAACCTTTACACAAGTACAAATTTCTGGATATAATTACAAATATCTTGGAAATATAGATATATATATAATTTTAACTCCATGTAGACGGATTTTAAATAAATATTTTGTAAGACTGAAATAAGAATGTGTTCTAATACAGATCGCCGTCAAGATATATGGTTTTAGTATTTCTCACATAACATAAATTTTAGTTTCGAAATAATTTTTTAAAAAGTGTTAAAAAATTTACAAAATTTCTTTAATTCAACCTGTATGCTGCAATACAAAATTTACTTGGACTCATAATTAGTCAGATGGTTAGTATTTATATGGTTTCAGTACCTCGCACATAACATAAATTTTAGTTTCGAAAGAATTTTTAACAAAGTGATAAAAAAATTACAAAATTTCTTTAATGCAACTTGTATGCTGCAATACGAAATTTACTTGGGCCAATGATTAGTGAGATAGTTAGTATTTATATGGTTTCAGTACTTCGCACATAACATAAATTTTAGTTTAGAAATGATTTTTGAAAAAGCGGTAAAAAAAATTTACAAAATTTCTTTAATACAACCTGTATGCTGCAATACAAAGTTTACTTTGGTTGACGATTAGTGAAATAGTCAACCAGCTGAAAAAAGAAAAGTCTCAGTAGTCTCCATAGAAATTTGAAAGCATGAAAAATGTATAAAATTCTTAAAATTAATATTCTGAAATTCCACTCTTTGGGGCCAGGTGGGTCAGAAAATTCCTCACTTTTTGCTTAGTTTATTTATCTATGATGGGATATATTTTAACCCACCTCGAAAAGTTGAAGTTACTCATAGTCATACAATTAAATATTTTACTGATAGTTTTTCATTCAGTTAGCAATACTATGCACCAACAGTAAATGCGTAAATAAGTGAAAAAATTATTTATACAAATCAAAATGCATCAGTAAGTTGTGTGTACTGCCATGGTGAAAGTTGGTGCATTGTCTGATAGAATGAATTTTTGTCGTTAACTACGATATGTGTTGTTTTATTATGAGAGAATAATTGTTTTGTAATAAAAAAAAAACTTGTTATTGGATGTTTTATACTAATTTTGAAGTTGTGAAATAATGGAATTATATATTCCCCCCTCCCCTGTAGAAAAGAATTTATTGAAGTATTTTTTTTTCTTATTTTGAATAAAGTTTTATATAAATAATGGAACTGAATGTTCTTTTCTTTTTTTCTTCTTTTTTATAATAAAAAACTAGAAACTAAGGTTTTTACTTTCTTTACAATCGTGTGCCTTAAAGAGTTAAACGATGCTTAATCTTATGAAAGAGTTGACACGCACGAATCGTGTAAATAAAATGAAAGAATAAATTGTGGTTATCCTGAAAATAAAGCAAGGGAGGGGGGAGGAATCACATGACCCATAAATTTACATAGCTCTTAGACACTGTCTACTTTTCATATTTCATATTCTGGTCCTGGAGATAATTTGCTTAGATAAATTATACATCACCCACTCTAATGCTTAACATTTCTAGAAAAATTATTTTAACGCTTGGATGAGTCTCTGTATAATTTGAAGAAAATTAGTTACTTGAAGTAATCTACCTTATGAAAATAACAAAATATTGAAAACACAATTGCAATTCTTGCTAATTTATAAACTGGGATATTCTGTTCCAACTGTTTCCTTTAATTCTGAATAGGTTTTTTAAACATTGTTATTTTGTAGCACTAATCAGTGCAAATAATTTAATACAAAATCTATTTAAAATGTTGAAGTAGTTTTTAAAAACTCAATAATGCTTTAAAATGATATCTAAAAAAGGAATTTTCAGTCGCTTCTAAAAACATCGAAAACGTTCTCCGTTTCTCCGTCATGTTCTTAACTAATATTATATAGCCCGTTTTGAGTTTAGCTTCATAAAATTGACTAACTGGTATGCATTAGCCAATAATTAAACAAATTGTTATGTATTAGCGAACAATTAAACCAATTTTTTGCATTAGCTAATAATTAAACCAATTCATATAAATTTTAGAATTCTTCCAACCTGCCCATTAAAACCGAAATTTAATACAAATTTACAATTTTGGTGGCAAGACTATTTTCCAAATTACATTTATCTAGTTTACAATTTTTTTTTAATTATTGCTGTCATATACACCTGGATATACAAATGAGCATACTATCTCCCCATTGACGAATAATTTCTTTAAATTTAGATCCAAATCTATAATTTTAATTTTAAAATCCCAAACTAAAATTCAGTCGAGTTATTGCGCTCACATACCCACGAATTGACTGACAGTCACACTGACGTATTTATCCTAAAATTTGACTCAGCTCTTCATTATATTTTGTTGATAAAATCATATGCCAAATTTCACCCAAGTAGTTCTGTTCTTGTATGAGATATCGTACTCACATGCAGGCGGGCGGTCAGACATACTTCCCGTTGACAAATTTCATTCAAAATATGATAAAAATCTATAATTTTGATGTACCAATTTTGTGAACCCTATTACAAACTTCAGTTGTCTTTTCTGTTCGGCTTTCTTGGTTATCGTGTTCCTGTTTACAAACAGACATAATTTCAAAAATTTATATGCGGGTTCGTGGAGGACTTAAAGGAAAAGATTCGTCAATTTTTTTTATATGTATACTTACTATGCATGTATTAGAAAAAAAAATATTAAATTTGCAAATTTTCATCTTAAAAATAATTCTTTTTATTTATCATTTTTTTGCCAAAAAAATAATATATACGAGTTATATACGTTATTATCCGTTATATTGAGTATAATATAACGGGTAATCATATATAATATCAATTAAAATAAATTTCCTTTTTCTTTGCTGAAAATTTTTTTATCAAAGAAATTTAACTTTTCTAAATAATAAATTTTTTATTTGTACCATTTTTACACGAAACACTTATTCAGTTTTAAAATTTAGTAAATCCGGTCAGAATGTGCTAGATCATTCGAGGACATTCATAGACAATAGATATCTTTCCTCAGTAATATCTATTTTCCGACTGAGCTCAATAGAGATATCTATCATTATTTTGTTTCCTTTATTGAAGATGAAGAGAGAGGAAATATACTTTTAGCTCTTCTTTGTGGTTTCATTGTGGATAGAAAGTAATGACCTCGAATTGCTGCATGCTTTGTTCAAGCCATTGTCACACCGAAATTACGATGTTTTTGATTTTTCAATAAATCAAACTTTCTTAAATCGTGAGTTGCAAAATTCTTATCAAGATTTTCAATATTAATAAATATTTTTTAATGTTTATTCGCACTCACATGATACGCTTCGAATGCGTCTGTCTAATTAAAGTTTGTTGCACATCTTAAGGAGAAGAATGCAAGGTAAAATAATGTTCATTTGGATGTTACAAGGCATGCGTTTGTCATGTGAACAGTTATATCACGTGATTCGGCCCGATTAAGAAGATAAAGTTTATTTAAAAATAGGGTCACTATTTTCTGGACGATAAATGTGATATTGAATCCTTTTTTATTTATTTACTTTGACAAAATAATCTTTTTGAAATTAATGTTGTGTGTGTGTGTGTTTTAAATTTTGTCACTATATTACTTATTTAAATATATTTTTTAACGTTATCATATATTGAAATACTCTATAAGGTTAATATACCGACTAATCTTGTCATGAAATCAAGACAACAGTTGCATTAAATGCACGAAAAAATTGTGTTTTTTTATTTATAACTAATAAATGCTTAATATATGCATTTTTTTTTCCATGAATGGGATCTCAAAAAATACTCTTAAGCTTACTTTTATTTTTTCATTCATTTATTATTAATATTATTATTATTATTAAATGGGAAAGAAATCACGTGCAGAAAAATTGCACGATTTTCCGTTTTAAGTGACTCATTTGCTTTGGTGAAATACCATCTGCTCCTTCCAGCTGATTTTGTATAAGAAATGACTGAGACAATCGATAGCGAAATGCAATATTATCATATCAAATTGAATTATATTTTTCTTCAAAAGTTATTGAAATACCATTCCACTCCCCCCCCCCTTTTTTTCCCTTTATCGTTAGGTTTATTAATGAATGAAGATGAAATATACAGAATGTTTTTGTTCCTTTTAGATATTTGTTAAAAAAATTACGATAATTGTTTATGTTTATGTGCTTTGGTTTCTTTATTAAATTTTCAGTATTTTAATATTTTCATAAATATATATATATATATAGGATGTTTTTTTTAGTATAAAAATCATTTGTCAAATTAAATAAAAATTAACTAATATGTTCTTCAATTTTACATATTCGTTAATTTTTGGTACAGAAATAAGATGAATGAAATATATTATAAATAATTATATATATTGTAAATAATTATTATAAATAAATTATAAATATTATAAATAAAATACTGTAACGAAATTACAATAGATAGGAATAAATACTTATAGATAAGAGTAAAAGCAATGATATATATATAGCATAGATAGATATTAGATTATAACAACAGCAGTAAGAAAAATTCATTTGCATTTCAAAATTTATTAAAAAAACTGAATTGTAGAATGATGAATTATATATTTGGCTATAATATATTTCGCCAAAATTTTATGAAAGGAGAATTTATTTTTTTAATTTCTCCAAAATGAAATTTGTTACACAGAAGCTGTTTTTTGTTGTTTTTTTTAAATTTTAATATGACGTGAAAAAGATTTTATGCCCTCAAGTTATTGGGGGGAAATTGAGAAATTTTGATTAATTTTTAATTAATTAAAAATCTAATTAAAATTTTGAAAATTCTTTTCTTAATGAACACCTGTTACCCAAGAAATAACTACGGACCGAATTCGATGACTCAACGTCCATTGGTCTGCTGTATGGAGCGTCACATTTTGTGGGTACGATTTTTATATCATGCAGTTGACAGAGCGAATACCGACCTAAAAACATTATCATGTTTAAAATATAGAGCTGAAACAGTTATTAAAAATTTTATAAATTTATCATAAGTCAGCATGAATTGTAGATAATGATTGCAAAAATAAATGTAATTTGACCCTGAATTCTCACGAATCCCGCGTTTGGTGATTTTTATTAAAAGAATTAAAGAATTATTCAATTTTTTTATTCGAAATAAAATAAACTTTTCTTTAAAATTTTAGATACATTACCTGATAGTTTTTTTAAAATTTATATGAACGACTGAAAAGTTAGGCATTCTTAGTTTACTTTATTCCTTGCCAAGGCTAAAGAAAATAAAATAATTTTAATGATATCTTTAAGAATCAAAAAGTGACTGTAAAGCAGTATTTCAGAAATGTGAAAAGCATCAATCCCATGCGCGATGTATTTATCGAAAAATACAGCATTGCATAAAGAAATTTAGATGGATTTTTCCTTTTTAAAGCAATCATGATATATAATCGTCCACCGCCGTCTGTAATGCTGGGTGGAATTAAAAATATATCCATCCTTTTATTCTGCATCATTATCGGAAGCATAAATTCCACCTTCTGTTTTGGCATCAAGCAACGCAGACAGTTGCCATTTTTAATGTTTAAGTCGACTGATTTACGGGTGTGCGAATAAAACTAAGCATAAATTTTAAAAAATCAGCTGAGGGATCGTCAAATTCACATTTTATTTCTATTCTTTTATGCTGGATTGTTGCAAAGGTCAATGAGTTGATGTCTTCAATTTTTATTATTCATTATATTCTCGCTTCAAAGTCAATTAAAGATTATTGCTAATATTTTCTTTCGGCATTTTTTTATTTTATATCCGGCATGGCATTTTCTTCTGTTACTGGATAACTATCTGTAATTATTTGTTTCAATTCATTTTTAGTGACTTAATTAGTTCACTTTAATCAATTAGTTTAAATCTCAGAATCTGTTGTTACTTATACTGATGTAAAAGTACAAACTGGAGAATGTTTTTTTTTTTTTAATCCTTTGCTTAAGTGTTATTCAAAACGTATTTTATTAAAGGTGTTGTTGTATAATAAATTGAAAAAAATTAATTTAGAAATGTTCTAAAAACTAATTTAATTAAAATACTGGAAATCTGAAAATGTCAGCCAAAAGACAGTTTTTCTGTCAAGCTCAAATATAACAATATTTACCAAAGTCAGAATAAATAAATTTATTGAAAAATAACTCATTAAGAATTTTAAATTACAAAATTAAAATTTATAACAGATACAGATAGAGAAATTACCACTGAAACTCTTTATTCCATTTTTATCAAAAATAAGTAGAATTAAAAATTAATTTATAATGTTAAACCTCTAAGCGACCAAATCGACTTTTTCCGTTTTTCAAGTTCTGAAAAGCATATAATTCGTGTTTGCGTATAAAAATAGTTTTCTTTGGTCATTGTAATTTCGTTAGTTAGTACAGTTAAATAATAGTTACATTACAAAGATTGAGAAAAAGAATATTTTGTGCTATGAATAATATTTTTTTCCCCCTTAAGTACTCTGCCATTGTGCATGAGGAGGTTCTCTACTGCAACTTTCGTTAGTTAGTCTCTGATAATCAGATCGATACTGTTAACTAGATAACAGCCTGTCTAGACGGTCAAATATTCTAGTCTTACTATATTTATTAGGGAGAAAATATATTCGGAAATTAAAACCTGTGTAAAAACTGAGGGAAGAAGAAAAAGGGAAATTACCATCAAAAGAAATGAAAAGAAAAAAGAAAAAAATGTTAAAACAACGATAAATATATAAATACAAAAAAAAAGCTACACTTAAATAAGTCTACTTTTATAATGTGCTCAATATTTCAAACCTTTGCTCTTGATAGATTTGGTTACAACGTATCTATTTCGATGAAATCGAATTTTCGATCAATACGGAATGAATTCATTTTTATTATGGGTTGTTTTTTTAATTGTCATCGAAAATAATCCTGAATCGATTACAATCAACTAACTTGTCGAAGCTAACTAATGTATATTTTGACACTCCTAACAATACTTCTTGAAAGCCTCGATATTCGAAAGCCAATTCTGAAAACAACCTAACTCCATTCTTTCCAAACATTAACATTTGTTTGGTGGTTGTAGCTATAACAAATTCTTTTTCTTTCCACATTTTCCATTCTTCTTTCTTTTTCTTTTTTTTTCAGTGTGATTTTCCCTCCGATTTTTTTGCAAATACATTGAGTCTAATTATCTTTTCGATTTAGTTTTTTATTCCCCGTTTTATTTTTATCGTCTTTTAGTTTAAATTATATAGTTATAAATTCCGTTGCGATATTTTTTCTTTAAAACTTCAGAACAATGTTATATAAAGCTATATATCGAAGATTATTATATAATTTCGCTTAAATTTTATTTATTTACTCTAATTGATTTATAATTTAGTTCAGCTTTAATTAATTAGTTTAAACTCTCAGATTTTTTCTCTATTTATATTGATGTAGAAGCACAAACTGGAGAGTGTTTTATTATCATTATTATTATTATTCGGTTAAGAATTGTGACTAATTAAAAACATATTTTATTAAATACGTTGTATGACAAACTGAAAAAAATTAACAATTAAATTTTATAAAAAATGAATTTAATTAAAATATTGGAAATCGAAAAAATGTCAAATCGAAAACAGCCAAAAGTCAGGTCTTCCTATCAAGCTCAAATATAGCAATATATATCAAAATCAGAATAAATAAATTTAATGAAAAAAATAACTCATTATAAATTTTAAATTATAAAATTAAAATTTATAGCAAATACAGATAGAGAAATTACTATTGAAACTCTTTGTTCCATTTTTACCAAAAATAAGTAGAATTAAAAATTAATTTATAATATTACATATCTAATCGATCAAATCGACTTTTTCCATTAAAAAAGTTCTGAAAAGCATATAATTCATGTTTGCATATAAAAACAGTTACTTGATAAATATAATTTTGTTAATATAGTTAAATAATAGTTTGTTTGTAACTATATATTTTCCTAACATTTTAAGTATAAAATATTCATAATCTTTTAGAAATTGAATGAAAGAAAAAAACTGGCTTATTCACAATAAAAAGCTAAGTTTTTCAACTTTTTAACTATTAAATCGAAATGATTGGGCGTTTTGAGATAAAATCATTTAAAGTATATAATTATTAACTATTTAAATATTAAAATTTATAATATTATTCTATTGAAACATTATATTCTTTGTTAAATTTTATCTTCGATAAATAATTTCTTATATCGATATTTTGAGAATTATCAATGAATTTTAGACGCTAAAACATGATGTACCTGAAAATGATGTACCATGAAATCTTATCGTGAAATCCTGATCGATGTTTAAATATGGCCATCGTCTAAATCTGCTGGTCGGATGTTTCTCTTTTTAACATGATTTTATTAATTCGTCTGTTTGTCTGTTAGGTACAAATTTTGTAATCGGCTTTAAACTACTTCCCGATGAGCTAGAAATTTAACAAAGCTCAGAACTCCACGAGAATGCAATATTAACTCGCTTTCTTGTCTGTTCAGTAACCATTTTGTCATCGGGTATAGCTCATGGGGAAGTTAGTTTAAAATCGATTACAAAATTTCACGCACACACACGACAAAAAAGTAGAAAATAATTATTTAAAAAAATTAATATACTATTTTTTAAAACGGACAAAAAAGTATAAAATAGTTTCTCTTTGTCCCATAAAGATAGTCCTAAAAATTTTTAAATTTTACAATTGCAAATTTTCAGGACGATCTGTAAGCGGTTGGGAATCTATATAGGGCTAGGAGAAATTATATTATACCTTTTATGCTGTTTTAAAAATGTAATATAATAAAATAATTATTTGTTTTTATAGAAGATTATTATGCGAAAAATTTGTTCATACAAAAGTAGTGTGAATCTATATATTTACTTTTAAAATGGTATTTTGATTTACAGTTGCAAGCATAAAAAATACCGAAGAAGAATACGTTTTACGAAATTATAACAGTAATAATATCTGATATTCTCGCGAATTGTCCAAATTAACTTCTGAAATTATCAACACTTAGCATTTTGGGGGAAGTCGCGTAGAGGTTCAATTTCCTTTTGTAGCGAGTAAAAAATCACAGCATTGTAAATGATAATAAGAGATATCCAAATCTGCATTGTTTAAATTTATATTTCATTGATTATAAATTTACCTTTTATATTTTCTGTATATTTTTGATTTGTAATAGTTTATTTTCATTCCTCACCATTTAGAAAGAAATTGTTTTTACTTACGTTAAAGGCAACACTAGTCGAATAAAACAAAATAAATTCTGGAAAATGTTGCCAAATGAAAGAAATAATTTAACAACAAGAGTTGATAGATTCTTTTAAATTCTGAAGAGGATATTCTTATATTTAAACTTGAAATATTTACTTAATATATTTCTGATGTAAATACCACTTCCGGAAGGTGAAAATGAAAACGCAGAATAAATATATTATAAGCTCTTAAAATATGATTACTTATTAATATTATATAAGACTTAAACAGCTACAATATCCCATTTCCAAGACAAACTTCATGGGAGTGTTCCAAAGCGCTTAACTAAAAGTTTTCTGAAAGCAGTGAAGGGGTAAATAATATATTGACAGATGAAGAGTCGCTCATGTAACAAATGATGTAGGATTGTTGGCTCAATTGATCCTTCATAATCATATTTATACACTGGTGTGCAAAACTTAAGCAACAGGTATGTTTTTTGCCATAACTTCACGAGAAATCATCTGAGAGACATGAAATTCAGAAATGAGATACAGCATTTTGTTCTGAAAGAATGACGAAAGCATAGTTGCGCAGAAATGAATACAATGCATACAGTATGGAATCAAACAAAAAAAGGCTTTATTGAACTCATAGTATCGTTACACATGATTGTCTGTCCAAGAGGAAGAACAGCAAGCAGATGTTCCTTAGTATGGGATATGCCCTCCCCTTACTGCAATGGTTGCTTCGCACCGTCTCCCCATACTCAGCACCAGATTGTCCAACAGTTCTTGAGGTAAGAGTGCCCATTCCTCAATCAGCATCTGTTTAAGTTGTCGGGTGTTCCCAGGAGGATGTAATCGTGCCGCAAGGCGTCTCTCCAAAGCATCCCACACATGTTCTATCGGATTTAAATCAGGGGAGCACGCCGGCCAATCCATTCGAGTGATATCTTCACTTTCCCGGAGCTCCACAACAGCATGAGTCCTGTGTGGCCGTGCATTGTCATCCATAAAAACGAAGTCTGATCCAATGGCACCTCGGAACAGACGCACATGGGGAAGGATCACCTCCTGACAATAGCGATCTCCAGTTACAGAACTTCTGTCGAAAACGTGGAGCTCAGTCCGCCCGTTCATCATAATGCCTCCCCAGACGACAACCCCAGGACCACCGAAACGGTCTCTTTCCGTGATGTTACTGGGATGAAACCGTGTCCCTACCTCTCTCCAAATCAACTGGCGTTGGGAATCGCTTGTGGCACTAAAACGACTCTCATCTGTAAAGAGGACACTACTCCATTGATGAGATGTCCAGTTTCTGTGCTCCCTGCACCACTCTAAACGGTGCCGCCGGTGGGAAACTGTCAAAGGGATGCAGAGTTCAGGACGGCGGGCGAATAGGCCACCTTTGTGAAGGCGTCTGGACACAGTAAAACGCGACACTTGTCGCCCCGTTGCTGCACACAGTTGCTGAGCAATGGCGCTTGCGGACTGGTTTCGGGTTCTTTTCGCCTGCAGAGTGATATATCGGTCATCCACTGCAGTTGTTTTCCTGGGGCGGTCACCACCAACCTTTCTCACAGCTCTACCTGTGGTTTGGAAGGCTTTCCAAGCGCGCGAAACGACACTTTTGTTGATTCCGAACTCTTTAGCTACACTGGTCACACTACGCCCCTCCTCCAGCTTTCCGATTATTCTTCCACGTGTGAAATCGTCCAGGTGATTTCTGCTAGCCATATTTCACGAATTAACTCACGTGCACTTGCAGCGAATGTCTTTAATTGCGTTTCCGTCCTTCCTTTTATTGTAGTGTTGAGCTGCGCGCGCCTTCCGCACGTGTTTTGCGTACGCTCATTCGCCTGTGACGTTTTGTTCCTGATATTTGCATACGCACGACCTTTCTCTTGAATTACGTGTTCATTGTACTGATCGCAACTCCTTTTCTGCAATTTCATGGCTATCTGCTTAAAATTTGCATTGTTGCTTAAGTTTTGCACACCAGTGTACTTTCTCGTATGCGAATTAAGCAGAGATAAAACATACTTATCAAAAAGTTCGAACTCAATATTTCGACGAATTTCTGTCTTTCGTAAGTTCCTTAATCCGAAAAATACATTTTTGAATTACGTTTGTTTACGAATGCAGTAATTCATTAACGCTTTGAGAAAGAAGAATGAAGTTTGTAATCCCCATACCAAATTTACAGATTTCTATCAAATTTTGAACGAAATCCATTCATAGGAAATTTGTCTATCTTTCTAATTGCAAGTGAACACAATAATTACAAAAAATAAAGAGCTAAATAAAAAAATAAAAGAATGGCACATAGTTTTATTATTTAAGGTATAGATCTGTATCGAATTTTCAATGAAATCCGTCAAGGAGTTGACTATCTATCGGCTTATATGTAATCGCGATGGCTGAATTACGAGGGTAAATATAGGCCTTTTAATTTTCTATGTGAATAACTAACTGAACTAACTGAAATTTGCTATGTGAATTTGTTACTAAAATCATAGTTCTATTATAAATTTTCATTTTAATTGGTCGACGAAAAGGTGCCAAAAATGCATACTCGGTTTTCTTAAATGCACTACAAGGCACAAAATACTCAGATGTGGGGCTCTGAACACAAAAATCTGGACATTTGTGATTTTTACGGACTTACTTATGATCAAAAATTTGCAAGCTGTTGAAGGGGAAGAATACTTTTATTAGGGAGTGTGTCAGAAAGTTTCGAAAAGACCATTTTCCCTGGTTGTATTTAGTTTTGCCAACCATACTAAGTGAATATCTGATTTGGACATACCTTCTCGAAATGAATCAAATTTTGTTGGCAATCATATTAAATAAATTTTAAATTTTTACCTCGAAAAATTTCTCTAATTATAAATATTTATTTTTCATTCCATTGAATATTTCTATCAAGGGGGATAAATATAGGCCTTTTGATCTCAGAATTAAATGCTGATGTCTATATCGTTTTACATTTTTAAACAGAAAGAGTCTTTTTAGGAGTCTTTTTTTAAAGAGTGTAGCAGTTGCATTACTCTTATCTTCTCTTTTGGATACTAGATGGCGATGCATGATTAGGCCATCCCATATGTCATCCCATAGTGCATTGCGATTGTAATGAGAATGAAATGTGATGCTGAACTGTGAAGCCGCGCACGTGAATGTCTTGTCTTTGTGTTTGTTTAAGTTTGTGAATGTGATTACTAAAGAAATGTTTCCAACAACATTCGTCCTGTTGCTTCCTGCACAGATCATAATAATCTACATACCACCACATTGGCGCCCAACGTGGGGCCCGACGAAAAAGAATTTCTGATGAAACGAAAGTGATGTCGTTCCGACGATCACAAGAAAATTTTCTCGCTACCACATTGGTGTGTCATCCTGACCCAGAATAATTTTTCCCATCCCGGGAATGGTTCATCATTGTGTTCCAGTGAAATGATGAAACGGAAGTGAAGTCGTCCCGACGATCGCAAGGAAATTTTTCCGCGCGCAGCAAATTATGACACGTGTCGTCCCGACACACGTTATAACTTTTCTCATCCCGAGAACGTGTCGTCCTGACACATGTCATTTTTCTCATCCCGAGAACGTGTCGTCCTGACACATGTGATTATTCTCATCCCGAGAATGTGACGTCCTGACAAATGTGATTATTCTCATCCCGAGAATGTGTCGTCCTGACAAATGTGATTATTCTCATCCCGAGAACGTGTCATCCTGACACATGTGATTATTCTCATCTCGAGAACGGTCCATCATTGTGTTCCAGACATCTGTCCTAAAAGATGAACCAGCGTCTGCCATCTTCGCTTCCTTGATGTCTTAAGGAGTATTCCAGTATTCAGTTTTAAATCCTAACTCGTATGGGACGTCGACCCCTATTCTGAGTATAATTTATTATTTGGGCATCTCCAGCAAAAAATCTGCATTTAAATCCAGTGAAGAAAGTGTGTTTCTGTTTTTCAAATTTAAAGCACGAAAAAATTCATCAATTTTGTTTTGGTGGTTTCTGTCCGTACCTGTTCTCAGACAAATGTCATAACACTTGTGCATTTTTGTTGTTGTTGTTTAACTTCAATAGCATCCAGCATTTGTTTCGTTGAAATACATTCTAGCAACATTCTTTCATGTTTGAATACACCAAAATGCTTAGTCTTCTGTGAAATGTTTTCATACTATTTAAAATTTAATAATTTCTAAGTTACTTCTGTTTTTATGGCCTATTCATCGTTGCTAGTTTACATATTGAAATATCTGTATTGTTTTGTTATTTGATCTCAATCATTGAAAGTGCGTAATAATATATCTTTTAAATATTAAGGTATTCTATATAGTGAATTTCAAGTTCGTTGTATTTTTGTATTTTAATTAAGCACGAAGTAATTTATCGTACTTGATATATTTCTTTGTCAGTAAGTTCAAAACTGTCTGTTCTCGTTTTCTGATACCATTTTATGTGCCCTTGAGTGACGCACCAACTCTCATTCAGTATTCATAAGCTCAGTCGCTCTCAAAGTGATTAATCTAAACAAGTATTGAATATGTTTTCTTTTTTCAGTTGTTTGGTATTATGATAAACTGTTATGATAGATTTATTATTTTTTTTCAGAGTAACTATTCAGCATATACCATCTTTTAATCGTATAAAATGTGCAATATTATTTCTGATTATCAGAATGTTATTTTTATTATTAAGAATTCTTAAATCTAATTCTTTTTCAGTACTTATGCAAATTTAATAGCAATTATTTGCTATCTCTGCTTTTCTTTTATTAACTGTGTATATATACTTGCAGTTAAAATTAACAATTGAAATAATTTGAATTTAATTTCTGTCTTTATGAGTTGCTTCATCTAAAATATAAAGTTTTTGAACATAAATATTTTTTTCATTGCTGAAAATATGTTTATCTCCTAACTGAATATTATAATTATTTTGCATTAAAAAAAATGGAGATTTAAATCATTTGTGTTCTACCTACTGTATTGTTTTGTTTTTTTGGGGTTTTTTTTGTACATTCAAAAGAGTGGGTAGATGTGTAACTGATCCGTCATATTCAAGTTTTCTTCTTTAACTTCTTGTCTCATTTCAATAGTTAAAAATGGCTTTTCTGTCTAAGGAGAAAATATTCAAAATCACACCACCTCACCGGGATGGTATTCGTTAGTGTAGGGGGAGGATGTAGCAGTTGCATTACAATTCAAATTCTGTCTCCTTGCCGGGACGTCGTCGGAGCCAGAGGGGCAGGATGTAGCAGTTGCATTACTCTTATCTTCTCTTTTGGATACTAGATGGCGATGTCTGATTAGGCCATCCCATATGTCATCCCATAGTGCATTGCGATTGTAATGAGAATGAAATGTGATGCTGAACTGTGAAGTCGCGCGCGTGAATGTCTTGTCTTTGTGTTTGTTTAAGTGTGTGAATGTGATTATTAAAGAAATGTTTCCAACAACATTCGTCCTGTTGCTTCCTGCACAGATCATAATAATCTACATACCACCACAATAGTCTTTAAAAAAAACCAAAATGATACAATGTGCTATTTACATTGAAATCTTGATTTTAATATTAACCTCTTTAATTACAGTAAGTAAATCCTTACCAATGTATTTGCAGATATTAAAAAAAAAGATAAACTCTAATTAATTTTTTTAGAAATTAGTTAAAGTTGCTCTAACTAATTTGAATGAAAAATGCATAGGTTTACATTACAGCAATTTTTATGAAAGATACATAGTGTTGGAATTCCTGACCTAACCCTAATGATGTAACCCTTTTGCGCATGCGCGCTGGTGACGTCAGGAAAAAATTTCCCATGATCCCACGGAGTAAGTGATGTAAGTTGAGTTTAGGTTTCAGTTTGGATGAAGCGTGTATGATGGAACCAAAGATGGTTTTGTGCTGTGTAAAGAATTCGTGCACGTAAAATGAAATATATGTAAATATTTTGTATATAATTATCTGTGCCTGTGTCCTCGTCCTGCAAATAAAAAAGATGATAAAAATGAGAACACTTGGATTAATGATTTCGATGTCTATGTGATCTAATTCACCTTGGAATACCTCGATTCTATTTCATTTAGAAGATCCTGGAATGACAAGGTAAGAGAGCAATTTGAATTCGAGAGCAATTCGAGAAATTTGAATTTGGATCTAATTAGAAATCCCAAAACATAGGTTTACTATTCGTTTTGAAAGCTTAGGTTATAGTTTAAGCATTAATCTGAATCAAATTCAGATATTTCAGAGTCAGACTCAGAGTTTTAACTTCAGACGAATAGCATAGATTATAATTTTCTGGATTGTTTTCCTCCTCGTAAATGATTATCCATTTTCTTATTCTTTGTTTTCTTGTGTTGTATTTTTTTCGTTCAAACAAAAGAAATAAATCTAGATTCTATTTCTTTTGTTTCCTCATAGTGCAGAAATATTCAATTATATGGTACATATATGAGCTTAACTGCTTTTTCAGATGTCAAATGTTTTTTTTTAATATAAATCTAACAGTTCCTTCTGTTGCAACAAATGTACGAAGTTCGCTTAAATTGCAGAAAGCCACTTAATAATAATACTAGAACGCAAATTTTTTCACTATAATAGGGGATTTATATTCCTTAATCCTTTCCACAAAACTAATTGTTTATTATAGTCTGTCCTTTCATTTGTAATGAAAAAGATTCATTCTTCAACTGAATATCATCTTACTTTATTTGCTACCCGACATCATAAACGAAAGTTAAATCGCCAAATAGACTAAAAAGTTTTAAACGATTTTCTGGTGTCACTGAATTTAAAATATCTGGAATTTAACCTATACCAAATTCTTTTCTTCTCTTATGTCCGATTTTTGTGAAGGAAATATAGGAAACAACTCAACAAAATATTCTAACTGCCAGCTGGGCAGATAAATACGTAATTCATTGAATTCAAGGCACATAATTAACTTTACTATCGATTCAAAAAGGAAAAAAGTTTTTCAATATAACATAAAGAATGCTAAAAATTATTATTTCATTGAAAGTGTCGTAGCTTCAAACAGAGACAGATTATGCTCAGTAGTGTTCCTTAGACGATGCAGTTTTTGGGAGACCTCTTTACATCCTCAACTTTCCGAATCAGATTCCTTTTAATAATATTTTTTTATTTAATCCTCATATAAGCATTTTATAAGAAACAAATACTGAAATAACAAAAAAAAAAATGAATTTAGGGTTACTTTCCAGATAACAGAATTCAGTAAAAAATGTAAAATTTAAATTTAAGGTAACTGGAAACAAAATGATAAAAAATTATAATTTTTGTAGCATAATTTAAATACTCTTAATGTTTTACAAATTTATTAACCCACTAATCTGTTGGAGAATTTGAAAACGAAAAAGTTGACCCGAAAAAAGTTCTCAAAGATATTACAATCATCTTTAAAATGACATGTGACTTTGATTTTTATCTACTTATCCCCTAAATATTCTAATTCTGTTTGTTTGTTTGTTTTTTCGAATGAAGATGAAAATTTGCTTCATTAAATTTCTATTCTTTCCTTAAATTATTATATTTTTAAATATTAAATTTTTTTCTCTTATAAAAAATTTCTAAATTTTTTAAAATTTCTGCTCAGAAATTAATACTCGAAAGTGGCATATCGTCCTCTTCACGGTAAAACCGGCTAAGGAAAGCGGTAATGTGTTCTCTTTCATATCCGTAGTGTGCGAATCACTGCGAATGTTCCTGAACTTTCTTTTTATGGTCAAAGTTGTAGGTGTGACATCACTTCTCTCAGTGTCTTTGCTTTCCTTTGAATTTTGTGAACTGTGATAGTTCGATAGTGTTTAGTTTCAGTTCTGAATCGAGATTCTCTAAGATGTCTGTAATTGGTATTGATATTGGAAATGAAAACTGTTACATTGCTGTTGCTAGAGCAGGAGGTATTGAGACCATCGCTAATGAATACAGTCAGCGATCGACCCCGTAAGTTTTTTTAAGACTATTTCTATAATTTTTGTCATCATAACTATGCAAATATAATTAATTAGATTATACATATTACTGATATTGTTTTCGTTAGTATTTAAAGCTTTCTTTTATGCTTCTTTGTAAATGGCATTTTGTGATGACCTGCATTTATTTTTTATATTGACAGAATATCAGTATTGTTTAATTTAAATTTCTGCATTCTTAACGCACCGTGTTTTATTTCCCGTGATTTGCAATTTTTAATTTGTTTCCACGATTTTGAAAAAAAAAAAAAAATGTGTGCAGTGTTTTAATGGCATCTGATTTTTTAAATCGTTATGAAAAAATTAAATTTTAGTAAAAAATTGAAGTTTACTGTTCTTTTAGTTTAAAATTTATATTAAATTTTTTGATTAGCTTGATTGAGATTTCGGTTGAGATTTTTTTGCCTAAATTTTAAGAATTATCTTGCAGAGCTGCGTTTTATTTATTATTAACTTTGAAATTAATGGCAATATTTTATTCAGTATATTTTTATTAATCGATGTATCATATAGAAATTGAATTGATTCTTGGGTATTAAATATTCTGAACATATATTCTGTTTTTTAAGTCACGAACTATTAAATGTGTGTAAAATATGTTTGAAATGTGTAGGAAATGTAATTCGTTTTTATTTTTTGTTTCATTTTGCAATCGTTTTATTTCTTGTTTTGTTTTGCAATTGAATTATTTCTTGGTGCTTATTTTGAAAATTTTCAGTGATAATTTATTTCCGTATTTATTCAGAAGAGCCAGTTTTAAATGACATATTTATGAATCTAATTGCAGACTTTCATATCTTAATTTCGCAAAATGCCTCTGGTTTTGAAATGACATAACCTGACCAATGCTGTTTGATGCAATTTTTAAATCGTTTCCAAATCCATTTTGATTGCTGAATATTTCTGGTCTGAGCTATATTAACTGTCTTTGTGTTGATTGGGGGTTTTGAGGCTATTCGTGATTTTTTTTTTCTTTATTTTTAAGTATTTGTAGCATATGTATCTTATCAACTTATAAACTTCACTTTTTATTCATAATATAGTAAGGTAATGGTATTTAAAATTACTGCTTAAGGATAAATAATGAAAAAAAAATTTTAAGGAAAAGGTCTTACAAAAAAACATTAACAAAAAAATTCTAATTAAACATGAGCAAAAATTAATGATATCTGTATTTAATAAAATGTAAAAATCATTTGAAAACCCACGAGTGAGATATCGTAAAATACTGCAATAAATTATTTTCTAATAAAAGCCTATCTTATATATTCAATATTTGAAAGAAGTGTAAGTATATGCAGTAGGAAATTTTATAGTTCATAAAGTTAAACTTTAACCCTGAGAGTCACTTCAGATTAAATATTGTTTCACTGGAAACAGCACATTGAGCTATACTCTGACTTAAAATGTAAAATGTTGATTCTTAGGCTCGAAACATTTTTGAAGGATAAATTAAAATTTTAGGAAAATTTTTCTTCCTTAGCTCTTCAATTATTATTTTAAGAATTTTCTAATGTTAAGAAAATAAGTCTTTTATTTAATATATTTTTCATGCTTTTTATTTCCTTTTCAGGACATATGTTGCGTTTGGCGAAAAAACCAGAGATCTAGGAGTGACAGCAAAAAATAAGCAGATTACAAATTTAAAGAATACGATCTTTAGTTTCAAACGGTTAATTGGACGCAGGTATAAAGATCCAGTTATACAACAAGAGTTGCAATATGTACCATTTCAGACATGTGAATTACCTAATGGCGAGGTTGGATTACAGGTATTTGCATTTTTTTTTTTATTTATTGTTGTGTTGAACATTAATTTTAACACACAACTATATTTTTGAATGTTAACATAGTTCAATGTATTAAATTTATGGCTATTATATTAAATTGTTTTTTAGTATCTGTTAAGACAATAAAATATTTTTTATGTTGTAATTTTATTTTGATAAATTATATGTTGCCGATTTTTATTTTTTATTTATACCCACATGGTCAGATTTATTTTTTAGGAAAACTAGTGTTTTTCAATGCTTTATTTTTTAAAAATTTTGTTCTTTTTTTATTTTATTATTTGACTAAGCAATATATAAGACTCGTGTATGGAACGGGAGAGGAAGACATTTGCAATATTAAGCAATTGGAATAAGCTTCAGAACATAGTTCCATTTTCTTAAATATTTTTTTCTTTAAAAGGCTTGCTGCAAATTATTCTTTTGTAATAATTAACTATAATTAAAGTAGGTGTCAAAATTTAATTTTTCTCAAGGAGGAGGAGTAAAAAAGCTGTCAATATTTTATTTTTTAAAATTCAAGAATGTTTAAAGAAATTAAGAAAATTGTGTGATGGAATTATTTTAAAGTTGAATCATTAAGATGAAAAAAAAATTACATTAATAAATGTACATTTTGTTTGTATAAAAATATTAAGGTTTTTTTAGTCATAAAATTCATGCAGTATGTGATATTATTAGAAGTTAATGCTTTTTATGTGGAAGTATCTTTATTAAAAAGTATTGCTGCTACAAATTGCAGTATTAATCTTGTCTTATATTTTAAATAAGCTCAACTAAAATTTAATAAATGAATAAGATGTGTAAATATGCCTGTGAAGTTTTTCTTATGTTGCATTTTTCTCTCTTCAAGAATTTTATATTTGTAAACTTTTTACAGGTAAATTATTTACAAGAACAGCATGTATTCACTGTACCTCAAGTAATGGCCATGATGTTTACAAAACTAAAAGAAATATCTGAGAGCAATTTAAAAATCAAAGTTCAAGATTGTGTTGTATCTGTAAGTTCCTATTCATTCAATTCTCTTGTTGAAAAGTTATATTTTATTGGAATCTTGTATTCATATATGAAATTTTCATATTTATATTTCTTATTTCATCTTCACTTTTTATAAGCTTTTATTTTATTTATTATTATTATTATTTTTGATTATTTTAATTTTACCTGTAATTGCTACGGACAGTTTTAAGGATACTTGTGAAACTTATAGCTTGATCAGACTTTTCCAATTAATTTGAACAGCATCAAAATGTATGGTAAGAAAACTGAGAAGTACTTGTAATTTTAATGCATAGGTGTTAAAGCTTTTCCAAAATACTTTTCTTAATTGAAATTGTGCCTGAAGTGGTAGGAGAAATAATTTTCTTTTAATATCAAAAAGATTTTTATTGAAGTTCAGTTGCTATTATGAAATGAGGAAATGGTAATCCATATTTCACTCTTTTATGGAAGGGTTTGATATTTTCCTGGTAAGGTACATTTTATATCTTGTAAAAATGCAAAAAAAGAATTTTCTTGTATTCTTCTAAAGAAATATGGATCTTTTGTATTTAAATTGTTTGAAATTATGTGTTCTTAATTTTAAATGGATATCTTTTAACCAGTCTTAAATTTTTGGATTTAGTAAATTTTATGGTTGCATTTTGTTGCTTATGAATAACATTGCATATCTCAGCTTCTAAGTTTAATAAGAGAAATAAAGTATTAATTTTTTCGAAGTAATAATCAGTAGTTCTGCCCCATTTCTGTCATGGGCATGTAATCTGATATTCATACCAGCTATGTAAAAAGATCAAAAATATTTGTTATTAGTTGGAAAAAAATCAGATCTTACTTTTGTAGAGCTTGGTAAATTGAGATAGTGGTGTTGCTTACTATAAGTCTGTAATTTCTGTAGGTGTTTCAAAGACACTCGTTTTCCCTACTCTTCACTCTTTCTCCTTCTCCATTGCCATGGTTTCGGCAATGCTTGTTTTCTTTTCCACACCAGTACGTTTCGGGATATCTTGCCTTCAGAATACCTTAACATCTGTGTGGAAAAAAAGAAAGAAAAAAGAGGGACACTGTTATCTGCCTCAGCGTTGCGAGGCAGACAACCTGTAACAAGGTAGAAAATATGACCTTGAACTGCTTACAGAAAATACAGACTATAAGTAATGATTTAATGGTTTTAACATAATTTCCATAATTTTGAGAAGTTACATGCTGAGTCCTGAAATAAAGTTATCTAATAAATGTGAAAAGTTTCACTAATATAGAAGAAATAAATGCAATTAATTTTACTGAGCAACTCTCCCTTTTGTTTGAAATAAAAAGTAATATATTGTGGAAATTTCAATGATATCACCAAGAAATGATGGAGTTAAATTTCATTACATATTATCTTTTGGCTGATAGAATGTTACTCTTAAGAATTATCCTTCCTTAGAAAGTATCAAGGAGAGGAAAATGAACCCTACATGGTCACTGGACAGAAAAATGGATAAATAGAAACAAGAATTATTCATTGTCCTTTTCATTTGTAAATAGTTGACTATTGTATTATGTTTTTCATTATTATTATTTCTGACTAAAAAGTTAAATGATTTTTCAAGGTTCCCATATATTATACTGATGTTGAGAGACGAGCAATTTTGGATTCTGCTGAAATAGCTGGCTTGAATGTTCTTAGGCTTATGAATGAACCAACTGCAGGTAATTTGTTACTTCGTTTTTAAAAAATTGGTTACATATCTTTATTTTTGTTCCCTTATGCATCCTTTTGTTTTTATTTTGAATAACATGGTAAAATAAATTTTCTTAAAATAATCGAATGTAATGTTACTAATTAAGTACTATAATTTTGAAATAAACAAGCCCAATTTTAAATTCTTGTTTAACTTGGAGATCAAAAGGTATTTACTTCAAATGAGCATTTAGCTTTATATTTCTTATGCTAAATTTCTTTCACCTTAGGAGTTCCACTGATTATTTATTAGAATAGGAGGGATATTAAATTGTAATTGTGTGAACAATGAAATAACTTTTTTAAATAAGGAATAACGGGTATTTTTGGCAAAACATAATTTGATATGATGAAAAAAAAAATATTTACTATTTTATAACTGCAAAAAAGAATTTTGTTCTACGATGCATCAAAATTATATTAAAGTTAGTAAACAATTTTTTTAGATGCCGTTTTTGATCTACTTTAATTCATTCAATTTACTTCCATTCATATTATTATTCCCAAGCATATCATTTCCTCTATTACACTGGCAATTGCACGTCATAATTAATTTATTGCTTGAAATGTTTAAAATGAGTATAAAAATTGTTTGAGTTTCCATTTTTGTTTGATTTTCAGTTCATTGTAAATTGAAAGTTCTTATTTTTAGTGGCTTTGGCATATGGCTTCTATAAACAGGACCTGCCTGAGGACAAACCTAAGAATGTAGTATTTGTCGATTTAGGGAATTCCTCACTACAAGCAACAGCATGTGCCTTCACCAAAGGAAAATTAAAGGTATGTTGCATTGTTAGCTTATAATTTTTAATTAACTCCTGTAGTCATAAAAGATTACCAGATTCTAAGTTCTTTTCTACTCTTTCAGATTTTAGGCAGTGCATGGAATCGTAATCTAGGTGGGAGAGATTTCGATAATACTCTAGTAAGGCATTTTGTTGAAGATTTTAACCAAAGATATAAGCTTGATATTCTAAGTAATAGAAGAGCCGTAATTCGGTTGTTACAAGAATGTGAAAAATTGAAGAAACAAATGAGTGCAAATTCTTTGGAACTTCCTATAAATATTGAATGTTTTATGGAAGACAAAGATGTTAGTGGAAGAATGAAAAGGTAATTTGAATATTTTTTTCATTTTATTTTCTCTTGTCATATTTAATTCTTTGCATTTTGTAGACAGTGTTTTCCCAATTGTTTTGGAGTGCTGGATGAAACTGGAATTATGAAAATAAAATATAATTACTAAATTATAAGTTCATAATTTCTAAATCTTAAAAAAAGTTTAAAAGGACAGATACTACAACGGAACCACTGTTAATAAGCATGATCTGTTCCTGGATCTGACTCGTATTAAGAGACCTTTGTTAAGCTAAACAATTTTTTCCATAGGAATCCATGTAAAATAGGACTGACTATACTTAACCATTTCAAAAAAAAGAAAAAAAAATTATAAATTAAAAATAATGATTTATTATTTATAATGCATACTTTCTTTTGTAAAAAATTATATAGAGATATTAATCTTTGGTTGTGTTTCGGAGTTTATTGAAAATAAGATATGGCATTATTATTAACCCTTTCTCTATGGGTGGATTGCTGGAAATCGAATTCATGGGATGGTGATGCATATGTGCATTTTATACCAGAACAATTTTTAAATGCCACTAGATGACTACCTTTCCCATTATTTTTGAAATTAATATAGTTTTAGTATCCTGACCAGTTTGCTCATATTTATCCTGACTTTGATATTTTATTCATCAGCTGTTGTGGGGAAGGGGGTAAGAGTAATGCAATGGGCTGGGTTGTGTAACTTTCCAATTGATAGAATCATTTGCATTTCTAGTCTCCCTCCAAATTTTATTTTGTTATTACTGTGTAATTGTAACTAGTCTTTTTAGATTTTACCATCACTTATGTTGTATTTTGTGTAGCTTTTAGATACATTTAGTGCACTTTTCTTTTTATTACGAGAAGCCTTGGGTTTGATTTATTATGGCCAGAAAATGCTATTTTTCAGAGGATGAATGTGCTCATATTAAGATTGAACTAATAATTTAAAAAGGTAGCAAAAATGACAACATTAAGACTTGAAACTTTATTTTTAATGATTTTTTTTTTTCAAGGGTTAGTGATGCAAAACCCTGTCTTGTGGGATGATTCCTTTCGCGTATGCTCCATCCTGTACGTGCTTCTAAGATAGAGACCACTCGTCCTAAAAGGGTTAAATGAATTTATAGTATGCATTGTTACAGCCTTATTAGAGTAATGCTTCTTAATATACGATTCAATAATTTCCCATGTTTTTACAATCTTCCTTGTATCACTGGAAGATTGTTTTGTTGAATCTATTATTTCTTCCTTTCCTAACCAAATCTTCTCTGCAGCTTTTTGCTTCGCCTCTCCCTGCAGCTCATCAATGCTATCTACTTTTAGCCCCATAATAAAACAATCTCGTAGATTAAGTTTCCACAAACAGTTGTTCAAATCTCTCAAAATCTTGTACAAAAACACTATCTGAACAAAGCTACTTCCATCTTGATATATGGATTCTCGTACAGCAAGATGCAGATGGATTCAAGCCAGTTTGGCATGTGGCATTATGTTGTCTCCTTGCCACTCATTTTGAGAAACAGTGCTCTTTAAGCTAGTATTTTTTTCATTTTTTTTAATTATTCAAATTACTTGTTGTGTGAAGTGCTTGACTGTATTTTCTTCTTATATTTTAAAATATATAGAATTTGCAGAAAGGTTAACCTATCAGCATGCACATGGGGTCTTTTTGATCCCATCCTTTGTATTTTGTTTAGAAAGATGATGAATTTATAAGAGTTTACACCTATTACTTCCCATACATTTGTGGGGAAGCCTGAAGATTAGAAGAGCAGAAATCAACGAAAAAATGTATCTCATTTTTTACTGATGGGTTGAGGTAAAATTAACCCCATGTACTGTTATTTCAGTTCTTTTTAATGTTATGGATATTACAGCTTGGAACGTAAGCAACAGAGATTCAGAGATCTTCTCACTACCGATACTGAAAATGGTGATGACTCAGATTTGTCAGACACTGATGGAATTTTGGGGATTGAATTATTTAATTTTGGAAAGTGATCAGGATGCAGAATCGGAACAAAGCACTGGTTTTGAAATCTAGAAAGTCTTATCAAAGGTGTTTTCCAACTTATGAAAAAATAGCAAATTCTTATATAATATGTATTCTCTCGTGATATGATTAAATTGTCTTAAAAATTATGTTAAAAATTAATTTTATTTGGAATGAGGAATAAGTGTTTTGAGTATGTATATAAAAATGAAGGAACAATGTTATGAATTTTCAAAGTTGCATGTTTAAACTTTTTTAAAAATTTCAAATGTAAACTATACACAAAATATTACAATCTTAAATGAAGAGAATGGGAAGAAATGAATTGGAAACAGAAGTTTGGGAGGAAAAAAAAAAGGATTAAATCCTCTTTTGATCTTTTTCTTCAATTAAAAATTATATTTTTGTCTTAAATAGAGCATTATTTTTGTATGGGAAAAAGAAATTTCATATATTCTGACCATATTTTATTTTTTTACAAATACCAATAAGATAAGGTGCCTGACAATTTAGTTTCAAAATGACCCCATGCAAGTGCTAATATTTAAAAAATGGATATGAGTGTTGAAGAGTTAAACTGTAAATATTGAAAAATGTCATTTTGCAACCATTGAATTTCAGTATTTAAAAAGAACTACTATTTAAAACTTATGAAGACAAGAATATAGAATTCTTTTAATTTATGGACTGAATTTATTTAACTTGCAGGCAGATAATCTAAATCGGTAAAAAATTAGAATTTCTCTTTTGTTGAACTAATCCCTCTCTGCTCTGATTGTTTAATGATTATTTTGGATTAAGGGAAAATAAAAATAATATTCATCAAGGGCAACTGAGAAATCTTTACAGGCCTTATCTTCTACTTGCTTAAATAGAAGGAAATTTTTTTTCTGTATCTTAACTAAAAATATGACTAAAGTCATGAAATTTTTCAGTTCATACCAACTGTGCTATATCAGTATCGTACAAATTGTCTTATACTGCCTTTAACAATTCTAATATGAAATATGTTTTAATTTGGATGCTTGTAGAATTCTTTTGAATCTAGCATTGTAGTTTGTATTTATGTTGAATAAGAATAAAAATTACTCTGCTATTTATGCTTAAATCTTTTCTAATTGAAAAACAAGTAGAGGCTTAAGTATCCACTGAATACAAGATTCAAGCATTTTATTGCTTTGAGATATTAAGAATAGTTCTTCTTTCCTATATTAAATATTTTTTTCTCTAGAGGAATTTTTTTAAGTCTAATACAAAAAACATTTGTAAATAACCTGTTTAGGCCTATGGGAGTGCACAGATTAAATTTCGTGAAGATTATTTATTATTTTGATTTTGGGTGTGTGCAATCAATGCAACACTGTGATGCTATTGCGACTAAGCATTGCAGTGAATTGCGAAAATGAGTAAAATCTCTAGCATTTGAGTAAAAAAAAGACTACTTTATTCCTGTGTAGCAGATTTTGCATAATCTAAGGTGCACCACAAAGAGCCCTTCTCAGATTCGTTATTGGAAGGCAATGATTGAAACATTTTTGGTGTTTCGGAAAGAGTTGATCACTACATATCATTTTCAGTACAATTAATTTGCTGTACAAAAATTTACAGTTATATTTAAAATAAGCTATGATAAATATGAAATTAAAATATTTACACTATTATATAAAATGAGCATTAGCAAAACTCCGAGAGCAGGAAACACTATTTAGCTTTAGTAAAGATGACCAAAACTGCCTCTATTGGCGTGAAGCTGTAACATTCTCCCCACCTTGAAACCCCAGGGTTTCGAGAGATTACAATGTTCAATAACATACATAATATTATAACTTTTATGCAAATCTAGTAAAGAACGCACAAGAAACATAATAATAAATATCTCTAAGAAATAACAAATCAAAACTTACAAATTACAAAATTAAATATTACAAGTACTCCCAAGCAGTATTAAATATTACAAATTTACAAGTACTAAACTGCGTTTTAATCTTAACAATACGAATTTTCTTATCATCAAAATGAATTTTAATTATCCTACCCATAGCCCATTTATAACAAGGCAAATAGTGTTCGATTAATAACACTAAATCTCCTAATTTTACATTATTTTTGTCAAACATCCATTTAGATCTCTGTTACAATTGACTTAAATAAATACGTTGCCAAAGTTTCGCATATATTGTACAAGTCGAGTTCCTTTTGCCATCTCTTGAGATGACTTTCTTTTAAATTTCTCAAATCAGGCTCATTTAAAGAGGTTAAATACCTATTTACTAAGAAATGTGCAGGAGTAAGAACCTCAAAATCGTCCTCGTTAGCTTACAAGGGACAAAGTGGTCGAGAATTCAAAATTCCTTCAATTTGCACAATTATCGTTAAGAACTCTTCATAAGTTAAGTTTATTCCCTTAACAACTCTTTTTAGATGGTATTTAAATGACTTTATAGCTGCCTCCCAAAGACCACCAGAGTGTGGGGATCTTGGTGGAATAAATTTCCACTGAATGCCTTCTGCAGCTAAATAACCTGCCAGCTTTTCATCTGGTTGTCTAACCATTTCATAAAGTATTTTAATTTCTCTATTAGCTCCTACAAAATTCTTAGCATTATCTGAAAACAGTTTCGCACATTTACCTCTTCGAGCCATGAATCGTTTTAAAGTCGCTATAAAGGAATCGGAAGTCAAATCCGAAACAATTTCTATATGAACAGCTTTAAAACAAAAACATGCAAATATAAATTTTCTGTAAAGTACCTTTACGCTGAGCCTTATTCTTAATATAAAACGGCCCACAGAAATCGGCACCAGCACAATTAAAAGCAAAATCTGGAGACACTCTTTCCTTGGGAAAATTACCCATGATTTGAGTAGGCGCAATTGGTTGGGCTTTGAAACAAACGATACATTGATGAACGATTTTTCTGCAGCTATTACGTCCATTTAGAGGCCAAAGTTTTTCTACAACAAGATAGAGCAAAGAAGTACCAACATGTAAATATTTATTATGAAAATGTTCTATTATAATTAGAGTTAATATATGGCCTTTTGGCAAAATTATCTGATGTTTTTTATTAAAACTAGAATTACTATTACCCAACCGTCCTCCTACTCTTAACAATCCTTTAGAATCCAAGAAAGGATTCAAAGTTTTTAATTTATTACCAGGAGGCACACAGTGGTGTTTTTGGAGACTACTGACGTCTTTAGCAAACTCTTGTATTTGGACATTTTTATTTAAAAATGTCTCTGCATAGATCAATTCCTCAGCATTCAGTGGACCTGTTGTCTTCACTGCTCCTTTTAGGTTCTTGACAAACCTGAAAACGTAACTTAAAACACGAACAATTTTACTATAATTATTACTTATATCTAATAGACACTCTAAAAAACTAGGATTATTACAAATGGAAAGATTAATCATAGGATCATTATTCAGTTCAGAGTTCTTTTCACTTCAAGAAGGTATTCACCATCTGAGATACCAGGATCGTTATTGAATTTTGGTCAGCTACTAGATGAAAGAAAAGTCGGTCCATTCGACCAAATGTCCAACTGTTGGATCTTCGACGGAAAAACTCCTCGTGATATCAAGTCCGCAGGATTCTCAGCAGTATTTACATAATGCCACTGGAAGTCCTTAGTATACTCTTGAATCCTAGTGACTCGATTAGCAATAAAAGTTTTCAACGATGTAGGTGGAGTTTTGATCTAAGCAAGCAGCACAGTGGAGTCTGAGTTCAAATGTACTCCATGAATGTCTAGTTGCAAGGATGACAGAATCTTAACGGTAAGCTTGGAAAGCAGATCCGCTGCACACAGCTCTAAACATGGGATACTAATTTCTTTGATGGGAGCCACTCGAGATTTGCTGCATAAGAGTGACACCTTTATCTCACCAGACCTTGACAAAGACCTGGTGTAGACGGCACAACCGTATGCATTTTTCGAAGCATCTCCGAAGCCTATTAGGTCTACTTTCAGAGCTTCAGAACATAACACATGACGATCTATGTTTAAATTTTTTAATTGACTCAGTTCAGAACTAAATTTTACCCACTCTCTATTTAAGTGTAAGGGAACTTCATCATCCCAATCAATTCTCAAAATCCACAGCTTCTGCAAGAACATCTTCGCTGTGATTATCAAAGGTCCTAAGAGACCTAAAGGATCAAACAATCTGGATATGTCCGATAGCATTGTTCTTTTTGTTGCAGGTCTCACAATTTTTTGAACACTAAAACTAAATGTATCCTTTTCAGGATTGAATTGTAATCCTAAAGTTTTTTAAAGTTGCTGAGTTAGGGTTATCGAAATTGTATTCTCGGTTCGACGTTGGAACTTTTTGTAACAAAACAGGATTATTTGAGCTCCACTTGTGAAGCTCCATACCAGCTGATTTTAACAAATGTATTAACTGGTCTTGTAGTTCAATGGCAGCCGATAAATTCTCGGTGCCACTGAGTATATCGTCGACGTAAAAATCTTTGCCAGCAGCAGCGGCTAATGGATAATTGTCCTGCTTATCACAGCATATTTGTTTTAGTACTCTGGTCGCCAAGTAAGGAGCGCATTTGGTTCCGTAGGTAACAGTGAGCAACTTAAATACACGTAAGTTCTCTTCCTCTAAATCCTTCCATAAAATACATTGTAAATCACACTGATCTGGATGTATCCAAATTTGATGATATATCTTTTTTATAACGGCGGTGAAAACTGTAGAATGTTTTCGAAACCTCAACAAAATAGCAAACAAATCATCTTGGACAACAGATCCTGAATACAAATTATCATTAAGCGATTGTCCAGATGACATTGCCTCTGATGCATTAAAAACAACGCGTAATTTTGTAGTACTACTTTCTAGCCTAAAAACGCCATGATGAGGCATAATGTACCTTGGAGTTTCGCAAGTTGCCTGCATATGCCCCAAATTCTCATACTCAGTTAAAAATTCGCTGTATAGTTGCTTATAGTCCGGTTCTCTCTTCAAACGTTGCCAAAGTGATTTAAATCTTTTAGTAGCAATGCCTTTCGACTCGCCTAAACACGGGGGGTCTATTTTAAACGCCATTTTAACAACATAGCTTCCATCGTCATTTCTGAAATGTGTTTTCATGAAATGATCTTCACATATTAAACTCTCATCATTTTGTAATTTATCCCCTTCAACATCTTATATTTCCCAAAATTTCCATCCAAATCTTCTATTATTAACCCACAATGGACAGTAGTTCCGTTTTCGATTGGAACACTTCCGGTAGCAACAAACCCAAACACAGTATTTTGAAAAACAATGCTGTTCCTGGAAACCTAATTTGACCCGAACTTAAAAGTTCATAGAATATTTGGACACCTAATAAAATATCCACCTCTCCAGGTTCATTGAATCTCACATCCGCTAAATTGAAACTATCTAATTCTAGCTTATCAATGTCAAATTGTTTGGAGGCGATACTATCTGTTATATGCGGTACTACCAATAACTCAATTCCCTTTTCAAAGCTTCCGCTAACGTTCGAAATTTTCGTTTTTACGATCGAATTAATAACAGAAGATGATTGATTTAGTCCAGAAACCACGATGTTTCGTCTTTCTTTTTTCAAATTCAGTTTATCGGCTAACCGTTTTGAAATGAAATGACTCATACTACTGACATCCAGTAACGCACGTGCACTCATAAACATTTTTACATTATTCTGAATCATCACATTTGCAGTACTTAATAAAACCATTTTGTTTACATTTAAGTTAGTAGCAGTGAATGAATGCGTACTATTCGCAAGTGACTCATTCGTCAGTTGTGATGAATTATTACTAGGATTTTCAATTCGCGGAACAAATACATTTGACCTTGGATTTAATCCCGCGTTAGCATTCTACGAACGAGTTTCAGTTTCGCTTTGAGTATTCCCCAAGTGCAAAAGAGTGTTATGTCGTTTTTTGCAAATGGAACAGTGGGATTTTGAATAGCAGTTAGCAATTTTATGGTGATTTAAACAATTTAAACACAATTGCTTATTTTTAACGACCTCGATTCTCTCATTAACAAGCATATTTTTGAACACAGGGCATACATTCAGGGAATGATTTTCATTAGATTTACAAATTACACATTTCGGAGTTTTAACTTCCGATACAAATGCTTTTTGTGGACTGTATTCTTTGCGATATTTTTGAGAATGGTTTACAACTTGCGGCCGTGAAAACACATTGCTATCGTTTTTGAATTTTGACGATACATAAATATCGCAATGTCTGGCCAAATCTGGTGGCACATACCAAGATTCTCCTTGTTTCACGCGAATATGAATTTGTAGTTCACGATCTAACGATTCTAATATTTTTTCGGAAACCATGAGTTCACAAACTCCCTTAAAATCCTTTACCTTTCTTAATTGACAATAATAATCAAATGCTGCACTAAGTCGCGATGCAAACTGGATATAGCTTTCGTTTGGACGTTTTTTCGCTTTACGAAAATTATTTAACACTTCTTGTGGGGTGGATTGAAATTCTTTTAACACTAATTCCTTTAATTTGTCATACATACACAATTAATCCTCATTTAAATATATCATTAAATTGGTAACTTTTTCGCCTAAAATATTTAAAAGGATCTCCGACTTGAATTGTTCTGGGACATTTTTGGTTTTGAAAGCTCTTTCAAGCGATTGGAAACATAAATTATACGCCTCTGCTCGTGTAGAAACTGGCATCGTTAAAGTTTTGAGACTTTTTTATCAAACTTTCTAAAGTTTGAATCGGAATCGTTATTTGTCACATTAACCTTTTGTGTTACATCTTTTTGTAAATTCGCAAGCTCAAGTTGTTTTTCTAATTGTGCGAGTTTAAGTTTTTCCAATTCTAGTTTCTGTGCTTGCTTTTTCTCGTAATCTTTTTTCTTTTCAATTATTAACTCAACCACAATTTTTACGAATTCATAATTATCTTTATAGATCTCGCTCTTTTCAATTAAATCTTTAATAGTAATTACTTTGGCACCCGTAGGAATATCAATTTCTAGTTCCTTGGCAACTTCAATTAATTCACTCCTTTTAAGTTTTGAAAAGAGAACTCTGAATATATGCAACTCATAAAAACGAAACTAATACACAAATTCAGAAAACAAAAGTGTACTCACAGTTACCCTGAAACCAAAACGGACACAATAATCCAATCATAGGAATTTTTCACTTTATATCCATTGAAGATCACTCTAAAAGATTCAGAAATCACTGAGAACAATATCAAGTAAACACACGCGGCAAAACAGAAGCACTTGCCGACTTCTTCTCAACTCTCGATGGTTCAATATTGCGTGGTCGACTGACCACTTAATGTAATTCTCTTCCAATAATACTCATTTCTTTCTGGTGAACACCATTTTATTTTCGGACACGTTTTTTGGGCCCCTTCAGGTAGACTGTTATAGATTAGGACACCTCTCACAATCGGTGCCACGTCTAGGTCACAGAATTGTTCTTACACACACTACGTTCAGATACAAAAAAGAATTAACCAAAACTTTGTACTCGACAGATACGCCATCTATCGGCGTGAAGCTGTGAAACTACCAATACAAAGTAAAATCACAAAATTTCAGATCCAGAGTTGGGGTCGGTCATTTCCAAGAATTCTGACCCCTCCAAATAATATTCCTTGAACTGAGTTCATCTTCCATGAAAAAGAAAGAACAGGAAACGAAGACACAGTTGTTCTCTCTCCAGTATAACGTCTTGCTACGTAATATGCTCGGCACAGTGTCCCAGTTGATGGATTTAAGAGCTACTAACTTTATTCATTTTATATAAATATCATTGTTTATTTTTAAAAAAAAACAATTGTTTTAGCCATAGACTTTTCTTATTTAAAGTTTCGTACCTTTTTATAAATGCTTTTAACAAAATGTTTTTATCAATTTTTAGCCTGAAGGAAACAAAATTTTTAATCGTATGGTGATATATTCGAACCATGTGTCTTGGCGCAGCATAGCCAATTCTGGCTCTTGTGCCATAAAAATGTAAACCTCAACCAGTTGATGGAATATCTAATTTTATCCAATGATTATATGTATGCTTATTCTATGAAAAATTTAGAAATATATAGAATAATAGTTTAGGATGCAGCCAACAAAATATTGAAATTATTTTTGCAACAATTATCTTTTTTATTAGAAAAATTAATAAAATTCTTTGGATAAAAATAAGCTTTTGTAAAATGGTCTATAGCTGAAATTTATGGATCAACTTGACTTGAATTATCATCTGTTATTAAAAATGAATCTATTATTAGAAACTGAATCTTAACTTTTTTTTCCATTTATAGTTGAGTTTAATGATTTTAGAAGCAAGCAAAGTTAGGTTAATATAGTGGAACACTATATTGAACACCTACACATCTATATAGTGGAACACTATATTGAACACCTATACATCTATATAGTGGAACACTATATTGAATACATAGGGTTGTAAGAGAGCAAAGAATTTGTATTTCATGCATAAAACCTTAGAGACCTCTTTTTAAAATTCAGATCTTGGATTCTGTTAAATAATAATCAAAAATTTAATATAATTGTAAAACTGCATTCTTATTTTTAATAAAATAGATTTTCAAGGAGGAATGTCTAGAAATTGTCTTGAAACAATTCTACTTTCTGTTGCTCTTTCAGAGTTAGCATGTAGCCTTACTGATCAGTATCACTTGCGTGAACTCCCCTTACACTTCCAGTTTTTTTGTATCCTTTTTTTTTTCACCCTCTTATTTTAATTTGATAGAATTAAAAACTTCAATTGTTAATATGTAATTGTGTTGAAGTTCGGAAAAATAGTTCTAAAATAATTTAATCTTCCGCAAATGGTGAATAAATTGATGTGAGCATTTTTCAGTGTGAATTTTTCAGAACATGGAACCTTCTCCATATTATTCTGGCCTATTTTTCCTTCTCACTTCATCATTTTTATATGAATTTAAAATTTATTTGCAGGGAAACTTTTGAAAAATTATCTGCTAATCTGTTGCAACTAGTAGAGTATACTCTAGTTAAGCTTCTTCGTGATACAGGTACAGTTTCTCTTTTAATATTTATATTTTCATATATGTTGCTATTATTTATGTAATGATGTGTTAAAACGTTCTTTGTACAAATTTTCGGAAATTTCAGGGCTTAAAACTGAAGATATTGATTCTGTTCAAGTTGTTGGTGGGTCTTCTAGAATACCTGCGTTTAAGTCCTTAATACAGAAAGTATTTGGTAAAGAACCTAGTACTACGTTAAATCAAGATGAAGCTGTTGCGAGAGGATGTGCATTGCAAGTGAGTTTTTCCTCCTCTCTGATAAATGTGCTTTTTTTCTTTCCTTTTTATTATTTTAAATGTTAACAATAACTTGATTAATCATATGTATGTAGTTTTTGTTTAATTTATTTTCACTTGTGCTCATTTTTGAGATATACATCCAATAATAGTTAGCATGTAGTACTCATTGTCAATGCGTAAATGCACCCGATTTTTTTGAATGACAATTGGTACAACAAAACTGTAAATGTTCAGCACTTTTACCTAGGGAAGCAGGTTTTGTTCATTTGATTTTCTTCAAACGATTATTTTTTTCTTTCTCATTGCTGAATATCTTTTCAAATTGATGCAGTAAACTTTCCTTTAACACGAGAAATGTTTTATTACTGTTTAATTTTTCCATTTTACAATAGGGTTGATTCATGAATTGTTTAAATGGTTTGTGTAGCTTGCTTTCTGTTATGTTACTGCTCATCTCTATAATCATTTAGAATCAATTATTTGTTTATCTTTGAAAATGAAAATGTAAAATATGTAGCTTATCAGGTAAATATAATACATACTTTATAAATTGTTGAAAAAATTGTTCAAAAATTAATAGTAAATGAAGCATTGCTGTAATTTGCACAAATATGATCAGAGGGCCATTGAATTTCTACATGCTTAAAAATTCCAAAACTGTAAGTGGCATAATCGCACATCATATTGAGATTATTTATGCAAAACAGGTTAGCAATAAAATTGGCGGGAAATGGATTCATCATTCTATTCCAAAAGCGTGCTATTTTTTTCCATATCGTTTATGGTTAAACTTTTTCACAAGAATGATGAATCCACTACTAATACATTGCTAAAGTTTTGCACAGAGAAAAGACTAAAGCACTAAAAAAGAAAAAGAAAAAAAACTATTTTATTGAATTGGATCTTGAATATTTTTGAGGAAATAGGGAGTTTGGAAGATTTTCCATTAAGAGGCAGACTGTTCTTGCAAGGAATGTGTCTGTATTGTATAAAGTGTCATGGAAAAATTAGCAACTGAGGCAACAATGGGGAATGACAGTGCTCGTGAAGCTTAGGTGAATAACTGAGATTTTGTAACAGCCTGTTCAATGCATTCTGCACAGAATCCTTGTGCATCCATATAAGATGCAAGCATTTCAACAGTTATTACCATAGTTACAGGTGAAAGACTAAACTTTGCTACATAGATCCTGGCCCAAGTGGAATATGAGCCACAATAATTATTGAATGTCATGTATGCAGATGAAGCCCACTTTTCATTGTATCATGGCATTCATTGCTGTCAACAGGTTACACTCAGTTATGATAGGCATAGTAATACTTCTCACTTGAATAATATTTTGCAGTGTTCGCCTTATTAAACATCTTTTACATTAAAATAATTGAGCATTTTAATGTCATTGTTTTGCCTGATATTCATAAAACATATACGACATGCGAGAGCTTCTTTCATTTACTTTTGGATTTATTTTATTTTATTAATTTTTTTTTACAAATGAAAAGTTAGTTTTATTCTGATAATATTTGAAGAAACTGAAATTTTTCTGATCATACTTTTATTGTAAGTTTTTTTTAAGTTCGTGCAATATGATGCACATTGTAATAGCCAGTAGTAATTTCAAAGAGAATGTAGCATACAGGAACAAGCAGTTTGGTTTTATCAATGTTTTCTAGCATCTACTTTTTCCACCAAATTAAACTCCCTTTTATGTTCGTAGATTTTGAATTTAAATTTTAGTTTGTTCAAAACATTTGAATCATTGTGATGTATGTATCAAAGGAATACAGTAGTATTATATAAACTTTCTTGGATACTGGCAGTTAAATTTAATGCATTCTAATTGTGAGAGTGCTGTAACTCATATAATGTTGCTACACTGCTCAATCCTGCGTTTCAGCATAATTCTATTTAAATTATGTGAAATTGTAAATTAGTAAATAAAGATACTTATAATACCACTGTATTAATATTGGCATGGTTTAGTAAATTTTTAATAAAAGAAACATTAAGTAATTAATAATTTTTAATGACTTAAATTTAGTTATTTAATTTTTCAAAATATTTAGTAATATGTATTTCATTGCCCCCCCCCCCTTCCCATTTCAGCCTATGAAATGAAGAATCATGCAGTTTTTCTCTAAATTTCTCGTCTGCTTAGTTTTATTCTTGATTTTAAAAAATTATGCAAAATTAAATAGTGTTCAGAACCTAAGCTGGAAGTGTATAAATTATAGTATACTTTTTTTTTCTATATATATTTTATATTAGGAGTACTGTTTTCCCTTTGTGCTTTTATACTAGTTATGACTTTCAGTATCTTTATAAACAAAACTTACCCTATAAAAAAAGTGCTGCAGTTTCATTTGATTTTAAGCATTAAGGTTCTAAAGCAGTGCTTAACATGTTTTTGAATTCTTATTTCTTACATGTTTTTGAATTCTTAAATTCTGTATTTCATGATATTTCATTCTTTATACTTTGTTCTACTTTTGAGAGGAACTTTATCTGTAACATTTAATTATGTAAGATACTTTTCACATCAATTCTTTCTGAAATTCAATTGCATGTTCATTTATGTGTTTCAATTTCTTTTTTAAGATTGATTTTTTTTTTGTTTTGTTTCAGTGTGCTATGCTTTCCCCTACATTTAAAGTAAGAGACTTCTCAATCACTGACATTCAACCATACCCAATCAAAATTGTTTATAAAGCAGTAAAAACTGAAGAAGAAAGGTATTAGATTAGTTTACTCAGATAAATAGTTTGATATTTTTAGAAATTTGAATAAGAATGATCAATGTAAATTAATCTGTTAATACTAGTGTCCTATTTATAGGATACTTAATTTTTCTTCCAGAGTTAAAATGATTTCATTTCATTGTTTCCTTTTTGTTTTGTCAATTTGCATTTCCATACCCATAAACAATTTTCATTTGGATTACACTGCTTGTTAGCCAGATATTGACGTCAAAATCGTATCATTAAAATTTTTTAGAGGTAATGTGATGAGTTTGAAATTCGTTTATTTCTTAATATTTTACTGTATTTTCTAAATATTTATCTATTAAATTAGCCAATTTTTTCTTAATTAAGACTTGGAACATGTTTGTATTTTGAAAGAAATGTTTTAATGTTACTGTTTTACAGTTTATTTGCACATCATTAATGATTGCTAAAGTGTAAAATATCTGTAAGAACAAAACGATATGTATAGCAATCTTCTATAGGTTTTATTTTAGTCACTGAAAAAAAATCCGTTAGGGGAAAAAAATTCCTGCAAATTAAAAGTTAATTTGTTAACATTCGTTTTAAAGAACTGTTGCATTATGAAAAGAATTTTTGCAATGCTATTCAAGTTATTATAGGATGTGAAAATTATTATGTAGTTATATATCTTTAAATGTCAATATTTCCTGAAATAATGTTTGTGTAAATAATATTCTATATAAATTGACTAAAAAAACACCTATCTCATTAGTTTTTAACTGATACTAATGTTTTGAATATCAAACTATATCTCATTTTTTTATTAAGTTGATTTGTGCTCTTAATTAAAAAAGATCCCTTGATTGGGCTACTAGCATATAAAGCTTATATTTGAATCATATATCCTTCAATTCCTTCAAGTTCCTTTCAATATTTTTCAAATTTACATTTTTAGAACATTACTTATGGGAAAAGTATAAATATTCATTAATTTTTTTTTCTTTTCAGTGAAACAGAAATTTTCCCAGCATTCCATGCAGTTCCTTACACTAGATTGCTCACATTCTTTAGAACTGAACCTTTCACATTAGATGTTTTGTACTCAGACAAAACAGGATCTGTTGGCGTCCCAAAAATAGGTAATGTCAAATTTCTAATTTATATTCCTTGTAAATTCAATTGGATTTGCTATTTCTTCCAATGATTTGTTAAATTGCTATTCTATAATTCATGCAAATGATAGTGGAATTCTAAATAATTCAAACTATGTCATTTAAAATATTTTCTCCTGTCTTGACCCTTTTGGGATTAGTTAGGAGATGGATAAAATTTGGGGAGTAATCTCAATGTTTTGCAATAAATTTTAGTTTGCAACATAACTTATAGATCAAATATGTAAATTCTCAATCAGCATTTGAACAGTTAATCGTGTAGGAAATATTTTTCTCCTAGCTTAATTATATTGGAAAGTTATAGATATGTCTATTGTCTTTTCTTTGATCATTTTGGATTTTAAAAGAATTATATTTCAGAGGGTTAAATTAGTTCAATGACTTTGAGCCTAACCCTGTTGAAGTGGGGCAATTTAAAGTAACATTCCATATATTTAATTTCCCTTTGAGCATAGAGAACTGAACCTCTAACACAGAGTTCCGTAAAATGCTAAATTATTTAAGGTATTTGAGTAAAAATATTAGACCTGCTGTTTTAAATTGTTCATAAGCTATACTTTAAAAAAATGAAATGAAATTTCTACTTAGAAAATTTGTAATCATTCCAAAAAAAGTGGAGAATATTGAATGTGGAACACTGTGAAATGAACTGGTTATTGAGACTTTTAATATAATTTTTGACACTTAATCATTTTCATGCCGAGGATAGAGTACAAATGCTTCTTGTATCATGCTTATTTTACTGAATTTGTGTACAATTTGTTGTCAGCAAACAGAATCTTCGGGATACTATTTAGCATTTTCAAATAAAATAATGTCAGTCTTGTGTAATGTATGGATGGTTTCAAAACTGGCTTTCACCATTTCTTCTAGAATGCATTAGATTTTATCAAAAATGCCATTTTCTGCAGTGGTAATGTCTCATTTTAAGATTTTACAATTATATTTTGGGCTAAAACTATTTTCTATAAAACACAAATGTGCAAAATCATTTAAGGGAGTAGTGCAGTTAAATTTATAATTTTAAGATTTTACAATTATATTTTGGGCTAAAACTATTTTCTATAAAACACAAATGTGCAAAATCATTTAAGGGAGTAGTGCAGTTAAATTTATAAATTATTCATCCAAACTCTGAGTATAGTAACATATTAGTTTTTGTATAATTTGACTCTAAAATATGTAATCTTTCAGAAAATTTATTAATGCAGAATGGTATGCATGAAGTGCTTAATAGTATTTTTTTAATAAATAATTCATTATGAATCATGACTTAAAAGTAATGAATAATTTGAATTTTGTTATAAATAGGTACTTTCACTGTGATGAATGTCACTCCAACTCCTGAAGGAGAAAGTTCTAAAGTCAAAGTTAAAGCACGCATCAACATACATGGCATTTTCTCGATTTCATCAGCCACCATGGTTGAAAAAGTAACTGCTGCCCCTAATGAACAAGAAAATGCACAAACTTCAGAAATCTCCAATAGCGTTCCTGAAAACAAAAAATCGGAAGACGCAATGGAGTCTGATAATGCTGGTCCACCTAATGGGGATATTAATTCAGAAGAAATGAATGATGGAAAATCATCTGAGAAGCAGGTAATTACTTATTGTTTTACCTTCAGTGCTCTGTATAATACAGTTTGTGCTTTTATGTTGTAAAATTTTTCGTAACTGATAATTTCATTCTGTAATTTTTAGAAAAAAAAATTAGAAAACGAATGATAATCATGAGAAATAGCTCTCGTGAACTGTCTTGTGTGTGTATGTATATACATAACAAATTATTTTTCTTACAGGACAATGATAAAAAGGAACCTGAGCAAAAGAAGTCTAAAAATCAGGTGAAATATATAGATCTCCCAATTAAATCTGAAGTTCCAAGCTTAACAAAGGACACCTTAAATCTCTTAATTGAGAAGGAGGTATGTGTCATTGTTGTATAATTATTTTGCTTAATATGAAAATTTGAGTTTTTTCCCTATAATTTTATTTCTAATTTGTTGATCAAATGAATTATAGAAAATATCTTAAAAGAAGCCATGTAGCAAAATTTAGCATACATGTGTGCCATTGCATTTTAATGTATTGACATTCAATTTTAAGCAAGAAATTTTCAAAGGGTGAGCAAATTTTTTGTTTTTTGTTTTATAAAACACAAATGCAATTAAAAGACAAACACTTCATTTGGTAATCAAAGACTTTAACATTTATATCCTGATTTTTTAATGGCATATATCAAGTTACAATAATACTTTATTTTTTCAACGCTTTGAAATTGAAATATTTATATTAATTGTTTAAAATTAGATAAAAAAAATTTTTTTTGAAAAATTGAATCTAAAGAATGGAGTTGTTTTACATATCTAAGAAGCGACATTCTCTCGGCGTCGAATTTGGTCTATTGATGAATGAAAAATATCCCAACATAACCATTTCAAATTATCTTTGGTGCATCTAATCGAGTATTATGACATTATAGAGAATTAGTACCGCCCCTCCACTTAACTCGGCATGCTCTGAAGTTCGGTTTGGTTGATTCATCTGGAGTTCTTAAATAACAATTTAGGGTGAATTGCAGTTTTTGCTGAAAAAATCATATTGCTCCATGAATTTTAGGATTTGTTGGATTTTCTATTTTGGCATTCATTTTTAACTGCAAACAGTGTCACTGGACTGTAATAGTATTGCTATTTCTACTTATTTCCTTACATATGCAAATGCAGCCTGCGTTTTGAATTTATGCCATAAAATCTTTTATCAAGTTAAAAGAATATTTTATGAGATATGAAAGGTGTGCAGTGTCATTAGTTAATTACATAGTTTTAAAAGAATGTATTACTTTTCTTTTGGTAATAATAGAAAATGTCTAAAATGATGATTTAAATTTTCTAATATCATGGTTTTATTTTTATAGAGTAAAATGATCCAGCAGGACAAAATGGAAAAAGAAAAGGCAGATGCCAAGAATGCAGTTGAAGAGTATGTGTATGAATTCAGAGGAAAACTTGGAGAAGAGTTGGAAAAATTTGTTACTGATCAGGTGTTTAAAAATAACGCTGTTGTCACTATACATTTACTTAAGAATATTAATGGAATTCGGATATATACTATTAATTCATATTTATTAACAAAAAATATTTTATATTATTGAATTCAAGATTTCAATTTTGCATCCTAAATAAGTCACCAAGGAACATGATAATCGTTTTTATAATATGATAACCAGTCTTGCTATATTACCATCTATGTTATAATAAGCAAGATGCAATTGAAATTAAAATTCGATTTTTTAAAAAAAATTATTAACCAATTGTGTTATTTTAAAAATGGCATGAATATTTTTGGTGGAATTATCTATGCTGACTTGCAAATTTACAATTTTTCATATTGTTCTTCATGCATTTGGGTGAATTATCTCAACTATAGCACTCAGTAGGAAAGCAATTTCCCTATAAAATGAGAAGTAACATACATATTTTGATTTAATTTGTACATAACTAACCTGTTTAAGGTGGCTTTGAGTTCTCAGACTAAATATAATTCGTTCGAACGATGGCATTTTATGCTGATGAATTGCAGTGCAATCTTGAAACCAATATTTGTTTAATTCTAAAAAAAAATTCCAAGTATGTTTAATTAATTTAGCTGTTCCTTTGTTTTGTATTGCTGTGAAGTATATGTAATGCATATTCAAGACAAATTGATAATCACAGCATTTATTTCTATGTGTGAATAATTATGTTTATAATATATATATATATATATATATATATATATATATATATATATATATAATATTATATGTTATGTTACAAAGTTACATTATGTTCAGTTATTGTTAGCACCCTTATTTAGTTTGAGTAAGGGCAACAGTGACTTAGTATCTATGACTTGGTTTCTTGGTTGTAGTGATCCTGGCTTGAAAACCAGTTCTACCAAAGAACCTCTATGTAAGTGGTTTTAGTGCATGTTTAATTCACCAATGTCAAATGTCCTGCTGTTGGCTTGTGTGGCACAGCTGAAAAAAAGCGTTTTGTACCAAAATAACCGAATGTTGTTTCAAAACAGGATGTTAATAAAATTGAACTTCAGCATGAGTTATAAATCGAATAACATTGATGTAAATCGGAAATTCTCAGCTTTTTTTTCCCCCTAATCCCTAGCCGTTTCTGATGTAACATATTCTATCATAGAAAATTTTCTAAAAATTGGCAAATGCCAAGAAACTATTAATTCCGATATAAAAAGTACTCTTTTTCAGACCAAAAGCAGTCATGTTGAAAGTTTACAAAGGGACTTGCTTCTATTATGGAAGTTTTTCAACTGCTTAATAAATGTTATGTTATTCCAAATTAAGTCACATTTTACATAATTTTAAGGAATATGCCAGTGAAAATTTTAAAATCGGTTCTATTTAATTACTTATAATTACTCGCATCTTGTTAAGTATTAATGACTATTAGTATTACTAATTCTATGTTTTATTTTATAGGAAAGGGATGCCATCAGACAGTATCTGGATGAAACAGAAAATTGGTTGTATGATGAAGGTGAAGATCAACAGAAAAGTGTATATGTAGAAAGGCTAAATAAATTGAAAGTATGTTCATTTTTCCAAATAGGAATCTTTTATGATTCTGAAATAGATCACCACTAACTAATTTAATTTTTCTTATTGCAGAAACATGGTGATCCTGTTATGTTCAGGTACTCGGAGTGGGAACAGAGGCCAGGAGCAATGAATGCACTAGGTTCTTCTTTGCAAATGGTTCATAAGGCATTACAATCATATGAGGCAAAAGAAGAAACATATGCTCATATTGAAAAAGAAGATATGATGAAGGTATTACTGTTTCTGAAAGTATTAGTAGTTCTTAAAATGACTAAAAAATATCATTCTGCATAGTTTGTGGCTTGATAAATCGATTAAAGTTTAGATTTAATTTTTTGGTTTGATTTCCATTTTTGGTTAAATGGATTCTTAATTTAGATACTCTGCTGAAAATTATATGCAATGCTATGTGGCGATGCATTTGATATGTACGTAGACTTCAGATAAGTTTAACACTATGCTGTCCGGCGACACCACAATGATGTACGTAAATTATCGCTCAACGGTTGGCGACACCACAGTGGTGTCGTACATAAAGTATTAGTAAAACTGGACTGTTTATAATCTCCCGATAACCTCAAAAATTGTTGGTGGCAAGCGAAGTAATCTAAATTAGTGCTGCCGGCGCCTAACGAAGAAATTTTTGCGAGACAATCGGTGGGCTAAGTGTTAAAGTGATCTATTTTAGAAATAGAAATTTTGTAAGGATTCCATGAATTATAATTTATTGAATTATTAAAATATAAGATTGATTTTCAATGATTAGTTGTTTAATGCCATGAGTACTTTTAAATTTTGTTGCAAATTCCCTTGCAGATGGCAGAAGTAAGCAAGAGTGAGAATCATAATAGTCAAGTTGTATAGATTTAAAAAGTGGGATACTTTCTATTTATGGAATGCAATATTTAAAACAATTTGTTAGTTGAGCATTTGGAAATGGCTCACCAAACAGTTGAAAACATGGTACAGTTCCACAAAAACAGGGATTTCATAATTTTTGTATTCGAATTTCATCATTGTTTAAGATCATTTCATTTTCCTTTCTGCAAAAATTCTGCGATAATTTTGTTATTGCGAACACTTCCTTTAATCATCTTGTTTAATTAATCATACTTATTTTATTTCCTGGTGTTTTCACAATCCATTATTTTGTGAAGTTCAATTTGTTTTTTTTTTTATTCCAAGTCTGTGTCATGTCTAGAATTAAAAGTACTTCCTTTTTATAATTATATTATTTTTGTAGGTTAAGAATATATGGGAACAGAAGGAACAGTGGCATGGGCAATATCTACATTCTTTGGCTAACTTGCAACCTTATCAAAATCCTCCTGTTACTGTATCACAAATAATGAAAGAAAAAGAGGTCAGTATATTTAATTAGCATATAAAAGAAAAAAATTTCAATATTTTAGACTAAGCAACTTGAAACTTGAATTCCATTCTTCTGATCAGTGTTATTGAATTTAACTAAATGCTAAGAAATTTTGGAATTTCTCTTTAATTAAGTTTTTAGAAATTGTTTATTCTCAATGGCCCATTTATAAGGACCTTAAAAATGCTTATTTTTTAAAATTTGAATACTTGCATTTTTTTCTGTTGAAGTAAAAGAAAACAGTTTTTCCTTATACTCAGATCTGTCAAATTATATGAATGTATTTTCTTTGGTTTGAAGATCAATGTAAATTCACACCTCTCAGCTTATGGAAATACTGATAATGGGAGAAAATATATCTCTATCATTGGCTTGACTTGACTTTTCCCCTTTTACTTGTCTTGGTAAGGAAAGAATTGTAGCTTTTCAGGGATAATTTTGTGTTCTCGGCAATGATAAATTTGTTTATAAATGTCGAGCTGCTTTTCTGCAAGTGATTACAATTTTAATGAATAGAAAGCTAGAAAGTGATTCTTGCACAGAAAGGATAATTTTAGAAAAGAAAATTTCTGAAATTGAATGCAAAGTATATGCATTTCCTTGATCAAGCTAGGTATATTCCATTAGTTTAAAAAATGCATTATGAAAAGCTACTTGTTTAGGGGGGGGATGAAGAATTGGAATAGGTAGGTAGCAAAATTTCTCGAAAGGAATAGAAAACCGTTATTTTGTTTATAACTTTTCCAAATTTTATAACCTTGATTTTTCTCTTAGTTTCCTTTATATCTTTCATGGAATTGATATGCAAATGAACTGTATATATTTTTTTTTCTCTCAATACCATCAAATTTTTCATAAAAACACTTGCTGAAAAAAAATATCAAATGAGCTTGAATAGTGCTGATTGTTTAAGATGAAATTTGTCGCCTTGTGTCAGTTTTCTGAGATGTTAGTATTCCTCCTAATTATAGTATAATTTGATATATAAAATACAGAAAAGAAGTATTGACGTATTCGATAATTTTGAAATCTTTACCTTTTTTTCCTCGTTTGTACTGATTGCCTAATTTTTTTTTTTTTTTTTTTTTTTTTTTTTTCCCTTCCAGGATTTGGAAAGGCAAGTTTACCCAATCTTAAATAAACCAAAGCCTAAAGTAGAACCACCTCCTGAAGATAAAAATGTAAATGGGCAACCACAGACTGATAGTGAAATGCAAGACACTAACAATACATCAGAGAAGGCTGATAAACCAGCACAACAATCAGGTGAAAAGGGTAGCAATGCAGGACATTCTGAAAATATGGAGACAAATTAAACTTTTTACTAATAACTTTGGATCTGTGATTATAATGCTTAAGAATCCACTTTCATTAGATCTAAAGGGTGCAGAATGCAGGTTGTAACTGATATCTAAATAGATGGGAAGCATATTTTTAATTGTAAAGCAAAATTTAGGAAGCTTTAGTTTTGAGATTAAAATTATATATAAGAATTCTAAATAGTAAGTTATGCATTTCATGCATTCTAAAAATTATTTGCCCAAACCGCTATTGCTACATTGACTTATACATAAATTGAACTTGACTTGTGTGAATTAAATTTGCACATTGATTGTTCCAAGAATACTTTTTTTGTACTTAAAATTTTTCAGTTGTTATGTTTACAGTTTGCATTTATAGCTGCTGTGGGCTTCATCCGTGTGATGAGAAGTATTTATATTCACTTTTAACGGTAAAAAATATTCCAAACCAAATAATATGTGAACATCCGGTTTAGTTCAAAAAAAAAATTGTTCAAAGCTTTATCACAAACGAAATTCTTGTGAGATTTGTGGTGAAAGCTGTCGCCTTATTTATTTATTTATTGTAAATAAATATTTTTTGATAAATTTTTAGATGGTTAATATTTATTGATGTCTTCATTTGTAACAGTGTTTTTCCTTGGCAATAAAAAAAAATGTCTAATTTTCACTTGAATGTAAATTAATAATAAATTAGCAATAATCATTTTTGTTGTGAATGTCTTAATTTTTACTTGAATGTAAATTAATAATGAATTAGCAATAATCATTTTGTTGTGAATGTCTAATTTTCACTTGAATGTAAATTAATAATAAATTAGCAATAATCATTTTGTTGTGAATGTCTAATTTTCACTTGAATGTAAATTAATAATGAATTAGCAATAATCATTTTTATTGTGCAAGTCTGATTTTCACTTGAATGTAAATTAATAATGAATTAGCAATAATCATTTTTATTGTGAATGTCTGAATTTCACTTGAATGTAAATTAATAATGAATTAGCAATAATTATTTTTATTGTGAATGTCTGATTTTGACTTGAATGTAAATTAATAATGAATTAGCAATTATCATTTTTGTTGTGTATAATGATTCTAAAATTAAAAAAAAAAAGTCATTTTTTTTTTCGGATTGAAACTAAGATATTGTTATTGTTGATTATGTTGATATTTCATAAAAATGGGATAAACTGTTTCTAGTGTATTTAAGTTTTTGTTTTTAAAAATTTGGAAATCTAATTGTTCAGCCTTTTCAATCTGATTATAGCAACTATTGTATTTTTTTTTTTTTTTTTTTTTTGTACATAGTAACTATTGGCTTTTATGAATTGTTTGTAGAAAGAAAAATTTCTGATCTATTATTAATTTTGATCTTGGTTACACTCTGTATTAATATACATCTGTGATTCATACTATATGAATGGTTGGTACTGTATAGTTCCAACGGAATGTATATTTTTGCTTCATAAATTTCAGTTTGATGCATTCCTCATTGCCTCATATTTATTAACATATGATTCACCCACTAGTTTTTCATAATTACTATATTCTTCCATTAAGCTCTAGAATCGATTTGGAGTACTCCATTTAATTTTCTAACAAAATTGTGTTTTGCAGTTAATATATATTCAGAAATGATTTTAGAGTGGTACACAATATAGCATGGTGCTTTAAATTTGGTTCTGAGCTTTGTGGAGACACTTCAAATAATGAGTTTCATTGTTTAAACGAAACACTCCTTTTCCAAACAAATTGTTATACCCCTCTTCAGTTTGACAGGGTTTTTAGCTCTTAAGTTATATGAAAAATTCTGGCAGCTTATAAGTTGTGAGAAATTATACAAGCATCTCCTATGGATGAAGCTATATTTACAATAGTATGTGTTTACATACCTTTATAACAGTTGTATTTATTGCTGTCGGAAATGCGTAAATAAATGTACAAGAGAAAGAGAAATGTTTGATTTCTTTCCACATTACTTACACTTATTTTTTTTCTTGTGAGTTCTTTCATTAAATACATATTTCTTCTAAAGGCTTAAATCCTTTTGTTAGAATCCAGGGTCGCTTAATATGAAATTTCAAAAAAAAAAATTACCAGTAGTTGAAAGGCATTCAAGTTTTTTGCAATACCGATAGGCGATGGGAATCGAGGTGGCCAGCTGAACAAGAATTAGCAGAGAATTCCGAGAGATCGAAAAAAGTCAGGGAAATGTATTATAAGACTGGATTTTTTTAAAAATAAATAAATCAGTAATTCATATCAAACATATTTCGCTTGTATTTTTTTTTTTCGTAAGTAGAGTGAAACATTGTTGGCAACTAATGAAAATCAAACATTTACGGATAGACTAAAATAGAGACCATCCGTGTTTTTGCCAATGCCACCAGGCTGCGAAAGATTTATAGTTACATTTCTGAGGAATCGAAATTTCGAGTATGAATGTACCGTCAATGCTATATTTGGGAAATTCCTTCAATTCTGAAGAATAACTTTCATGCATCAAACTTATAATGGATTCTGATTCAGGCTATGCTGGCTGTTTTGTCTCTTAACAAATTTATTATTTACTTTACTTTTATATTCTATATACTTATCTTAAAAAAATGCAATTCTGTATCTCGTTTTTTGCATTATTTATGGTATTGCAATGATAATTTGAGGGTATTGTAATTCTTTAAATCATCGTTTTAGATCGAGTCGCAGTGGAAGCTAGGGTTAGCATTAACCAAGACAATTTAGGTGGAGTAAAATTGGTTCAATTAACATTTGAATTTGCAATGATTTTTAAAAAAATAACAGAAAGCATATTATGTACAAGAAGCGATGATGAAACTGACGTCCGTTTCATCGCGTCTGAAAAGAGACCGATATTTTCCTCTCGGTGGTCTTTACAATCAGATCTTGATAGGAATTTACTTACTAAAATTTTTTATAAGAAATTTGCCTGGAAGTTTTTGTTTGCTTTCTTTTCAGAACATGAAGTTATCGTCATAATTAGCTAAAAGGGTTTTCAGTTTTATGGGGAAAGGCAGCCTAACTAAAGCCCAACTCCTCTTACTGTGATGATTTTAAGTTTTAATCAACACAGTTCTATTTTATTTAAAAATAAATATAGCTCCTTATATACATATATGTGTAATGATGTTTTAAAATCTAATTTAAATCCTAATTCATTTCCAAATTTTTATCTTAATTTAGTCCATATTGACTTCATTCTTGAATGTTCTTTTCCTAGTCCAATTCCACCTTTTTTATTTAATTCTACATGCGCTCTATAAAAAAAATACTTACTACTGCATTTTCTCACGCTGTGAGTGAAAGGATAGGGGACTTTTATGCTTGCCACATTTTTTTTTGGAGGGGGGGGTGCTAGATATTCTATCCCAGATCTACCCGAGTTAAGTAAATTCCTATCAATATCTCATTGCAAAAACCACCGAGGAGAAAATTTCGGTCTCTTTTCCGTCACTATGAAACGGATGTCAGTTTCATCATAGCTTCTTGTGCATAATATGCCTTCTGTTAGTAAAATTATTGTTCACTTCCGATATGTGTGTTGGTAAACAGTATGGATATGGGAGAACTCACTGGAAGGAATCAAATCATTTTATTCTTAATATTCTGCCAATGTGCATATGTTTTTCTACTGCATTTTTCGTGAGTAAATTTGACAGTTCCAAGATATGACTGGTTGGCCAAAAATCAGTCTATTAAATATGTATCTTCTAGTTTTGATTAAAATAGTCAGTAAAAAAATGGAAGGTTTTTACTTAAGTTTATCAGAAATTTAATAAGTGAAAATGTTTTTGTTTTTTTTTCCTTCTGAGCATTAAATTTTATTTTACATTTGATTTTAGTTAAAAGAGTAGAACAAATATAACCAAGAACATATTGTGCAATAATTAGATTAAATAAAATAAAGCGATATCATTCTGAGGATATTTCATTAAAAAAAAAACCCTGGAAATTCAAACAGCAGAAATGATGACCACCCTGATAATAACTTTGTAAATTTTTGATATAACATCGCTATTTGCCTTAGATGTTGTATTTGTAATCTTGCTACTTTTTCTGTTGGTATTTAAATTTTTAGTGGCTCCTATTTATATTCATGCATGGTTAAATTTTGATATTTTTTTAAATATTTAATGCCTTATTATGTAATTCAGATTTTCTGTTAAATCCATAAACTCACTTAGAATTATGATAGTTTGATATAATTGTCTATTAGGAGATCAATACTCAGTGCCTATTTTTTTCTTTAATATAAACTTTAGATTTACTGACCTGCTGATTTACTAGTATTTAAATATTATCTAAATAATCGCATATTGTGATCGGAAGTGTGTGTATGTTTTCTGTTTTTTGAAAGATAATTGTATTATTGAACCCAATTTAAGATTTGCCTAAAATTGATCTTGGTTATTTTTAGCAAATTCTAATCTAAGTTGGATTTTTGTAACTTAATATTCTTATGGTCATTTGTGATGTTAAGCATTTCTTATTGTGGAAAATGAGCCTTCTAATCGAAATAATTATCATTATAACATATAAGATTCGCATTTACGTTAGTTAGATTCATCTGATGACAAATATATTTTACTTCCAAGGCAGTTAGAAAATAGTGACCAAATCTTGAAATAAAAAAATTTGCCCTCAAATTATTTTCGAAAATATCTCATTCAGTTCATTGTAAACTGTGACTCGTCTTTGAACGACACAGAATTATTTTTCTATAATAGCAGCGAGTGTTCAAGGTGCTTCGAGGAAGTGAAACAGAGATGGCTTGGGTCGAGGGTTAATGTTATTTGACTGATAAGTAGACGTTCTTCTGCAGATCTTTTTGATTTACATTCAGTGTAATCTCTCCCGGCTACCACTCCTCCGTTTCGAGAAAATTTGGCCACTTTGAAGGATTTTCTTAACAATCGCAAGATAATTACTATAATACATCATATTAACAAGTCTGACACAAGTAAAACGAAATTTGAAAGTTATCTAAAGAGAAAATAGTACTTTATTTAATGTTTTTAAAACATTTTATTGAAAAAACGACATAAAAAAAGAGTGCCGTCCATGTTGAATATATCCTTGTCATCATATCCACCATAAGCAATGGAGGACGCTTCTGCCACTCTTCACATGAACTGAGGTCGACATCGGCAGCTTCATCACACAAGTGATCGAGAAGTGATGCTGTTCCGTGCATGAAAGTTGTCCAGCCGCTCATTGCTGGCAGGAAAATTTTCAATTCCCAGAGCATCCGCAAGTTCTTTTGCTTTATGTTGAATCATAGGTCTACTGACAGGAATTTTCTTAGTACGAACAATTTTAAACCATTCCAGAACAGCCTCATTTATGTCGACATACTTTTCGTGTCTCATCCGTTTGACACTGCGAAATTTGAAGTCTTTGTATTTTTTCAAAAACAAATAAACTAATCCAATTCAGCGTAACACGTAGTTCTATAATGAAACTACTGCGTTATTATTTTTTCTTTAAAGATGTTTATAAAGGGCTATTTTTTTGTAAGACAAAATTTAACCATTCACCTGGCTCCATAGGTCAAATAGTTCTATTTATGATGTACGTAAAAATAACTAAACGAAGCATTTCTAAATCGATAATTGAGATAAATGCTGGTTTTATTATAATTGTTTAGGTAACATTATTGTAAATAAATTAGAAAATTTAAATGACCCGTTGATAAATATTATGTAAAATTCTCCACGAATTCCGTTAAATCAATGACAGTTGACGGGTTCGGTGTAGTGGGTGTATGAAGAAACAGTCCACCCAGCTCAATAACAAATAACGATGTTTTTTCAACACGAATGCACAGACGACAAAACACAGCCGAGCACATACAAGAAAAATAACAAGAGTACACTAGTACCAATCGGTAGTAACAATTGCAACAGCCCAAAGCGGGACTTAGCATGTAGGCAGACTTCACACTATTCACGTCCCTCCGACGTCTGCTATTCTCCATTTTCTCGCTTTAGCTGTACTCAAGAACCGACTCACTACTGATTCGACTATATGAATAGCTGCTCAGCACATAATTCGATGCTGCTTCATACTTGACTCCAAGACTCCGCACATAGTTCAATACTCAACTCACTAATCGCTTAAACTTCATTCAAAGTATGCATGATTAATTCCACTGACGCTTGGTCTCTAGGCCTTTTATAGCTTCCGAGACAGGGCAGAGAAAGTTTTCGAAAGATTATCTTAAATCACTTCTTAATGGACCAATCGCCAAAATTCCTGAAGATTCTAGAATCTGCCATTTTGTCGCAAGCTTGTGGGCCATAGATCAGGCGTCAATTCAGCCTACCTCAGAGTTGATCATCTTACTATGGAACTAATTAGATCTTACTATGAATCTGTCTTTCTTACTATGGAACTAATTGCGTTGGGAAGCAACATCACAGATTCGTAACAATATTCATTTAGATATATTGAAGCTATTTAAAAGGACTTGCTGTAATTTAGAATGGTTAGAAGCTTTTATCTTTAAAAAAAACATCAAGTAAAAAAAAAAGGTCCTTTTCAAGATTTAATTAAATCTTGCATAGCAGCATTTTGATTAAAAATTCTGCTAACCTTCTTTTATAACTATTTCTTCTTCATTAATACTTGAATGTTTGATACTTGCATTTGCCTCTCCAGAAATTTGGTGGGATGGGAAATATATTTTCCATCGGATTTATCTCCAAACCAGAGCATGAGTATTTCAATATAAATCCTGTAGTCAAAATAAATAAATAAAAAAGGATCATTAACTTATGAACTGCATAATAGCCTTCGATTTGGTAAGAATAATTTCTTATCTAGTTTGTTGTTCTAATGTAATAAAGTGTTAAGTAATTTCTTTTCAAAAAATTCAAAGCAACTTCCCTCTCTGTCTACCTAGTATTACAAGCATTTTGTTATGATTGGAGATAGAAATGATAATATCCGGTCAATAGGATAAGAAAAATCAATTGTTAGCAAATGCTGCATGTTTTTAAGCACGTAAACAAACTTTCAAAAATGGACGTTACATGTATACTGAATTAGATGTTGGATCAGTACATGGAATGAAGCCTGTTATTGGATATGTTTATAAACTCCAAAATGTCACCCGATTAATAGCTGAAAAATCTTTATACAATTGTCTTAGACAGTTTTGACTATCGATTAAAATATTAAAACTATTTGATTCAAAATATTAAAACCTTTTTCAAAATTTGACAACGATTTATATTTAATAATTTATCGGAATTCTACCCTTTAATATGTAAAATCACTTTTACTTCATGTCAGTCTTATAACTAAATTACTGAAAATTTCCTTATGATGCTACGGAGAATAACGAATTTTCAGCTGAAAATTGGTGCATTTTTATTTAAAATAAAATGTATTTGTATCTATAGAAGAACATGCAGGAACACCAGGACCAACAAATTCGACTTGCTATCTAAACCAAATATTATTTATTTGATCAAGAGATTAAAAAAAAATGGCGAAATTGTCTGAGATGTAGTATGCTAATACTACATCACTATATATTGTATCTGTGGTGTTTCGGTCCCGTCAGGCGACATTATTGATTAACAGGAAAACTATATTGCGGTATTTTATTCCATTTTAATGCTGACACTCCTCATTACACGCTTCTTATGCATTTTCATATTTTCTGAAAACACTCCTTGTAACATTTTGGAGTCCCTTTTTAAATTATTTTTCGTAACACTCTCATTTGTATTTCTTTACTCGCATCCTTTAAACAGTTTTCATGCAATTCACACTCTGAGACAGCTTGGAGGAGACATAATATTTTGCGGCATCCAGAACAAGTATTTTTTTTAGCTGTAGGAATATACAGAATTTTCGCAGTGTTATCATATTGAACTAATGGTTAAAATACACATTATGCTTATAAATAAGACACTTTACAAAAATTTAGTAACAAAGAAAATTCATACCATTTGCGTTCTCTTGACCCCGATTATATTGCTTTTGCACATACATAATTTGACTTTTCAAATCTTGGAAAAACGAGGTGATTCTTCTTCTTATTAAAGAAAATGACGACTGAAGATTTGGAAAATGATCAATGGGCAATTTATTTAAACTAAAATTTTATGATTCATACAGCTAAAATAAAAAATAAAAACTTTATCGAATATTATTCATTAGTGCTTTAAAATTAATCGAAATGTAATTTGCATCATTTTGTTTCAAATTGAGGAATTAGTAACTTTACCTTATTTTAGTTGTAAAAAAGTAGAGTTTCATTAGTTGCCGTAATATCAAGTGACTTTTCATCCTGTATTGGCTTATAGCTCTTTTCTGAAAATATTTCATTCTTTTTTATTTTAGAAAAAGAAATAATAATAACGTTCCGGCTTTAATGAAGACAGCCTAAATCTGCTATGCATTTTAATATGGTAGTTTATTTATAAAATGCCTAAATTTTGGAAAACGAGGAGGAAAAGGGAATAAATCCTTTTCATTCTTGTTAATTTTTAATTATTGATTATATAATTCGCTAGCTTTATAGGGTCTTGAGTTTTAAAAAAAAATTGATTTTTGTAGCAAAATTTAATTTTTGAGAAACCTACAGTAAAGAAAGAAAATGTATTAAATATCTGTGATTTGCATTTTCTGGAATATGCAAATTTATCTAATGAAATTTAAAAACTTATCTAAAACTTTTAAATATGTTTTTGGTATGTTTAATCAAGTTCAATCGCTGAATTTTCGGAACAAAGAGTCCTTTAGTCGGTTTCGAAGCTCAGTTCCATAAGAAGGTTTCTCAAATTCATAAATTAAGTACGAATTACGATAAGAGATTCTATAAGATTGCCTTTAAACGTCTGTCGTTGACATAAAAAAAAAATATGAAAAATTCTTCATCTGTACGTATCAGAACAATATTTGAAGATCTCATTATTTTGGACTTTGCCGTGTCACTCCATTTTCGTTGATCAACACTTTCTCGTTCACAAATTCACGTTACTTTTAAACGATGAGGAATCAACAGGAGAATGAAAATTTTGTGATTGAGGACTTGAAAATGACACATGGCGATAGTTAAGAATTTCGACTACAGATGGCGCTCTAAACATTTCCATTGTGGAAACGGCTGTGACGGCTATGGATAAAGGAATAAAACTGTAGACAGTTCAGGAGAAGATCTGTTTAGAAAACTTTAATAATTATATGACAGAAAATTTGAAAATAACAGTTCAGACATCGAAATGAAGCGAGCATTTCATCGCAAATTCGCCTATATTCGATAATTTTAGAGTAAATCATCAAAATTCCGTAAAAAGAGCAGGCTTACAACATTAATTACTTTGGCACAATTTTCGTGCCCGAATACTTTCCTTCCTCGAAGGGAAGTAATTAAAATTGAAGCAACTTATTTTATTTTATGAAAAACTAACTACACTGTTTTCATAAATTTAAGAAAAATTCTTAAAAATAATAATACCTTAAAAATGCCTCTGTAGCGAAACTTGAAAGCAAAGTTTGTAATATTTAAAAAGGTGTTAAATAATTGGAAACAAATTATTACACGAAAAGTTTGTTTTAGAAATTAGCACATGAGATAAAGAAAATGTCAATGCATATCAATTTGGCACAGGAAAATTATCTTCAGTTTTGGGTGTGATCCCGCAATATAACGGCGCCTGATGCCATCAATGGAATCTTTAGCGTAACAATCTAATCACATTCAGAAGCTCTGAAGGACACAAATATTTCCAGATTTATTTTTACGATATTTTCAGAGGAAGTTAATGTATCTAGTTCGTGCACTCGAACTTATTCAGATAAAATCAATTTTGGAACATATTCTAACAGCATTGAAAATTAATTATTGATTACGATTATTAAATACAGACCGCAGTGGCCTGGTGGTAAGGTCCCGGCTTCGAAACTGGAGGTTTCACGTTCGAGACCATACTACACCGAAGAACCGTTGTGTAAGTGGGCCTGGTGCACGTTAAATTCATCGGGGCTAAACATGCTACTGCTGGTGTGGTGTGGAAGCTTGAAGAAGGAGGTGCCAGCTCAGATGTCGATCTCGTCATTTGACCGCGGCTCCAAATTACGAGGTTCGCCCCAAAATAGCTCTAGTGTTGCTTTAAAATGGAACGTTAATATAACTAAACTAAGCTTAAGTTATGAAGGCCGGGATAGCCTGGTTGGTAGAGCGTTGGGTTCGCGTCTCTTAGGTGGCGAGCTCAAACCCAGCTGGCCGAAGATTCCCCGCGTGCTTGGTGGCTGACGCGCGTATAAATCTGTCGTGGTCACAAAATCCTCCATGTCGAGAGTAATACCATTGGGGGTACTGGATCAGGGCTGAACTTTCTCTGATTCATGTCTAAATTACGATCTGTGAATGAAGCCCTGTAAGATTTGTGACGTGTGTGTAGCTAAGTCGTTCTCTTGACCCTAGATGGCGCTTCTATTAAAACAAGAGACGCCCCCCCCCCACCGGCTTAAAATCGCTGTCTTCGTAACAGCGGGCTTGTCCATGACAAGTGCCATAAGAAGCAACAACAACAAGCATAGGTTGTTTCATAATTCTAATACGATACGTTGCTTCAAAATTTAAGAGCTGATTAGATGATTAAATAATATTTAGATTGTATTTAAAAGTTTTTCAATTTTAAAAAATGAATTTAAATTTTGAATTTCTTTTTATAGATGACACACTGGAACTAACTTTCTTGAACACAGCCTGAAATTATATGCTTTGTTATTTCAGTTTGTTAAAATTTACTACTTGAAACTGTGTTTATAGAGTTTTAAAATTAATGAAAAATTATTTGGCTTCGGAAGCTGGGGAAGAGTAACGGAGCTTCATGACTTGAATTGCTTTAAGTTCCCTAGTGAGCATAATCCAACCCCATTTCTAACTATTTAAGTTCAAACTTAACAGCATTGTCATTTTAATTTGTGAGTTAAGAGGGCTTCCTTTTTTTTTTCCCTTCTTTTTCTTTTTCATATGCTTCCTGGGTTTAATTTGTTTCAAGATATTCTGAAATATCTTAGAAAACTTTCTGATATTCCTTTTTAATTTACTAAGGCGGAGCATTCCTACTGTTTAATGCTAAAATGCCGTATCAAGTGAAAATCATACGTCTAAAAAAATGGTTATATTTCGGGAAAAGTCCCATAAAATTCCCAAATACGTTTTCACGGCCTCTTTTTCTGTCTTAGCATCGATGCAGCGGGAATGCTACTTACAATCCTTTACATGATTCGATAAAAAAAAATCTGTATTATGAAAGATTCAACTTTTTGCTGGATGATAAAAAACAAGAATAAAACTATGGTTTCAAAGATAAGTTTTTGGAAAATTTAGAAACTAATGTAATATATCTATATCTATATCTATCTATCTATCTATCTCTATATATAATCGTAAAACAAAAATGAATTAAAATGTGTAACACGGCGATCGACGCATCAATCACTCCTCATGGTATGGAATTAATGTGGAATGCAAAAGAAATTTTAGCATTTTCTTTAAAAAGTATCGTAAGTAATGAAACTCTCTAACGATAACCTAAGCAGTGTCGTAAATCGTAAACAGTATTTGAAACAGATAACCCCTTTGTTTTGGCATTCTTTCTATTTGCTGACCATGGCATAGTTTTCAAATCAGAAATATAGATTTTAATTACATTTTGGGCGAAATTCATTTATGGCAAGTTTGTCTATCTGTCAATCTCTGTGCAGTGGAGCTTCATAACTCGGAGAGTGCAGAGATCTCGATAAATTAAATTTACCATATATTGTTATTACCAGAATAGTAGATTTATGTATATTTTTCGACGAAAACCGCTTACGGGAGGGTGATTGCCTGTCGATCTGTTCATTCGTTTGTAAGTAAGTGAACGCTATAACTTAAACATGCAACAAGTTGCATAAATGAATTCGGTCATCTTATTACCAAGATCTCAGATCTGTATCAAATTTGAACCTAATAGGGGAGGGGAGAGGAGATTTAAAATGCAGACACGATTTTTTTTTCACTTCACGAAGAAAACCACCGGGGGCACCTCGAAAAGACGAAAAGAGGATGAGATGCTTCGGGTATGGTGGTTGAGTATCGCCACCCTGAAGGGTACGCAAAAAGGTGGGGGATATGGCTCCTCCCATCTATGACGGGACGTACTTCCTTCGGGAAGGGTTGTACCGTGGCTGGTGATGGCCCTTAGGACTCAACCACAGTTCCCGCCAGTGTTGCTGTTGCGGCGGTCCGGTAATTCAGTTTTCTTTATCTGTGTGCCTTCGGGCGGAGAGTCAGTGATATGACTTCACTTCACGAAGAAGTTAAATTCAAAACTTCCCATATTATGCAAAGTATACTAGAAAGTCGAGGGGAATAAACTCCCGGTAGTGTTTTATTTCTTTTACTGGTGATAAATTTAGAATTCAATGATACGCTAAGACTTCCAGTTGCAGGATAAATGCAAAACTAAGATAGCTAGCTGGCAGTGATCCAGCCGATATCAATTTAAGAATGGTAATAAGGCATTATTATTTCTGACTAAATGCCAATAAAATAGAAAATTGTAACAAGAATGTTGTGTTATGTTTTATATTGCTTTGTTTTGAGACTGTTAAAAATTCTGAAGTTATGCTTCAGAAAAACATTAAACAAAATGCCAAATTAATTACCAAATGTGAAAACAAATTATACACTTTATATTTTATTTATCAGAAATTGCAAAATATTACATAAATTACAAAATATTGCACTACAAAATATTGCATTACAAAATATTGCACTTACATAATCAGAAATCAAAGGTGTCATCTTTTGGGATCTAAAAGGAATTGAAATCAGTTAATTGGATGTTTATTATACAAAGGTTTATAAGATTGCGTCATTTGCTAAGGTTTTTCTTTTAATGTTTACGCAGATTTTTAAAGAATCTAAAATTTCACATAACTTCATTTTTATAATGCTGAGATTTTAGTGAACGAACAGCCGCTTATCTTATTACTAAATTAAGCTGTCAAATTTTAATAATGGTTCCATTTTTGCTGTAAGATCTCAGTATTTTCTTAGAGATGTAAAGTGCTCTGAATGTTACGCCTGTATTGTTATCTTAAACTATCTAAATTCTATTAAATTTTATTTATTTATTATTTTTTTTATTGATCAAAATTTTTTTAAAAAATTTCAATTTGGATTTTTCCTATTATTGGTTTTGTAAGCTTGCATTGCATATTGATTAAGATGTTTTAAGGGTGACAAATTCAATTTGACGGTTTGTAGGTCGATTTTATTGTTCTGTTCAATTGCCCATTGTAAGATATTTGCATGCATAAAGCGTTTCAGCCAGCTGACTAATAAAAGAGCAGAGGATGAATACTTTAGAAGGAAGCAGTTGCTATGGGAATAGATGCATTGAATGTGCCTGAGAAAAGAAGAATAAATAATCAAATTTGTTCAGAATGTGAATTGACAGCAATTCTATCATTATTAATGAGACCTTTTACAAAAAGGCATAGAACGGAATAGTAGAGATCTATTAGCAATACAGTTTGGTGAAATTTTAATAAGAATTCCGAGACAGGAAAAAAGAACTATATTTTACGTCAAATTTAATCTGCTTACATCAAGTATAATCTATAATTTTCTTTCTATATATATCTTGAATGCTTAATATTTTACGGCATTGGGATGTTTCTACTGAATACCAGAACCAGCCAATTCGGGCAATTCAAGTTAATTCTTTCCTCTTTGGAAAGATTACTCTTTGTCTTCCAGACTTTCAGAATATATGATATTGAGCTGAACGAGGTGGTATTTCCCAATTTCTTTAGTAATATTTTGATGAATCTGAAGTCCAGATGCTTAGCCCTAGTCAACAGTCCTCAAATGCTTGGATACTATTGTTGTACATCACTTAGCAGTTGATTAATATAATACTGTCATTGATCAGCCGTTTTTCTGTTTTCTTTTTGGTTTGAGGAAAATTATTCGAACACTTTTTCTTTCATAACATTTTTATGGATGGTGAAATTAAAGTAATTCGAGAAATAAACTTTTCCTCCAATATATTGTGATGGTCATTTAGTATCGCCAAGCGGTATTAATTATTTTAGAAACATCTTACAACTTTGAAGACGTTTTACGTCATTGGACTGTTTGGGAGGGAAACATTGATTTTCGTCTTTTGATCATTCGTACAATATGCTGAATAAAATATGATGGAATAAAAACCATGTCTTTTAACTTTATATCATGATAAATCGATTAAAAACTCTTATGTAAAGAAGGACAACATAATCACTAAATGTAAAATGTTTCTACTTACCATGCAACAGATGAACGATCTGTTGTTTAAAGCACAATTAGGAGCTTACAGCTTGGGTGCAGAATTAGGTCTAGAAATTTTCACTTTTAACCTTCCACGTGATAACCTTTCCACGTATGTAAGAAGATTTTAGCCATTGCATCGATTTGCATCAGGAAAACTTTTTATGGCTATCGTTATTCGATTTTGAAATGTAAATATTTTGTTTATTTAGATTCTAATTAGATAATATATTTTAATTTTCACTGCCACAATAAGCAAGACTAAATGATTTCAATCCATATGATCTTTTGGGCTTTTTAGAGTCAGGTACAATTTTGAGAAGACTGTAATTTAAAATAAATAACATTTTAAAAACAATCTCCAAAACTCCTCACGTTTTTGCCACCATTTGCGGAAACTCAAAAACTCCATAACTCCATGTTAGTGAAGGGACTGTTTACAGCATTAAAAAAACACGAAATTTACTGAATATACATAGGGTCAGAAGTGTAATTGGGAATCATTACTACAATACGTGTAGGTGAAACCTTAACAAGCTAGAAAGTATATGTCTTCTTTAAGGCACTCGAGAGGGTAACGAACGACAATTTTTCAGTTTATTTTCTAACGTGTATTTATTTTAGTTGCAGCCGTATTCAAGAAAAGTAAAACCGAAGCGTTCCTAAACGTCATTATGCATTCTCTAAACCGGTAATTTTCTGGATTTGTCGTATATAATGGTTCCGAGTAAGAACTCTTATAATAACAAAATCCTGTATTTTTAATACATTTAGAATAACTGATTACACGATAGAAAATGATATTAAATTTAAGGATGCGATAGCCAATAACGTTCTTTATTGCATGTCATATTAACAACTGACATTTTAAAGGAATCTACGATGTGATCTACATACATATTATTTTTTATATATGAAAGTTGGCTATTGATAACAATTTGATTCTATTTGACGTCAAGTATGCAAGAAAAAAATGATATCGAGGAAGGAAAAAAAAAGTGATGTTGAGGGAGGAATCTGAAGACGAAATGACTTTTCAATAAAAAACTTTGACTTTTGACTTTTCAATAAAAAATGGAGGCTGCAGAAATGGAGGAATTAACTTATCTCGAATCATCCATGATTGAGTTTTCAACAAATATATATATTTTGATCGATTAAGTGGAAGGTACTAAAATGCAGATCCGTTATTTGTATGTTTGAGGTTAATAAAATTGCTCTTGAATGCTACAAGTTTGAAGAGCACCGCTTTGACCAAATCAAAATTAATTTTGGTGCTTCAGGATATTTCCAAAAGCGAGATAAAAATTATTCTAACAGATCTTATTACTTCAGTAGATTTTTCAGGCAGCGTTAATGTCAGAGAAAAATAAGTACTACTCATAGTGATAGTTATACTTTCTACTACTAATACTTAGTCATTTCAAAATTCATTCCTATGTCTTAAATATTTTCATCTAGGGACTCATAAAACTCAGTCATTTTTTTTAATGTTTGTTTTCCAATTTTTCCCAACAACATAGGTTATATAATAATTAAAATTTACTCTAAATTGAAGGTATTAAATACAGGGTAATTATAAATGAATATCTCAACATTGCAGGGCAATTAAAAGACAATATAACAAAGCATAGCCTTTTTGTTCGTCGGAAATTAGAAATGATAGTTGAAAATTTAAATTCAACACAATTTTAAGCCCCTTCAAAAAATACGAGAGATATTAAGGCGATGCTATAACTCATTCCATACTTATTCAACATCTCTACTAGAAAAGTATGGGTATCGATGCTTTGAAATAATGCAGTTATGCATGTCTTAAGTTCGTCAACATCAATTGGAAATGATGAAACATACACCTGCTGTTTAATGCACCCTAGAAAAAAATATTTTTATACACGCATATCTGCAACCTTTCAAAGCTTTACATCAAGCCCACAGAAAAAGTTGTGGAATGAGTTATCTTACCGCTTCAATATCTTTCATATTTCCGGAGACGCTCATATTGAGCACTTACAACTAAGTTGAATTTAAACTTTTAACTATTATTTTTGATTTCTGATGTACAACAAGATTGTACTTTATTTTATTTTCTTTAAGCAGACCCTGCAAAATTGGGATATTCATTTATAATCACCCTGTAGTTATGATAGTTTATATGCTATGTTCCATGAATTAGAATACAATTTTTTGAAAAACAGTAAAAAAGCAGTACTTTGGGGTAATTAAGAACGGTGAGTAAAATAAATTCTGAAGCAATAAGCAATAGTTTCTTATCATTTTAAATATATTCTCTAAAAATAGTTCGTTAGTGTGATCGAAAGAACATATGGGGTAATTATAAATGCCGCATTGATTGAGATTAATTAATTAATTAGGGAAATAAATAAATTGCTGACTGAGCCTTTTAGAGCATGATTATGCACATACATAAATTATATGCCATCTCATACGATCATTTTTAAAACGAAAAAAATGACAAAGATTGCAAAATTTGTTCCCAATCATCCTAGCTCATTCTATTTTAAGTAAAGACTAACTTGCCTGTATATTTTAATACAAAGTTTATTGAACTGTTGGCTTGGCTGGTACAGCTATGAGGCGCTCAGAGTAGAGGCTATTAGATGTCAGTTATTATATTTTACAGAAATCACCGATTTTTTTTTATAAAAAAGTAATTACATTATGATACTATATTGCACCATTGTTGGTAGCTATATCTAAGCTATCAGTATGCTCAAGTCACTTTTTGATAATACAGCCGCGAGATTAATATCTACAGTTAAATAAGCGTTACATTGTTTTTCATTTCTTAGAGAGTGTATGTACTTTTTTCTTTTTCGTAAAGTCTATCTAGATCCGACAGTGGATGACATAATATGAATGAATTTTAAGAAAATTTTACTTAAATAAATTGAATGGACGCTGAAATTTAGCCGTCTGGCATCAATTTGGAAAAAATGGCAAAAAAAAATTGTAATATAAATATCTTATTTTCCTGGAATTCAAACATAAGTTTCTTTTAATAGAAATACTATATTTTTTTTTTCCTGTTGGGAGATTTTTTCGAGCCATCGATGGACTACAGAAAACAGCCTAAATATTGAAACATAAAAATAGGAATTGATATAAACGCAATAACATGGGACGGAATACTGATTTTATATTTATAAAACATCATTCAGTAATTTTTATAAAGCATTAAACATCGATTGTTCTAGAAATGTTTCAGTCGTTCAGAACGGAACACGCTTTCGGTAAAGATATTATGACATTCTATTCTGGATTGATGGGAACTGCCCACTTATCCAGTCTTTTTGCATCTAATGGTAACTGTTTCCAAATGATTTTTGTAAGCAAACATAAAGTAATCGCCTTTGATAGTACAAATTATCGACCCACGTAAAACAGATATAAGGTATTGAAAAGCAATGGGCGCGCTCAATTACTCTTTTATCCATCTTTAATTTATGATGCGTCTGTTTCGTGAACGTTTTGTTGCTTCGACTTACCAATTCCGTTGCCCTGCGGTATACTGGTGATAATTATATACTTGAGACGCTTTCAACAGTAAGGAGTGATTGCACGAGTTCACCTTCACACCATAATGTATGCATTTACGGTTTGATGAAAAGTCAATTCTCGGCTAGAGAACCATATGGATTTCAATGCCGTTTTCAGCTAATTAATTAGTCATTGCTTGATGAGGTCATTATCCTTTTTCTTCTATCTTTTGTGAAAAATTATATTAGTTGTGAATCCCAAAGATGAGATTTAACGGGTATCATAGGTAGCGATATTTTTTTAAAATTTATTTTAATTTTGCATATATTAATTGAGGTTTGGAAGTTGCAAATTCACAGGTAAAATCAAATATTCTGGGTGTTTTTTCTCTACATGTTGATTAAATTTGCTGTTTAAAAAAATATTTTCTGGTTTATTCTAAATAAATAAAATAAAATAAATAATCTTTTTTCATATTTTCGATGTATCGGTGCAAATCATTAAGTAAGAAGTATGAATAAATTTAATTGTTTTGATAGAGTTACTAAAATATATCCTTAAAAATCATTCAGAGTATAAAAATATCTAGATTAATTTAGTTTTCTTAAGGTAATTGCTTAAAATCCATTAAATTGTAAGGATTTTTTTTTTATCTATTTGCTTCTACAAATATGCATTTCGGTATTCTCATTCAGAAAAATAAATTAACTTTATGTTATCAAGCTTACTTTTGTTACTCTTTTTTTTTTTTTTTTTTAGCTGGAGGCAGTGGTGTGAGAACTTTTTATTGCATTATCACAGCCTTTACAATTTTTTGCATACTCGCATAGGAAACATAGGCAAATTATTGTAATTCTCAAAAAATCCGAACTCAAGGTTTTGACGAATTTCCACGTTTCAGACCTCTCTCAGATCCAAAAACACACTTTTTGCATTATGTTCTTTCTGTCTGTCTGTGAAGACGATAATTCAAAAACACTTTGAGCTAGACATCTTAATTTGGTATACGGAATTACGACCAAATTTGTAAATTTTTATCAAATTTTGAGCGAAATCCATTTACAGACTGTCTATCTGGTTATTCGAGTATAAAAGAGCTCTATAACTACAAAACGCGAAGATCAAGGTAGAAAAAATTTGATACGCAGGTTTAGCATCAAAAGTGTAGATTCTTATCAAGTTTTCAACTAGATCTGTCAAAGCTTTGACTGTCTGTCTGTCTCTACTTTCGCATACATATAAATGCAATAACTCAAAACGCAATGACTTTAAAAAATTCGGTATGTGATCTTGTAAATACAATTGTAGTTCCGTGCCAAATTTTGGTTTCAATCGGTCGAAAAAATGGCATCCAAAATATATATTCGCACGATAAATTTAATAAAAATATTCGCCAAATTCACCAAAGATGCATAATTTGTAATTATTTTTCGCCAATGCTATGCAAGACATTCGTGGGCTTACCCCATGTCTACAGTTTATGAGGGGGAAGGGGAATAAAGTCTTTATTGGAGAAAATTTAGAGGCGATCACTTCTGCTGGTTAAGTCTTAAGGAAAATTGTTGCATGCAATATTCTACTGGTCTGCTGGCTATAGATGATTTTTAAAATATTCCTTTGTACAGCCATATAATGACATCTTTTTTTTAACCTTTTTTCGGACACTCTTTGGAAAAATTTTATAGTATTTTATATACCGTTATTTTGATGCCTTAAGATTAAGATTAAGAGAATAGCAATCATTTTCAAACTGATTTATTGTATTCATTTTCCACAATGCTGATCTATATCATTCTGAATGATTTCATCACTTTACAATCATATAAGCCGGCGTCCTGGCATAGGCGTAGCGCGTCTTCCCTGTGATCTGGGCGTCCTGGGTTCGAGTCCCGGTTCGGGCATGGTTGTTCATCTGTTCTATCTGTGAGATGTGTGAATGTGCCCCGCTGTAAACAGGGGTTGTGTAAGCGAATGTGATGCTTGAGTATCTCTTGGCCCTAGTTGGCGCTAATAAAACAATAGGAGCTCCCTTGGCTTAAAATCGCTGACTTCGTCAGCGAGCTTGTCCATGGCAAGTGCCATTATAAACAACAACAATGATATAAGCATGGAACGGAAAATTCTTCCACAAATAAACAGTTAGTTCTTTTCATTTAAAACACTTACTACCTACAAGTCAAGAAATATTTTTAAAAATATGTATTATTTTTCAATGAATTTCTCGGCAAAATTAGTTAACACTAATGCACTTTTTGTTAAAATAAAAACAGTGAAACTTTCAAAAAATGCGAGCATTAGAAAATGGCAAATGTTGCATATAATTAAAATGTTCATCATTAATTCGTGGAACACATAAAAGTACACTAAACAGTCAATTGATTATGGATGCTTAGTTGTTTTCTACAAACACTTCCCACGGATTTCTTGAAAAGATTAGCACAATACAATTAACTTGTCAAAATTTTGTAAGATTATAGATGACCAAACATTTCCAGCAATTTGATGCAATTCAGTTATTTTCGCTATAAATGACCGATATGGCCTTACCTCAATTATCGTGGTATCCCAAAGATGATGAATGAGTTTGAATCGAAACTTAGCTGGACAGTATTTTGAAGAGAGTTTAACAGATTGATCATGGAAGTTGACACTCAGAAAATATAAAAACAAAAAAGCCTATAGAAAATACTCTTTCCCAATAATATCCAAAAGGCTCATGAACTGATGAGTGGACCTACACATCGAGGTCTACTTAAAGATGTTGTTTCTGTTGCTAATCTTACTTGGTTAATTCTCACAGTGAGAAATAATGCACGAAATCCACTATTCATGAGAAAAAAAAAGGTAGTATTCGATTAATGACATGTGATTTGAAGTCCCATATAGGCAGAAGATTGAATTAATCTTAGAAATACAAGAGGTTACTTTTGAAAAGAAAAAAGGCCCATATTCACATATTACGAATGATGAAAAGCAAGAAAATCTCAGGCAGTTAGTGGATTAGCAGGAAAATAATTCTTCTAAAGAGCACTGAGGATTTGCAATTTTTTTAACCTACAATGATTAAAAAAAAATATTAGATTTGAGAAGGCGATTTTCTTGGAGACGATTGAAGTTTCACTTACTGAGTTCTCTCCTTGTGTTTATGCATGATTTTCAAAAAAAAAAAAAAACACAAAAAAAAACACCTGAAACTGTCAGGGAATTAAAATTATTTTGAAATAACTACAACATGATATAGAGAATCATAGGTTGATGGCTCTAAGAGCATACTCTTCATTTCTAATGGCGCGAAATAGTTAATTTCGGACTCATTAGATCAAGCTATTCTTTTCCAGTCGCCAATACTCTTTTGTATACACAAAGTTCACGCTGAACGAAATACGAAACGTATATGAACGTATACCAATGGTGCAGAATATATAATTTTGTGTCTCATCCACTTTTGAAATCCATATTATGAAATGAACCCGTACAAGATCGCTTATTCATTTATTTTCCCACATAGTATATAGCAATGGAAATAGCAATATATAATTGAGATATATAATTACGATAATCAAATATTATAAATGCTTTTTTATTCGATTTTTCTGCATTTGTTGTCTCATCTATGCATCCTATTTATTCATTAATTTTTATAATACATACTTGAAGTCACCATTTTATTTTTGACAGGTGTCTCGAATGCAAAAAGGTTAAGAAGTTGCGATCTAAACCAATATCGGCATTTTTTGTAGGTCACCTTCTATACGAAGGTTTAGTTTTATAAGACGTCATTTATCAGCATTTTAAGCAAGAAGGAATGTTTCCGAATGGTTAGACTAATTCCATAAGCATAAATTAAAGAAAAACTTTATATTCTTTTGTATCTTCTTTCGTCAACGATATGTGTGCAAGGTAGTCTTTTTCAAATACTTCTGCTGCAATGATCGTAGGTTTTCTTTTCTTTCTTTTTTTTAAATGTTTCAATTGAAAAAACAACTTTATATTCTTTTGTATTTTTATTATTCAAGGACTTGTGCAAGACAATCTTTTATGATTTCTTTCAACTGCTATAACTGCTGCTGCGATGATTGTAGTTTTTCTTTTTAAATGCCTATTTACAAGCTATAATATTCGCGGTAATTGGTAAAGGTATTTTTTTTTTCATTAAAGACTCGTCACAGGATAAAATGTGTCAACTGCAAGCCGAATTTCGAAAGAAGAAGAGGAGAAAATATTATGTTCCAAAAAATTTATCTTCCATTTAATATGATAAAATAAGTCTATTGACTTATGTACTGAAAGAGATTTTAGAACTGCAATAATAATTCGGTGAACAAAGGTTTACATTGTTCACTGACATCTATATTCTGGTGTACCAGCTGCGTTTGACAAGCACTTGGTGGGAGTGGCCAAATGCTTTTTGTCAAATGTCTTTCTTATTTTTATCAGATGAGACTTAAAAGCAAAAGATGTCAAAGAGTATTAAAGAATGTTTTCATGATTTTTTCGGGAATTTTTTTAATAAAAAGAATCTAAATGTTTCTTTATTAAATATTGGAAATATATAATATATATATATATATATATATGCATAAAATATAGGAATATATAAAATAAATTATATAAAATATAGGAAGATGTGAGCGCAGTCTAACAGCTTAGAATATTGAGGGTACGAATATGATGTTTAACCAATATTTAAACTCCAAAGAACAGAAAAACTGACAGTTCAAAACGTGTTATTTAAAAGTGGAATTGTAAACATGTTGCTCTATTAACAGAATGAGTTTCGTCTTCAGTATTTATAGTTATTAACTCTCGGTAGCTAAAATATTATTTGTTAATAAAAAAATAATAAATATTGAGAAATAATTTAGAAATATTTCATGTTCAAAATTATTCATCTCAGTCAGAATAAAATTAATTAATATTACATAAATTAATTAATTGAAACTAATTATCCATTATTCATTTGTATCCAGATCATTATGTCATCAACAATATCTAAATGCAAAATAGGAGAGTGATGACATCTGTTGAATATTAAAAGTAGATTATTTCGTTGATGACAAATAGCATTACTGGAAGAAAAGGATGAATTACTGGTATTAATGACATTGCACTTTTAACAATCAAAAGTTGAAACCAAATGTGTTTTAATAACAGAGATTAAAAGCATCTGCATATTGTATGATATTGGTTAAAAAATTGAAATAAAGTAATTTAAACATGATTGGTTAGAAAAAGAACTCTTGCAATGAGACAAGATCCCACGCCCCACCCCCAATAAAAAATTAATCTATTCAAACCAGTAGGGGATACGGTAACGTAAAAAAAAAGGTAAATAAAATACAGTGAATTCTCTTTAGTTCTTTCAAGGAATTGTTTCAAAATGATGCATTGACCCACTGAATTTCCAATCAATTTTCTTATAACTTAAAAAATAATTAGCTTTAAAAGTGAATGAATCGAATATTTTTGTATTTACTCTTGTCTAAAATTTTAAAAATATTACATCTATTTGTGTTTCAAAAAATATGCGTTAAAATACAAATAATCTGCTTTTGAACTGAACATGGAAAACTAAAACTGCCGGTTCTGCCAGTCAGAAGGTTAATGAAAATGTCGTGTTATAGAATCTAGATTCAAAGTAAGATAAACTGTTTACATGTGAAATATGTTGATATAGAGCTACTTTTGAATGAGATTTCATAATCGTTTTAATAATTTTTTATCTTCTCTTTTCAGGAAAAAAAAACTAATAATAATAAAATATTAACATTCAAAAGTTTTAGCTTTTTAAAAATAATTAAACAACGCTTAGTAATAATTTCAGCATGTTTGTGGCGATAACCCTTTCTGAATCACCATATGCAGGCAATTCTTCGTTAAAGAATTTTTCTCATGAAACATGTAAGAAATTTTAATTCTCATTACTGAATATATTGCAATATTTCAGATCTTTTTTTTATAATAAATGGAAATCAAATGATTTTTATTGCAATAACCCTTCTTGACTTCCTTTCTTGTTAGAGAAATTAGCAATGAAGTGATCAATTTTAATCCTGTTTCGAAAAAAAAAATTCTTTTTTGACGACTGTTGGCTTGCTTTTTGATGTTAACTGAATCAATGAGTAATGAAAATATAACCTTAAACGCTCTTTGCCCTGTGGTTTTATTTGATGTACTTACTATAAATGCCCGCGAGTTATAAAAATATTTTTAACACTGAAATAAATAGGCTCCAAGGCAAAACAATGCTTTGACTAGAGATACCCTAAACAAGATTCGCAGCAATAGCAAATAAATAAAAACGAAAGAATGACCTTTATTCGAATTTTGAATAAGCAATTCTTTGAATGTTCGATAAGCGATGAACATTTCTTTTAACAGATGTCTCTTATTTATATTCTTCAGTAATAAACCTACCTTCCAAACTATTATTGAAACATTTATTGAAAAACATTTACTTTATTTTGATCATCGGAAACTTTTATTTTATTTTTATCATTACTTATTTGGGAATACTAACTCCAAATCCTTAATAAATGATCGAATAGTTTCAGTACGTCATTAATACCAGTTGTGATTCTGGCACCAAAAGATATTAAACATAAGCTTAAACCTAATCTGTTTCTTAATTTTTTACTTTCTGGAATATGAAGTATACGAGAATGAAGTTCTGTAGTCGTCAAAATATTCGAATTCGAAATTTGACTATATATTTCAGACTTCTGAGCCCGAAAAACACATTTTTTGAATTATGCCTATCTATCGCTTTATCTCTCTGTCTGTGAACACAATAACTCTAAGGAAGTCTGTCTGTCCGGCTGCCCGAGAATAAGTGAACATGATTATTGCAAAATATAATCAGTTAGGTAGATAAAATTTGGTACACAGATTTAGCATCTAAAATATAGGCTAATATCAAATTTTGAACCAAATTTGCTGATGTGCCTGTTTACCGCTTGTACTTTCGTATACATGTACACGAAATGACTTAAATAAATGAAATTTGTACATAACCGTATGACTTCAAATGAAGTTCTATGCCAAATTTTGGTTTCAATCGATCGGAAAAAAGAAGCGTCAAAATATATATCTGATTCTTTGGTGTTTGTGTATTAACCGCATGTCAGTAATTAATCACCAAAAAAGAATTCACCACTCTCCAAAGATTGTTCTCTAGATCCACACCAAAGATTGATATTTCGTAACTATTATTCACCAATGTCATGCAATTAATACACAAGTACCATTTTTTTTTACTATACTATGAAGTACACATACCTTATATGTATAGGTCTCCGAAAATAAAAATCTGAGCGCTCTTAACTTTCACAGACTTACCCACTTTACAATTTTTTTATTGGGGTGGGGGATAACGCCTTTACTAGAGTCTATCAGAAAATTTCGGGGATACTATATCCGTGGGTTTTCAAAGTGACTTTAAGGACTGAGAGGAAAAATTAACTTCAGAAGCCTTGTTAGAATAAGTAGGATCTGGGATATATTCGTTCCCTGATGTTATCAACGGTTTTGTAAGGATCAGTGAATACTCGTCATGCAACTATCAAATCAGAAATAAACAATATGAAAATTAATTATATAAAATTTCCTGAATGCCTGAGGGTGACCCTTGAAAAAGTCTTTGGGCCGGATTCATTTTATCTTTCCTTTTGAATTTTGATTGTAAAATTATTTTATTTCTATTCTATTGATGAATACTCGTCATCTTATCCTTATCCTTAGAAAAGATAAGGTCCTATCCTTATTCTTCGAAAGGATAAGGATAGGATGATCAGTATCCCCTAATGGCGCCCGGTGCATGATATTATTTTTTTCCGCTCAACATGTTTGATATTTAAAAGTGTCATAAAATAGTCTAATGATTAGTCATCGTAGTGTCTTCTAAGCCTAATGTCAGGCATCTATAACCCTTTGTATCCAATAATACACCACTGCCTTAAAAAAATCTGGGTTTCTTATGGAATAACCATTATCTAATATTATCTATTGCTTGACTCGTCTCTAGAGATTTTATTTAGTTCTTTTTCTGTCATTTATCGATTTTGTAAGTTAAACTATTATTCTTAATTGCATTTTAAAATATTCTTTTTTATTTTTAAGCCTTAATTTGAACTTATAATTTATTTTGAATAATATAATTTTGAAATTATAAATTTTCAGTTATTTACATATTGAATACATTAAGAGGGCCTAATTCATAAAAAAAATTAAAAAAAAAACGATCATCACAAAAGCAGTAAGCGCAAGAATATTACGGAAGATTGAAATTTTTTCAATCTACTTTGTAAATTTAATTCTTGAATTATAAGTAATGTGTGATTCCCAAAAGACCTTTAACCATTTATAGTAAAAAATAGGATTAAAATCCTTTCATACTTAACAATTTCCAAATACAACATTAAAAAAAATTGCCGAAAGCTATTGATATAGATCACTCAACGGTTTTAACGGAGTTACTGGAGAATGACGCAACGCGATTATTTTAATTTCTGTCAATCTGAAGACATATTTTTATCACTTTTCTCAACAGCTTCGAATCAAGTTAGTTGAACAATTTCAATTCTTTTCGCCAGCCTTGCGTGAGTAATTTGAAAAGCGAACAGTTGGGTAAGTGTGAAGAATCAACACTTAATCCTACCGCCCCTTTTAAGGTATGTACAACTTCATTTCACCTGAACCGTCAGACGTACAACCAGTTTCATTCATCCGTCAAGTAAACAACTCGAAATCCTTGCATGAGGTTTTAATGGATAGGTCCTTCTCTTTTTCTTGCTTTTTTGCTTTTTCCTTCGGATCGAAGTGTTAAGACATCAGTTTTTCAGACTACCAGCGGATTTGCGTTTTAAGGTAATGTGATAGCTTTGCGCTCTTTTTCAGGGTCAGTGGAATAAAAAGGGAAAGTAATCGTTCGTGAAGTAGGCGAAAAAAAAAAAGACATAGTTATATGGAAGTAAATAGAACTTGAAGAGATAGTTTTCTTTAAAATGTAAATAAACATCTATAAACCTTAAATGCATGATTATTTGTTTTGAATTTTTTTAAAAAAATCGTATATTATAGGAAAATAGTCATAGGTTATATAAAAAATAAATTTAAAAAAACCAGGTAATAATATGGTTTATTTATTTTGAAAAATGTTGCATGTTGACTTAAGGCAACATACAGTATTACCCCCAAATCTAGCATGTATCTAATATAATTTTCAAATAAAATATAAAACATTGATAGATCTGACACCAGATGAAAAATAATCTTTTAACAATTAGATATATCACTCCTTTATTGGGAATTCGAAAATAGAAACTATCTCTTCAGGTAACATACTGAACTTCATCACTCACCAATGTAAAAAAACGATATAACTTACTCGCCAACAGTAATGTCAACTTTTTTCTTTCACACATGGTATATTGTCAATGATTATCAACGTGCGTTTGGAAATGGACACACTCAGGTTTTTGAATTAAATTATGTGGAACTGGATGTTGACAATTGGCAACAATATACATTTAAGGGTTAATGGTGGTATTTTTATATGTAAAAAATGCAAAAAGTTGGCGTTATAATGATCAATATTTCAATCCTGAAAATCTCTATTATTTAGCCTTTCTGAGATCAAAATATTTTTTTCTTTCCAAAAATTATGTTTGTCAGTTTTTGCGCATGGTAAATCAAAAAGGCAATAAGTTGGACTAATGAAATTTGGTAAGCTGTCATTACACCAAAAACATATATTTTTGATCAAAACGTTATCCACGGAAAATCCAGCCGTGTCTATACGAATACGAAAATTAAAAAGCATTGTAACATAGAAAATTAAAATTTGGTATAGAGATTTCTAACTAGAATTGACAATTTATATCAAATTTTGGGCTAAATCTATTCACAGGTTTGCCATTTGTTGGTTCATCTTATTGCAACAACAAAGCGACAAATTATATGGGTGAATTCTTTTACAGGATCTTAACAACAAAATTGTAGATCTATGACTCGATTTGGACGGAATCTGTCAAAGGGTAAACTGTCTGTTCATTTATTTGTCTGTATACATGTGAAATGATAACTCAAAAATACAAGAAGCAAGATAAATGAAATTTGGTATGAGATCTTGACACCAAAAATGTAGACTTTAAAAAAATTTTGGGACTAATTTGGTTAGATAAGGGCTTTTTTTGTTGCTATGCTGCAAAATTAAACATAAAACTTTCGTCACATATATTTTACAACGGCGTTACATTGTGCAAAAGAAAATTTGATTCTTAGGTTCAGCATTATGGAGCAGTGTTTTGTATAAGAGGAAATTTAATTCCAGGTGCAGGAGTACGGAGTAGTGTTTTGCATAAGAGGAAATTTAATTCCAGGTGCAGGACTATGGAGTGGTATTCTGTATAAGAAGAATTTTAATTTTCCAACTGCCGGAGCACAGAGTGGTGTTCTGAATAAGAAGAAATTTAATTCCAAACGTAGGAGTATAGAATGATGTTCGGTATAAGAAGAAATTTGATTCTAGGTGCAGGAATATGGAGGGGTATTCCATATACGAAGAAATTTAATTCCAGCTGCAGGAATATGGAACAGGCAGGGATAGCCTGGTTGGTAGGGTGTTGGATTTGCATGTCTTCGATTGTGCGTTCAAACTCCGCCGACCGAAGACTCCCCGTGTGTGTGGTGGATGGTGCACGCATAAACCTGTCGTGGCCACAAAGTCCTCCAATTCGAGACAATCCCGCTGGGGGTACTGGATCAGAGATAATCGTTCGCTGATTCAGGTCAAAATTACAATCTGTGGAAGAGTGAATGAAATGTATGAATGAAGTCCGCTCCGTAAAAAAGGGTGTGACGCTAGAGTAGCTAAGTTGTACTCTTAGCCCTAGATGGCTCTACTGAAACAAGGGACGCTCTCTCGGCTTAGAATCACTGACATTTCGTCAGCGAGCTTGTCCATAACAAGTGCCATAAGAAACAACAACAACAAGAGTATGGAGTGGTGTTTTGTATAAGAAGAAGTTTGATTCCAGATGTAGGAATATGGAATGATTGGTGTTCTACACAAGAAAAACAAATTAATTCCATATACAGGAGTACGAAGTGGTGTACTCTATATGAGGAAGTCGAGGGAGAATATTTGAGTTAATTACTATGCAAGAACGCTTTGTTCAACAATGAGACATTATGGTAAAAGTATCGACTGTTTATGAAATTTAAAAGTATTAGTAAATGCCATTATAATGTTTGCAACAAATCGGAACTTATTAAACGATGATTCTGAACTCCGCTTAGTGCCATGTTCTTGAATTTTAGAGCTTTGGATATCATTGATGGAAGTAGCTTTTGTAGCATTTTCCAAAATCAGAAGCGAAAATAAATTTAAAATTCATCTTGTTGTCAAAGATTTGAATAAATTAATTTTTGATTTATGCATATTTAATAAATTTCTTTTTGTTTCTCATCAACTGTACTTTAAAAAAATTAAAATCTCCAAATGAATATATTTTCTAATTTTTTATTTTATTTCTTTCTAATACGGTGTCTCATTATCATATTTTCTTTCTTTAGGTAGCTGTACAATTAAGTGTTTCGGAGAAAAAAAAAGTCTTCGTTTATTGTTGATTTAAAAAAAAAAGTTGGCAAAGGTTTACGATGACAAAAAGTTAAAGAGGCCCCGAATGAACTAACCGGTAGGAAAGTGGGAACTGGAACAACGGGTTGTTCCATCATTTAATGGCAACCTTGATGTTGTTAATAGACTCTATTATAGAAAAACATTGTTGCTTTTGTGTAAAATACGTGATCAAGATTTACAATTGTCACACCAGTCACAAAGGCTTCTGTACTGTGAAAGAAATTTAAGCTTCTAAGTTCGAAAAAATTCTGTTTCAAATGATTAGGAACGGATTGAACTTTTTTGTCGGTTATGCTTGAATTTTTTCAAAACTTACTAAATTTGTAACTCTTGCCTTTTAATATAAGCATTCTTCTGATTTTTATATTTTTTCTGATTCTTGGAGAAAATATCAAAGATTTGCAAGGTTAAATTAAATTGAAGAATAAGCATATTGATCCGAAATTTTGAGGAATAGCTCATGAAGATGCACACTTCTAGATATATTATTAAAGCTTTAAGGAAAAATGATTTAAATGTTATTCCTTGATGGAAGCTTAGATACTTTAATCAAGTGAAATACTTTTCTTCTTTTTCATTTGAAAACCTCGTCTGAGTTTTTTTTCTGTTTTATAGTTTGCAGCTTTTGTCAAAAATCATGGGTTACTTTTATGGCGAAAAATTAATTGAAAGAATGAAGAGAAAAGGGAAGAGGAAAAAATTTTTCTGAATGGAAATGTTTTAGATTTTTATTCTTAACAGTTACAATTTTTAGAGTTCTCGTATATTTTTAAAAATGAATCTCATTCTTCACAATTGTGCTTTTCTTTGAATTCTTATCAAATAAGTAAATGACTTTTAATACATTGAGTCATAGCAATTTTCAGAGCACTTTGGGAAGATCTTAGAAAATTTGTGCTCAGGGAAAGGAAATGTTTCAGACAATAAGCAACGATAATTAATTTTCATTTTATGTAGGTAAAAAGGAATGGATCACAATTCAATGAAAATCTTTGAACAATTCAATAATTTCTACAATTGTAAATTTGGTTTATTTTCTTTCCCCAGTCCCCCTTCGTCAAATTAGTATATAGATTTCATGATACCAAACATTTTTACAACTTTAAAAGAATTTCTAGTATTTGAACATAATCAATTCCAGGAACTGAGGCTGACAAATTCTCTCTAATGTTACTGAATAATACCTTACTGAAGTTACTTATACTTATTACTAAATTTACTGAATTATCCTACTGGTTGCATTATTCTTGTGAACAAGTAGAACTTGAAACACAACGATCAATTAAAGGTAAATCTCAGTAGATCCTTGCCAGGCGGAATCAGTCTTGAAAAAGAGCATGGAGCTGTAAGAAAAGAGAAACCTTTTTTTCTTTCCCCAATATATCCTGTTAATGACATGCTGTAAATTCTGAAATAACTTAAAAAATCTTCTTTCATTTAGTTATAATAACGGTAATTCTTGATGTTTTTTCAGTCATTTCTTGGAATTGAATATCCAATGGCTTCTTTCATGCATAGCGAACATAAACCTGAATTTATAGGCTTTCACATCTGAGGCAATAAATAAATAAATAAAAATAAAAATAAGGATACTTCGAGAATATTTTGATGTTTTCTATTTTGTTCTTTGGAAGAGTAAACATAAAAGCGAAATACATAACGTTCCAAACTAGCGGCAATGAACTTGCCCTGAAACTTTCTCTCATACTTTCCAATAAAGGTCTTATTCCTCTGCATCCTCTCTCGCATAAAATTGTGGACCTCCCATAAGGCCGTGTATACCTTGCATGGTATTCTTATACTATAGTTACGAAATACAGATCGGTGGCGTGAATCTAGCGTTTTTGCTGAATCTATCGTGAGAATATATATTTTGGGTGCCTTTTTGCCGACCTTATGACACTAAAATTTGATGCACAGCTACAGTTGTAGTCACATCAAATTTGTCAAATCGTTTATAAATTATTGCGCTTACATGGGTGCGAAAGTATAGACAGGCAGACGGTCAACCGTTTGATGGATTTGGTTCAAAATTTGATAAGAATCTATATTTTGGATGCTAAATCTGTGTTTCAAATTTTATATACCTTGCTCTTTGCGTATGTATTTAAAAAATTCACTTGTACTCGAACAGCCAGACAAACAGACTTCTGCTGAATGAATTTTGTTATTTTTGAAAAAATCTACTAATTTGATTGCAAGTCCATATACCAGATTTCATCCGTATATTTGATCTAAGTGTTTTTGAGTTGTCTTATTTACAGGCAGTTAGAGAGAAATAATGCCAAAAATGTGTTTCTCAGAGAAGTTTGAGACGTAGAAATTAATCATATCTCGAGTTCGAATTTTTGGACCATTACAATATTTTGTTTACACTTCATATACGAGAGAGTAAACGTAAGATTATCTTCAGTAATTTATTATGTTTCCTATACTCTATTACATTTCTGTTAACATTTTTAATGTTAATCGAATCAGTCATATTATGATAATTAGAATGTAATTTATAATAATTTAAAATTTTAAATATGCGCTAATGAATTGATACTTTTTGTTGCTTTATCTTATACGAAGTATACTAAGGAAATATTTAATTGTCGAGAATTTCGAAGAGATTTTGACGGATCTCCATGATTCAGACCTCTCTGAGTCCGAAAAACACATTTTTGGAATTCTGTCTGTCTATCTATCCATCTTCCCACCTGTATGCGAACACGATAACTCAAAGATGCTTTGAGCTAGACTGGTGAGATTTGGTATATGATCTCCTCTCCAAATTTGTAGATTTCTGTGGAATTTTAAGCGAAATCCATTCAGGAGAAATCTGTCTGTCCTGTTAGAGCTATAAAATGAAGAAAGCTAAATAGATACAATTTGGTGCATCGACTTAGTATATAAAGTGTAGATTTTCTTCAAATTTGGAACTATATCCGTCAAGTACCTGTCTGTCAGTCTGTTTTTTTCACAAGTATATGAATACATAATAACTGAAAAGCATGCTGACTAAAACATATGAAATTTAGTATTTGATTTTGTGATTACAATTGTAGTTTTATATCAAATTTTAATTTTAATCGGCTGGAACTTGCGTGTTAACAGCATCTAAGCGATTAATTGTCAAAAAACTCGCCTAAGATGGCACGCTGTTAATCTCTTTCGTAACTTCTGTTCGCCAGTGGCATACAGTTTATAATAAACAAGTGCCTTCATTAAAGAATATTGAGAAAGTTTCGGTGAAAATACAACACATGGTTGATATTAGAAATTTAATCGCCATTTTAATAAAACACTAAAAATTGCTCAAGTGTGCACTAACTTAAATTAAACGCTTTCGATATATTTTCATGGACATTAAAAACGGTCACCATGATCGTCGATTTATAAGCTTTAAGGTTATAACCTGAAGAATGTAGAACATACTGAAATTGTTGAATAACTTTTAGGGAATATAAGTATAAATTTGTGTTAGAAAATATGCAGACTTTCAAATTAAAAACTAGATTTACAGCTATCATAGAAGATTTAAACGCAAAGAAGAAACCAAAATCTCTTCTTTCATCGAGTTTGGGATTTTTTTTTAATGGAATTCATCTTGTATATGAATTTTGTATATGAAATCCTGTATATGAATTTTGGTTTCAACCCATTGGTTAGTTTTAATTGCAGATTCCTCCAAACAAGACATTTGTCTTATTTTCAGTCTGTAAAGAATAAAATAACTCTCAGGAAACAAAAGAATCCTTTTCTCAGATAACATTAATGGAAATGAAGCCAACAAAAATTTGAAATATTACTAAATTACTGAACACTTATTACAAGCTATCAGATACTTTTTTGAAACATTCAACACATTTCCATGTCTTATTCATTCAAGAGAGAGAAAAAAGAGTAGAAATTCTCCTAATTGCCAAGTTAAAAAAATTATCTGTAAAAAGAAATCTAGTCCAATTTGAATTCAAGTCATTACTCTCCTGCAAATGGAGGTTGTCCTGTTTGCGACATCATGGATCACTTCATATCAACTTTTCTTATCGTGTCCTCTCCAAGAAATTATTGAAAATCACGTAATGAATAAAACTCGCTATTTGGAGACTTTCAATACGAGAGAACCTATAGGTCCTTGAAGCGTGGGTTATTCAGTTTCAGAAATTATTCAAGATTAGAGGTTTTTTCATTTCACAGTATCAAGTGTCCAGAAAGAGTACACGGACAGTGACAAAGAATGAGTAATCAGACTAACTGTAAAATGGCAAGCAGTTTTGACTGATCGTGATCGAAAAAAGACTCAGCTGTATCCTACATATTATACGACACTGAATCTTAGCTCAAGCGATCAACTCATTGAATCAGGGGTCCGTTTTCAGTCTGACCAACACTCACTTGACTGCGTGAATTTCATAAGCTGAAGATCCAAGAATTTCATTTTTCTTTGCACGCACGCCATTGCATGAGTCACTCAACATCGTGATTGAACCATAGATGATTGGTATTGAAGGATGATTCAAATTACGTCAATTGATGGTAGGCTAAGAATATGAGGCTAGTTATTTTCATTATTATTTAAAACGAATATGACTTTAAAAAAGATAGGTTTGTAATTGATCTGATAAGTTTTATAAAAGACAAAGAAAAAGATTTAATTTCAAAATACGAATAATAGTTTCTTTTGGCAATATTATTTTCTGAATTTACTTTTCCTGAAAAAGTTGGTTTTACGATTTTGCGATTGAAAAGTTAACGACTTATTCAGAACTATATTAATTTATTTAATTTTCAATATTCATAAAAATTCCTCTAATACGATCGTAGTTATTTTGTGAAATAAAAATAATAGCCCAAAAACACCGCTATTTAGTCGTCAACAATTACGTCAATTAATGGTAGGCTAGAAATTTGATGCCAGGCATTATTATTATTCTTTAACATAAATATGACTTTTGTTGATGTTTTTTTAAATTAGGATTGTAGGTAAATAAGTTTTTAAAACACAAAGAAAAAGATTTAATTTCAAAATATGAATAATAGTTTTTTTGAATAATAGTTCATTATTTTCAGAATTTAAGTTTCCTGAAAAGATTGGCTTTCCGATTTGGCGATATAAAAGTCAAATACTTATTCCGAACTATATTAATTTATTTAATATTCCCTTTTTATACAAAATACTCCAATACGATCATAGTTTTTTTGAGAAATAAAAATAATCGCCCTCAGTTTAAAAACTTTAATAAAGCTGAAACGTTTCAAAATAGGTATTAATATTTACTTTTCAAAAAAAGAAAAAAAAAGAAATACAAACTTAATATTTAAAAAATGGAAGGGAAAAAAGTGTGTTCATCTTTGACAGAAATAAAAGATCACTTAATGGTAAAAAAAAAAAAAAAAAAAAAAAGGAAAAACGGTTATGAAACCTTTATTGAACATGGTCACTATGGTAAAATACCAAATGCTGAAAGGCATTGTAAAATCCTTAAAAAAATAGAAATAAAAATAAATCCATCACCCGTGGCAAGAAAGCACAGTTTCTCAAAATGCGAATTGAATCACTAACAATCAAAATTCGTCTTAGCTCATAAAAGATTGTGCAAACAAAAATAAATAAATAGTTCAAAAATATTTCAGGCTAGTTTCAAGAGGTAGTGGCAATATGAAAAAAATCTGAATGATTATATTAAAAAATTCTGGTCAAAATTTAGCCTCAAATTTCACACGAAACATTTAAAAACTTAATGAGTTTTAAAGAAATAGAACAAATATTAACAACTTGTAAAGAAATCAGCTGCAAAATTTGTAGGAAATTTGATATAATAAATAATGCCCCCCCAAAAGTTGGGAAAGAAATAAGGAACAGAACCTGAAGAACAAACTATCAGGAAAACAAAGAATTAAATTTATGAGAATTGAAAATTTAGTAGGAAAGTTGCATAAGTGATTTATAAGAAACAGTTTTTCGGTATACAAGATAAAAAATATCCGTTGGAGTAAGTAGTTAAAGTTTCGTGCAATAAAATTCAACTTTTTAGGATTTAAAAAAAAAAAAAGCAAACACACATTCTGTATGATTTTAAAGTCTTAAGCATAAAAATTACCATTCATTCGAAAACCACCTTACATATAGGTTTAAAAAGACCACGGAAACTTTATTTAAATTAAACTACTTTAGATATTAAAAAGAACACAATACGTTTTAAAACAAGTATAGATACTTAAAACGGAAATATTCTATTCCTATTTCCTTCTATATGCTTTTATTCTTTTTCATATATTTATATTAATTTAATTACACTGATTTAACTGTAGATCATAGAATTAATCAGCAAATGGGTAAACCAATACTTGATAAATCTTTCTTCCTAATATTTCTTTCGTGTTAATATGATGATATAGAAACATTCTAGCACGAAATAAAGCATTTTATTCAATAATAAGTCATATCACTGACTCTCCGACCCCCCCCCCGAAGGCACACGGATAAAGAAAACTGAGTTACGGGACCGCAACGCTGGCGGGAACTGTGGTTGAGTCCTAAGGACCATCACCGGCTACGGTACAACCCTTCCAGAAGGAAGTACGTCCCGTCATCGAGGGGAGGAGCCAGATACCCCACCTTTTTGTGTACCCTCCAGGGTGGCGAGATCCAATCACCATACCGGAAGCATCTCTTCCTCTTTTCGAGGTGTCCCTCACTCGAGGGTCTTTATTCAATACTAAAGAAAACCTCAAAGTTCGTATTTGTTAATTACTTTTTCTGCAAATGAACGTTAAGCATTGTTACGGGTTTTAAGTGCATACTTGACAAAATATTAGATCTGATTTCGATGACATTATGGAGCTTTTTCTAAACGATTGCTCTAATTTGACATTCGTATCTTTTTTTATGCCAAATTCTTAATTTATCTTATATTGCATAAATATTGTTTTCTCTATATCGGAAAACCCTTTGGCCTTGAATATGCTGTTTTCGAGAAGTTAAATATTCCTTGCTGAAAAGCACTTTTTATAGATTGAATCTTCCTTTCAGTATTTATTTCTGGAAATGGAAACTGACAGATGAATCCAAGTATCTTTATTTGAGAGACTTTTGAATAACTATAACAGATGTAAAAATTACAAAAACTTTAAAAAACTGTAGAAATTTCTGAGCAAATCCTTGGGAAAATCGATAATAAAATGCCAGTGAAATTTCCAGTCAAATGATTTGCAGAAGTTTAGATTCCTGTCATAGCCACAGATATATTACGGCAATAGTATTGCTATTTTTTTATTCATCTGAATGAGTCTTCTACTTCTAATTCAGCTGAATTAGTCTTCTACTTCTAATTTATCTAAATTAGTATTCAACTTCTAATTCATCTGAATGAGTCTCCTACTTCTAATTTATCTAAATTAGTATTCTACTTCTAATTCATCTGAATTAGTCTTCTACTTGATTTAATAGTATTTTCATCTTTCTAGAAAATGCGATCCACTACGCCTGTTGTTCCTTCATTCTATGAATAAATTTTTGCTTTTGAGTTTTGGTGGCTCTCCTTTTCTTTTCCATATTTTCAAACTTGTAATTTTGAATATTCTTTATTTCTTCAAAACGATTCTTAAAATTTCAACGGCAATGTCCGGAAAGTGAGAAAATTTGAGTTCAAAAACTTCATGATCCTTCCCGCATATCGGCACAAAATTTATGCAAATGCTCAGCTATAAAAAGTGAGTTATTTATCAAAATATTGTTCACTGACTTGCAGTAGAAAAATTTTTATGCACATACACACACACACAAAACCCACTCAAAATTTTTTTTTTCATTTTTGTTCCTTGCATTCATCGAAATTGAGGAAAAACACGTTCGTCTCGAAGTTGCATATTAGTTATCGAATTACTTTTTTGAAGATTGGTGTCTAAAAATTCAATTTACAAGAACAGTTTCAGCAATTATGTAACAAGTTAGCACTAATGTTTAAGAAACTTTGGCCCTATATAGATTGAAGGATGTGAAATGTAAACATATAATGCCTGTTAAACAAATTAAAGGGTATGTTTTTTTAAAGAAAATATGAAAGATATCATTTTTCAAATATGTGAATTTTGTCAAAAGAACTGAGTTTCTTACAAGAAAAATAAGAGGGGAACTCTATAAATGAGTTCTTGGAATCCTTTGCATATGTTGGATAGCGATGGATATCCATTGCTGAACTTGGAACTGCCTCGTCTCAGATGGACATAGCTCTAGACTGTGTCTAATAATGGAATTGAGAATAAGGAACCAAATACAAATTTAAGCTATCGTCACAAAGAACAGTCATGATAACAGTCATGAGTTGAGTCAAGAGTCATGATAACAGTAGAGGTTGGATATGCGGCATCGGATGCATGAAATTACCAAAACAAAAGGTTAGAAATCTTTCTTTGCCGTTGTATATGTGGTATCAATTTCTATGCAGATGCCAAATGGAGAAAACTGCCCAACCTATTGCCCAATATTATTGTGCCTTCCTCGACCCATCCTAGGAACAATCGATCTTTTATAAATCCAGAAAGATTTTTCTAGGAAACAGCAAGATTTGAACCATGTTCTCTTCAATAGTGAGTCAAGATTCAGTGCTCAAAATAATTTGTAACACATCTTCCTTTGGAGCGAGTCTTGCGACTTAAGAGAAGATTAGCTCTTCGATGCAACTGAAATCCTTTTGTTTGAAAGTATTATTACGAATGACCGTGTATCACTTTATGACTTTTAAATGTGGGTATTGTGGCCATAATACATTGTAAGGATGATATTGTACAAATTTCATGGCGTTCTTGAAATATCATTCTTTGTATGATCAATAATGGGAGATTACATTGAGTTCAGTATATGAAAGAATTTCTGAGTGAAAAGGATATTCGTTGAATATAGTGACCAGCATAATAACTGGACTCAAATGTCCATTTAAGCCTTAAAATCCTCATTGTTAAAAGTAAAGGATTTTTCTCATTTCATTCAAAGATTGACTTGAAATAACTTACAGGCGGTAGTAACTAGTATATAACCGAGATGGATTTTGAAACTGGAGAACTGGTTTTTGAGCCTTTTTTCTTTGTGAAAAAAAAATTTACTTGAATTAAATTAATTTTATTTAAAAATTAAGTTTAATTAATTCGAATTAATTAAATTAATGTAAAAATTAATTAATTTAATTAATCAAATTAAAATTAATTAACTGCAATTAAATTAATTTTAATTACTTTTAATTTAAAATTTTACTTGAAAAAATAGAAAAAAATTACTCCTGTTTATTTTGCTATGCTATTTTGTTTCAAAATAATGATATGCTTAAGCAAAATTTCAATGAAATAAACCAATGATTACATGAAGGACTTTAATATGCTTTAATTTCTTTAATCTTAAGGACTTTAATTTCTTTTAATAAAAATTAATTTAGAAAAAATAACATGTTCATTGTATGAGGTATTCCTTAAAAGCAAATAAATTCAAAAACTGATTTCAAGTCTGAAATAGTTTTTTTTTTGTATTTTTATGGTGACTGAATTAAAATTTTTAATGATGTAACTATATTATTGTTTATTTTCTGCAAAAATTTTCTTGAATTATTATGAATTTTAGTTTTTGTATTCTAGAATCTTCATTTTTCACTGGTGATGCAATTGGATTTATCTTATTGATCAACAATCTTCTTGATCATTTAAATTTTCCCTTGAAATTCTTTACAATTCCCTTTCCTTTAGCTCTTTCATCAGTTGTTGCGTCGAACTTTTTCTTCATGAAAAGTTATTCTAATCATTATTTCTATCAGAAAGCCTCAAAAGTTTCTCATGTTTGGAATGTTAGTTAATTATCTATTGTTGCTTGAAATAACTTAGAATGTTAAGATGAAAATTGTAGGATTCATGCATAAATTATTAGTTTTATAGTTTTTATAAAAATAATTCCTCAAATTTGCAATTTTAATCCAATGTTTTTAAACAATGTAAAGTTCAGTGATATTACTAAATACTAATAGCATATATATCACGTATATAAGCTTACAAAAGTGGTTCTTTTTATGAATTGATCTTTCATTCTGATCCTCATTTTTGATGGAACCACGCAGTTTCGAAAAATTATATTGTTTAAATTTCTTTTTCAGATACTTAAAAATTGATTGTAATAAAATGTTACTTTCTAAATAAATCAAATGTAAGGTGTGTTATTATAATAGAACGTAACTATGCGATTTTAATTTATCCGACATTACTGGTGAATTTTATAACTAAAAAGTATAAATCGAAAAGAAGAGAGAATATTTTATAGATTTTCCTATCGTTAGTTGGACCAATTGTTAGGTGAGTGCTTATAAACAAGTTGTGTCTGGGAAGCTGCATAGTTACTAATCCTGGCGATTCCAAGATGATTATACCCTTGGGATAATGAATATCATCGTTCATTTTAACTTAGTTTTTGTGAATGCTTTTGCATTAATCATTTGTAGTTTCATTTGTGCTTTCTTACAAGACTGTTTTTTTAATTGAATGGGAGGATGTTTAAACGGAAGATGTTTCTGAAGGGCGAGGAAAAATATGAAGCGAAGGAAAATGGAATAATCCATCTGGTGAGCAATGTATGGATGAACTTTATGAAAACAGCCAAATAAAGTCTTTTAGCTTAAAAATCACTTATAAGTATGGATTAAATCCTATAAAGCAGTTATGATATTCATTAATAAAAAGTTGATACTAATTGCGGAGGTGATATGCATAAGATTGTACGATATTGCTGCTGAAAAAATTAATTATCTAAAGATGAGTAACTTATTCTCACAAACTTTTTGAAAACATAAATGTTCTGCCATTATAATTTTTTTAAAAAATTTTGTTATGCATTTCTTTATTAAGATATACTCGATCTGATCGGTTAGTTTGTTAAATAGTTTACTTTTTTTTACCTTAACATATAAAGGACCGGACACTCTTTTTCTAACTTGCTCAAGTTGCCGGTTATTTTTTCTGACAGGTATACAATGATTCTGCAAAAAAAAAAAAAAAAAAAAAAAAGCAGCAAATAAGAAAGCCGGATCACACTTTCTAGAAATATTTAGACAATGCAATTCTTGTAGCCTCCCTTTCTTCTTTATAACTTTCTATACCAGATGTTCATTTTTATTCATTTGAATTTTCTCTATATGAGTATTTTAATGTTGCAAATTTTAATATCCAGATAAAATATTTAATTACTCTTCAGAGAGAGTTTCAAAATTCAAGATTCAAATTTTATAAATTTTAAAGAAATAGTAAAAAAATCCATATTTTTCAACACACTCTATTATTTAACAATAGAATAGGGCGTTTTTTTTAATTGTAAAACAAGATTCTTTTTTACAGTTTTTAAAGAACATTATATAAAATTTTAAAAAGAAAATTAGTTAGGAATATTAGAATAATGTTCTAACAATGAAATGATATTTAAATTCAATTTTAAACAGTTCAAGTGCACGGAGATTGTACCTACCTTAAATTAAAGCACAGAATTAATATACATTGAAAATATCGCAAAAAATATATTGAAATTTTGGAGGACCCTAATGTTGCGAGGCTCCTAAGAAGTTCTCTACTTAGCTTATTTGATAATTCGGCCCTAGAAATAAGAAGAATAACAAACATGAAAGAAATCGGAATTTATTTATTTATTATTAATATAAGCTTATAAAAAAGCAAATATTGTTTATTAATATTATAATAATAATATAATAATATCATTGATTATTAATGAAAGCCCATAAATAAGCAAAACTGTTACAATAAATAACAACAGATAACAGTACGGACCATGTGCAGAAAACACGAGTTATCTCGTGATCAGTTCGTAACATAAAGCACACAGAACACGACAAAACTCGTGATCAATCAGCATTCTGTTAAAATACGGGGCATTATAGCAGATAGTAAGTTAAATACATCAGGACATTTTCCATAAAGAGAGCTCCCTATATTGTCAAGTTAACTATTTAAAATAATTCAATCATGATTATTCTACGCAAATCTCGGAATCTGGCATCACGAGTTATTTCGTGATTCCAAAATGACTATTCTCGTTATTTATGTTGAACAATTGATATTTTATTCCATTTAAAATAATTCCAACTTAATTAGACTTCTAAGTCTAAATTACATCGTACAATAATATGGTGTCACGATTTATTATAACTTTAATTTAAAATATGAATTTTGAAGACAACTACTAATATTTTAGTCCGTCTTTCTAAGGCAACGTATATAGATCATTTTGTTCGATACAATTTATTGGAGCTTTATTTGTTTTTAAATGAAATAGTAGATGGAGAAGAATCTCCTCTTCTTTGGACTTGCTTAAGAGAAAGGCCGTGATGATGATTTAATGCGACATAAATTAGGATTAGTTGCATGCTATCACGATTTTGCGTAGTAACTTAGCTAAAAATTCGTTGTCATTTGTTGCATGGTCGAAAAGGTTATTACGCTTCTACCTTCCGCCATTTTCAGAAACAAAAACAGAGTTGCCGTTATTTAGTATTACATCTATATATTCTTTTACGAGTATAGATTTGTCTGAATAAAAAAATCAGATTAGTGATGTAAAAAAAAATTGATGTTATTTTCGATTTTAGAATTCATTTAGCAAAATTTTAAGATATTTGGAACTTCGTATACTTAAAAATTTCTATATTTATCAAAAGTTATTTAACTTATGAATAAAGTAATTTAAATTATTTTAAAATTACATCATTAAATAATATATTTATGTAGTCAAAAATTACATTATTAAATTAAATTTAAGTAAACGAAAATTGAGTAATTAAATAATATATTTAAGTAGTCAAAAATTACATTGTTAAATAAAATTGAAGTAACCGAAAATTGAGGCATTAAATAACACACGCAAATAACCAAAACTTCAATCATCAAACTACATATTTAAGTAGTCAAAAGTTACATAATTAAATAATTGAAGTAACCGAAAGTTGAGTCATTAAATAATGCATGTAAACAGCCCAAAATTATATTATTAAATAAAATTGAAGCAACCGAAAATTGAGTCATTAAATAATACATTTTAATAACCAAAAACTATTGCATTAAAAAATATCATACTGATAATAATTATTCCTTTTTCAGTCGGTTGCATGTTATAAATTTTTTTTTGTTAAAATTATCACTAAGGAATTTCATGTTAGATTTTTTTGTGTTAATACTATACCTGTAGTTCCGAATACATTAAGACAAGCCAATCAGTAAGAAATTTCAAAAGAATTTGGAAACTGGGTGATAATTTGAGCAACATAGCAAAAAAATTCACTCAAAAACTTTTTGTGGATTTTTCTAGTAAATTAAATATGTAAATTTACTCTTAATGTGAAAAGAATCATGCACGGAATTGTGAAACAGAAACAAGATTTTAATGGTTTGGATGCATTTCGGGATTGTTTTTGAGGTTTTGTCATTACAAACTGGTGAATAGTTTTAGTAGATATTTTGTGTTATTTGAATCAACCAAAGAAGTAAAATCTTAAAATAATTTAAATTAAGTCTTTTTAATTTCTGTGTTACGAGTCCAGATGGAATTGAGAAATATTAACAACGCATGTTTATTAAATTTTTCAGAGCTAGTAAACAAAATTTTTATGAAGAAAATCGTTTTGAAAGAAAAATTGTTGTTAAAATTTCCTTTAAAATATTATTATAATGAATTCGACGGATAATTTCTTAATTGTCACAATTTCTTTTTCTACGCTTTAAATAATTTTTATTTTTTTAAAAAAATATTTCATACGTATTCAAGAGTTTTCTTCTTTTTGAAGAGATACTGCAATTGAAATGTTTGATCCTAGAATGCATGAGCTTTTATTTTTTTTACAAGAAAAAAAACCCACGTCTTTTGAATAATTGCATATAATTTAAGAAAATTATTACAAAAATTCTTGGTTTATATATTCTGGTGAAATTTTAATAAAACAATTAAAATGTGCCAATTGGCTACATTATGAAAACAATATGCCAGCAACACAAATTACATTGTAACAATTCTGCAATAAAAATTAAAGTCTCTTTTCCCAATATATTTTTTTCAACGGAATTAAAACATTTTTAGAGTATTTTTAATGGTAGAATTATTCATATAAACGCCATTTTGGAATTTTTCTAAATTTTCAGTTTAAATCTGATTCTAGTTCCATTCTTGCCATATATCGATGTGTCCTGCTAATGTTATCAAACGTATTTAAGGATTTTCAAACACTCATTGTTGTCTTTTGAAACAGTTGCGTGAAGTTTATTAATGAAATTAAAGACATGTAATCAAATGGCTGCACTATGCATTTAAGGGTTAAAGATATTTTATTTAAATGTTGCTACTTCAAAATAATTTGATTGTTCTGTATATAATTTTGATCAATAAATTCTTCAATTTTGTCGCTATTTTTTCAAATTAAATGATTATCTTATGTTTTACTAAAAATTAATTTGCATCAGTATATCCATATTGTGGATAAAAATACTTCACATCTAATATATTTAAGTTATTTAGTTTTCTTTTACTTCATTCGATTTCTTTTATTTGCAAATATTTTTTTAATTCTTTGTATAAACACGAATCCTTATTTGCCAGATTTAGCTACTTTCGTGATTATAACTGCTTAATCATTCTGTGTACAAATACGAGCTTGCTACTTCGAAGGATCAAAAATCCGCTTTAGCTTTCCTTTTCTAGCATAAAGAATGCTGCAATAGTAAAAGCTCCGTTTTCACTGATCATTTGACGGCCATCAAGGGAAAGTTAGGTCATAGGGGAAAGAGCACATCTGGGGAAAATCGTTCAGTTAGAAGGGGAAAAACTTTC
>JAPMOR010079994.1:1009746-1049521 GCA_026543865.1 Argiope aurantia | reverse complement strand
TGAAATGTAGTATCATTAAAATTTCATAATATGGCTCTTTTATAAATTGAGAATAAATTTCTAAAATCTCTATTAAATTTTTAGAAAACAAAGAATTGCACAAAAATGAAATGATTTTAAGTCTGAAATCATGTGTAAGCTTTAGGTCGTTAAAATTATTACTATTAATGATATGAATCTTCTAGAATTCACTTTTTTAATATCAATATTTTCTGTTTCTATTATCATAAAATAAGAACATTTATATTGTGAATCATGGAATTCTTTATTGCAAATAAAAAATTTCAAGTTTACATACTATTGGAATGAATCTCTTAGATTAAAATGTAAGATTCAAAAGTTACATTAATTCCAGAATTCTCCTTTTTCGTTTTTTTCTCCCTAATTTTTATATATGTGTTAAGTTGTAATTTTCGAACTTTTTAACTATTGAATACACACAAATGAAGTCAAAATGTTGAAATATTTTCAAACCATAAAAGATAGCTCAAACTCTCCATGCATCATCTAATTGAATCAGCAGTTAAAGAAGGGAAATAACACCAAAACGTTTTTTTGTTGAGAAAAAATAGCTTCCTACATATTTAATCTATTATTTTTGCTTAACCAAACCTTCATATCAGATTCCTTGCATTCGAGGCTTATTTTGTGGGGTTTTATTTATTTATTTTTTTGCAGCCAACGATGGATGTTTATATAATAACATCAAGGAGCAAGTGAAAAAAAACAACCTCCACCGAATTTTTATATGTATATTTTTTGCTCCTGTTCGTTTCATCAAACTAATTAGTCTTTTAACAGTATTTCTAAACATTCCGCTAATTCTTTTTATCTTATGAAGCATAGCATTATCATTATTCATGTCAAGATGCTTTTTCATATTGCCTGCCGTCTGATGTATTTTCTCTTGGGATCTATAAATCTTTCTTGGGATTTTTCAATCAACACGACTTTTATCAATCTCAAGCTCCTTCCGAACTTGACGGCATCGAAGAAACATCAGTAGTAAATTTATTTCGTTTCTCCATTAAATTTATTTTGGAATATAATCTTATTATTTTGTAACTCTCTTCTATTTATTAAAAGTATAGTTTTGTAATTATTCAGTTTTTTTATTGAACAATATATTTTTTTATATTACAATTATTTTGTAATTATTTTTGTATTATCAATTTTATTTAGGGAACCATTTAGGATTCTACCAATTTTTAATGTATCCTTAAACTAAGAAATATTTTTACTTTTACCCGTATAAAATTGCACATTGCTATTGTTATGTTTTAGTCGTACGGACAATTGTAAAAAGATGCTCGAACATTTTTTTCTCTTGATATATTTTAGATTTATTTTGGTATTCTTTAGTATATGGATTTTTTTATTTTTAAAAGACATCATTGAATAAAAAAATGAGCTTTTAAATGAAATGATTCGATATTTGATCTTAAGGGGTAGGAGAATTCAAAATTTGTACTTTTTCTTTCAGAAGTCTATAAATAGTATGCGCAGGAATTTTAATCAAAATAAAGCTGCGTATTCAATTAATTCTTAAAACGAAAAAAATCGTAAAAATAAAAATTAAATATATTACGGAAAGAAGTTTTTGAAGATATGTGTCATGTAGGTTTTTCTTTTTTTCTCTTTATTTGAAAATGGACATTTTTCAGTGAAGAAAAAAAATCTTTATTGAGAAAGAAGAAAGCTCTATTAATGAAGAAAACATCTATCAAGCAATACAAATGAAAAAAATAAAGCTTACACTTTTTTAAACTAGGATTAAATAACAAGATTAAAAAATTATTCAAAACACTTCACAATATTAACATTACGCATTTTCAAATACGTAGGGTATGTAGTAAATCAGCGTTCAATAACAAAGCATTTACATCATAAAGAAAAAACGAAATGCCGCAACATTTTGCTTTTACAGCAAAATTTGCAAAATTTCTTTAAAATACGAAAAAAAAAAGAAAGAAAGATATAGATATATTTTTTTAAGAAAACATAAAGACAGTCGTCTGATATTTTTTAAAATATTAAGCAGGATGTTTTATGTCAAATACAAAGCTTCTTTTTGTGATAACACATACAGATTCTTGGAAAAGTTATTGCTTGACTTTCTCATGTTTAGTTTTGAGATTCAGTACAGTTACTGATTCTCTTCTTTGAAGGCAGACACCCGTAACATGATGTGATCGGTATACAGATGGGCTCTTCATACAGATAATCTTACGGAGTGAGTAGGCTGCTTGGTTGTGTTATGACACACGAATTATATTCGGCCATGTGTTGCGTTGTTGCGTCAACACATTATAACAGTTAACAGTTAAATTTACGAGTCATTTAAAATTAATCATAAGAATATACAAACGAAAATACTCCGAGAACGTTGAGAACTTCGTTAAGTTGTTTAAGCATATAAATAAATTTGAGCAAACGGATGTTATACGTTTAAGGTCAAATTCAATGTCAAAAATGAAAGAATAAACAATCTTGTGGTTTTTAGTTTTTTAATAATTTAATTTCGTGAGACAGATAGTAGTCCTCCTATTACATTAGTATTTACTGCAATCATAAAAAAATATCATGCAATCATAAAAAAATATCGTGTAATCATAAAAAAATATCGTTTGTAATTTGGCATTATTAAACAATCTTACATTTCTGTCAATCTAAAAAAATAATAAATGGAAAAAAACCCTCGTAAAATATGAATTAACAGAGAACTGAAAATTAAAATCTTTGCAATTTTTATTTACTTAGGACTTTGTAAGAAGGAGATCATATATGCACTTTAGAATCATTTTTTAATGGGTCTGTGCGCGAACTTCGCAAAAGATGTGTTTTTGAAATTTTCATGCTACAATCAAAGAAATTGTAAAGTGAATAATTTCAATTTTTTTTTCAAATAATTGGAAAGTTTATTGTTGAAAAGAAGACGTGTGCGCAATTCGTCTGTTTTTTACTAAAAATATCAAAAAAAAAAAAAAAAAAAAATTGAAAATCAGGTTTTTAGGGAATTGTTTCAAAAGGAAAGATAGATAAAATAATTCGCACATACATCAACGGCTTCCAACATGTGTAACAAGTCAGTTTAACATGTTATGTTGACTGCCAACTACGAGAGTAGATTTTTAGTCTTGTAGACTACGTAGTTAATGGTCTTGTCCAGTACGCCGATTACAAGTTTATCTCGTAGTAATTTTACGAAGTACTGTAGTACATTCAGGTAAGAATAGTATTATAGTAGTAAGGTTAGTACAGTATGATATTTTTGAATTGGACTGGCTTCTGGGTTTGTAAATCTGCTATTTGCCTTTGTAACTAACGTGTTAAATTGAAGGAATGAAAAAAATATAAATAAACGTATTTGAGAAGTAAAGACGCTGAATTCGATGTATAGAATTTTAAAACGAGTAAATTGTCGAAATAATATAAAAAACGAGGGAGTGAAAAAAAATGTTTTGAAATTATTATTTTGCTTTATCAAAATGAGCATTAAAGTCGCTGAAAAAACATCGAGGTTTTATTTAATTATGACTAATAGGATTATGACTAATGCTGTATAACTAGGTGAGTGTAACATGCAAATTAAATATACATTGTTTTGGAGATCTGCATTCTAAAACCTGGCACCAACTTCAAATTGGGTCCTTGAAAAATGTTGGATTTATTTACTTTTCTTGAAAATTCAGCCTATTGAGAATTATAATCTTCAATAAAGCTCATTATTGGTATAGGAGTTATGTGCCAAACAATTGATCTAATAAATGGGTTTCTTTATTTTATTATGATTTTTCTTCTTCAAGTAATGAAGCAAGTTTATGAAGTAATAATTGTGCAGACAAACAAATTATTTAGAGTCCTTCAATACATTTAATTTTATTCATATTTTAGTGGATGTTATTTTTCAGTTATTAAAGAGTTTGGATTGATGACAATCGATGATTCAGCAAATTAAATAATTTTTTTTGCCATGATGATTATACCGCAAATCACGACTTCTAATAGGTACATTTATTTTTAGAAGAAAAGCATTGCTTAAGATTTAACACTTTTAATGGATTTTGGATTATATTGCAATGAAATTAAAGCATGAGTGAAAACTTACATATAACTCGCTTTTAAATTCCAATTTGATAGACAATAAAAGCTTGGTAGCCGCATTTTCGGCTAAAAAATTGGGAGGTTTTCTCTTCTATACTTTTATATACTTCTCCATAGAATGCCATCAATGAAGAGAATCGATGTGTTATATTATAAAGACTGCATACCAAATTTCACTTGTCAATTTATTATTTTATTTTCTGTTATTTGTATTTCCAGACAATAGATAACCGGGTACCTCACTTGAATGAAGTTAGTCTAAAACTTGATGTAGATCGACATTTTGGATATACATGCCCCATAAAGAATTTTCATCCGTCTAAACGAATTATTGTATTCATGTATGTAAAGACAGACTGACACATAATTCCAAAAATGTAAACACTGAGTGTGGTGCAAATTAAAATATCTAGGTAAAATTTATTTTAATTCCTAAGACAATTCTACTAATGGATTAAATTATAAAATCCACTTTTGCTAACATTGCTTTCGGTTTTTTTAATTCCTAAGACAACAAACAGTGATGGAGTATTTAATTAGGTGTCATAAATTTATTTGAATGAACAGAAGCGTTTACAAGCCTTTCAAGAAAAAGAGTCCAATTGCAAAAATGTGTTTTTAACTCTTCATAAATAATATAATAAAATTCTGCAAAAAACGAAATATTCAAAATTATTATTAATTAACCGCAACAGTTTTAGCAGATAATTCTAACTTTTCATCTTTACGCATGAATAATATTATAAATTTTCAAAGCAATATGTCTATATTACTTTCATCAGAGACTGAATTGCTTTTATTATATAAAAACGCGTGTTAAAAATGTGCAATATATGTATTTGATATCAAACTTTAAATCAAGAAATCTTTTCAGAATTACAGAAATCGTTAAAATAATTTGAAACTTAGGGATGTATCACAATTTCTTAAAATTTAACTCATCAGATATAGCAATGATCTCTTTTTATCAATTGTGAAGCAATTTTTCCCATCACAAATTTAAATTGGAGCGGAAGTTTGATAAACGCGTAGGTGCTGAAAGCGGCATTCTTTAAATGGATCTTAAAAGTAATTTAATTATCATTACTTAAACAAACAAATAATTTTTAAATTTATTTTTAACAAGATAGCATCATTCATATGTTTATTATCTAAAGATGCTTATACTTGGAAGATAACCTTTGATTGCATGCTTGTAGTTTTGAAAGAACATGAGTATTTCATGTTTTTATTGCTTATTATCACACATAAAAATCCGGCGGAAGTGCAATTTTTTTACATCATTTATTTAAATTTCGACACGTCTTATTACAGAACCAAATTCATTACTAAAGCGATAAAAATTTCTCTTAAAGGTTAAAATACAGCGATGCTCAAAACTGAAAGAATGAACAAATTTGGACGAATTTCTGAAAAACAAATGGAATAATCGTTAGTGTTAATAAGCCTTTAAGCAAAAGAAAAATGTAAATTTTATTAAAGCCATGGGACGCAATCAGAATACTCAAATAAAACGCATTACCAAAGGAATTATCCCTTTCCCTGTTCCAAAGATCTCACAAAGTAGCAACACACTGCAAAAGGAATCAGTTGGCAGAGACCTTGGGAAATAAATTCCATTTCTGCAGCAACGCATCTTTCAGCTCTTGGACAAATCTCGGAGTATGTGGTAGCTGCAACTGCCCTTCCAAGAGCTTTTTACCCATGATCAATAGGGATATGATCTAGACATCTAGCTAGCTAGCTTATCCTTCTAGAGAATATCCTTACTCTCAAGATAATTCACTACAACATGAGGCCTATATTGGAGAGCATTCACAAAAATGAACCGAGTACAGATAATACAGATATTTTCAATATAAGGTCTAGATATCTAGCTGGCCAACCAATCCATCTGCCGAATATCCTCACCCTCAAGAAAATTCACTATCTTACCCTCAAGAAATACTACCATCTATATTGAACAGCATTCACAAAAATGGGCCTTATTACCAATTTTCGCTGCAGATATTCGACAACCGAGCCTGCTGTCAGAATTTCTCTACCCGTCCTATGTTGGGGAGTATTGGAAAAAAAAATCCCAGGTGAAGGTATGTCGAATATCAGAGTCTAGACTGAATTACAACTCCTCTTTGACGAGTTATGGTAGCGGAAGTGTCATGGTCTAGACTGATATCGTGTTGAATAGCCGTACAGTTCTCAATATATTTGACGGAGGCTTTTGAATTGCTCAGAGGTAGAGAGATGAGATCTTACAGTATTCTATTTTTCTCTGTTGCCGTTGCATAAATTTTTGTCTATGCAAATGACATTACCTGATCAACGTGGAGCTGAGATATTTCTTCGCTGCTTGACTCAGTGAGTGAGTCCTGATTCTTATAAAGTATAATTAGTATTAAAAATTAATCGAGTCCAATCAAATTAATTTAACTTTCAGAAAATTTCTATTTTGTGAGTTTTGAACAACAAACCGTATCTTTTCCAAATAGTTAATATATTGTACAATATTTTTGCGATAATTTAAAAACATTCAGCATTATGGAAATTGTTAAAATATTGCGCTGTTTGTTATCTATGCCAAAAAACCCCAAAAATCCAGATTTTTTTTTTTTTTTGCCATTAGCCTAAACACATAACGTCTCTTTTAAATTTTCTTAGAATTTGCTAACGCCCTTATCCTAAATCAAGAACATTTAAAGTAAAAAACACTAGATGATGTTACATTAACGGCTGTTATGTCATTAATCTTCGTTTCTTCATACCATTAGGCATTGAAAAAAAACATCGATCGTTTGACTCGCTCGACCTTTTGGAAAAGTACTGCATGAAAATATTTAGTAAGATCATTTTCATTAAGTGTTTTTAAATAATATTGTATAAAAAAGGAATTTTTCTACGAAATTAAAAAAATATGTAACAAGAGATTTTGATAAATAATCCAAATGTGATTTAAGAGAGCCCTGTCTGGATGTAATTTATAATCTTCGTACTTTGCAAATTTTGCTGCAATTGTAAATTTTCATTTTACCTCGTTTCTTTCGTTTTCATGTAATTATGAACACGTTAGTTGATTCATATATATTTTTGCTTCATTTTTACTTCGTACAGAGATGTTTTAGTCATACTTTTGAAGTAATGCGCAGTTTTCAAAATTTCTTGTTGATTCAGAATTTTTTTTTGTCTGAAATAACTGCAATTGTTTAATTTCCATAGTTTAAACAGTGCAACAGGAAAAGTGAAATTTGATATCTGATATAATGCTTATTGATTGATAGCTTTCTGTTGCCGGAGTTTCTGAAATTAATTGGAAAATATGATAAAGCATCAGAATATGTAGGAAGTTCGTAATAAGTTGCTCTGACTTTTCTTCGAGTGCGTATTGCAAAAGGGCTTGGCAACTGTCTCTTATGAAATTAAACTCATTTTTTAGCATTTTTTCTATTCCACTTATTTTCTTTTATTTTTAAAGCTTTATCTTTAGAAGGCTTTATTAAGATCAACAGGAATAATGCTAATAATTGAACATTGTAGGTATTCTTCGTGCTGAAATTTCATTTATTTCCGGAGTGTTTTCATATTATTTAACATACAATTTATGCAGAAATTTCTACTTATTAAACAATTTATGAATATTTTATCATAAAATTAAAAGTTTTAGTTTTGCTGAAATAGAGAAATGTTAAGATGAAAGGATAGATACTAGACAAATAATATCGCGCATAATTCATTGTTACGACAAGAAAGTAAAAAAGCACTGAATGCGGTATATTATTCGATTTGAAGTAAAGCCAACAATAATTTTAAGTTAAGTGCAAATATGTCAATTTGCTTTGTATAAGACTTTCTAAATGAATGCTTTATATCGCTTTAGTTTGAAAACTCATTAATACGTTTCCTTTGATGATTTTTATTTTTATTATTTAAAATTGTATATAAAACCTGTTTACAAATATTTTGATGTCTATAGTGCCATAAAAATCTTTCTACCATAAAATTTTCCCATGATCTTCAAAAATCGATTCTAGTAACAATGAAGAGTAATAATTTTTTTTATAACTTAAGCATAATAATGGTAAATAGCATAATTATATAAAAAAATCACTCATATTTTGGAGGAGTTAATTCCTACTATTTTCCATTCTCAATTTATTTCGAAAAATGTATTCAGCAGGGGGGCGAAGAATATTCAAAACATACCTCCTTCGTTATTCGATAAAAACTATCCTCCTCGCTTATGAGTATGCCATCCTTTTTATTTCAGTATTCAAGGTTTGACCACTCCTTATCTTCTTGGGGTTCTTTAAAATAAGCATGTATAGAATCGGCCTTCGTGTTTATTCGAGTAGGTTTATTTCAATAGGTTGTTTGCGTTCAAAACTGCTCTTTTTCCTGCTTTTATAAGAAATAAAATCTGGATGGAATAATTGAGCAGCATGAGCGAATGCTCACAACTCTAACTACGCATAAAGATATTCCTTACGCAATAGCATATTTTAACAAATATAAGTATAAAATATATAAAAAAAAAACCACCAAGGGGTTTAAAATTTTATTTACTGGATGACGAAATAAAGATTCTTTTTAAATTTTTGATTTTGGAGAATTGTATTTTCTTTTGTCAACCTTCAGCCTGATTTTAAAATCCAACAAAAAGTTTATTTCAATGAATGATTTCACTGAATGCTATTGTGAGATAATTCAGTATTTCAAACATTCATAACCTGGCATTTTTCTTTAAAAAGTACAGTAAATTATTAAAATATAACATAGTTTTTAGTATTTTTGTGGTTCCTAATGTGCACTGTTAAGTAATACTAAAATTAACTAGTTAACTGTTTCGATCTCTTCGGAAGAGGCTTATCTAAATTGTCATAAGCAAATATATATTATATAAATATAATAAATAATTAATTATAAATATAATAATTAAACAATTATTATGTAAATCTAATAATTGTCATTGAATAAAATCGTCATAACGCAGAATGTTGTACTTTTTCCAAGACAAGTATACTAGGCCAAAACAGTTAACTGGTTAATACTTTACATACCAAATAAAGTAAAATAATTTCTTAATAAAAATTGTAAAAAAATTTAGCATTAAGTTCAGTTTATAATTAGTTCCATTATAATTTCTCTACAATCATAACTGTCACCTTAAAAGATGTATGCGCACTTTAAATAAACTTTGATGCATTAGATTTCTTCCAAACACTAAAACAGGTGTTAATCAATTAATTCATTGTTAAATTAATCACTTACACGCTTTACAATACACGAGTTGCATTAATCATTTAATCAGTCTGTCAAAGCTGGAATGCTTTTTATCAGTTAGAGAGGTTCTGATTTTCATCAATCAGAAAATCGAGGCAGCCTGATACTGAAAGCTGGGACTTATTTGCTTACTGTTTTATTCTTCATTCGGTATTCCTTACTCTGCCTCACTTCTTTCTTTTTCTTTTTTTCTTTCTTAATTATTTCTTTCTTAATTCCTTACTCTGCTTTCGAATTTTGACTTGAAGAATAATTTATGCATTGGAGAATTTTTTAAAAGTAATATTGATTGTTTCATCTCGGAATTTATTGTAGGTCTTCTTAAACTGTGGAGAGTGACAACTAATCGGATTGCAAAGTATAATATTAGGGTTACGAATTTTCTTTAAACATTTGAAAAATCAAATAAGTTCAGAAAATCGTCTCCAAGTTAGATCCAAGAAACCACAATCAAGGGAATCGCTTGATTTAAAACTGTAGATCCCATATTTAAATGTAAGGAGAGATTATTACTGATAACCAATTTTGGCCCTTTTTTTCTGTTTCTACTGGTCTAAAGCTCAGTGATTTAAATATGCTGGGAAGTTTGGATTTAATGGATTAATTAATAAATCGTGAATTGAGTCCTAAACAATATTTAAAATAGGATATTACGTTTTAAATTGTGCTGTATATTGTAAGTGTGAAATATTTAATGCACTTATATTAGCAAAAAGGATCTTTTAACAGTTACGCATTTGTCAGGCGAAAAAAAAAAAAAGCTGCAAACTTAAATTGCTGTTCAGAAAATTCTGTTTCTACAATGGCTACTACAATAAAATTCTGTCCGTTAAATCCGAAGTCTGTCCGATTTCCCGATCCGAAATTCATTGATTCGTGTTCGGTTAAACTAAGAGTTTACTGCATTTTAGAGTATTAACTGAGAAAATTCCTTTTTTAACAATTTTATTTAATCTAGCGAGAAGTTAATACGTTAATTAAATTTCACAAATGACTCAGTAACTATTAGAATATTTTTAAGTGCTAGGATTCACGAACTGATGACAAATTAATTTACATCCCAGGAAAATACATCCTTTTTAAATATGTTAAAGTCAGGAAATTCTTAGTTGAACGAAAGTAAATTTTTATTCGGAAAAAAGCCATACTTCTTTCAATCTTTTATTTCAAATTCCGAGTCATCGCTTCCCACACAGAAGTCTTCGCTCGTATTCGATAACTGTGTTTTTTTTTGTTTTTTTTTTGGAAGTTAAAATGTTCCCATGAACATTTCATTTAATTAGTTTGAGATTTTACTGATATTTTGTGTGTGTGTTTTATAATTAGAGCAAAAATTTCAAACAAAATCATTAGCTTTATAAGTTACAGTTTTCATTTTTTACTCATCATATATATGCCTCATCAGCGTTTAGTGTATTAACTAACCAATAAATGTTACATACATGACCCTTAAATCACATATAGACAATAATTTTTATTTTACCGAAATGCGTTATAACTTGCAATTTTGCATGTAGACATTCTAAATCTACAATATTCTTCCAATTCGAGTATATCAAGAATGAATTGTTAAATGGTGTTTTTAAATAGAGCATACAATAAAAGAACACTAGAAATGTGTCATAAAAAGTGGAAATACAGTAACCTTGCAAGGTAGAATTACAGCACTCATTTAATAAATAACAATTGGCGTATCAAACTTGTCCTCAAATCAAGTATTTAATTAAATTATTTTAATTCACTCGCTTCAAAAGTTTTCAAGGTCGTCATACTGCTGGCGTGGTAGCACATTCAAGTGGGTGTGTCATTAATATTCATACAACATGACAGTATTGCGGCGTTCACATTGACTGTTTTTGCGTTTTGGCCAGGTGTTTGGATTATCTCTAAGATTTGCGAAATTTATATGCAACAGCTTATACAGGAAAGGAAAAAAATCTATTTAAATGCAAAAGAACACTAAATTTCGTGTCTAAAAAGCTAGTTGTGAGGAAATTCATTCAATTACTACAAATAAGTAAAACTTTATGCGGAAAAATTTTACGTAATAATGCAACGCAGTTTCTCATAATTCCTAAAATTCCTAAAATAAAAGTTTTCTATTAACTCATCTTTTAATAATTATAGCGTTTTTAATCTAAGGATTGAGAATATGCATAATGTGTTGCAAAGTCACATTTTTGAGTTAATTTTTTAAAACTTTGACGACGAATGTTTGAAATTACGAACAAAACGAGCAAAAATAAAACAAAGCATAGTGATGATGTTAAATTACGAGCAAAGCGTGCAAAATAAAACAAAGCATAATAATGACATTAAATTACGAACAAAACGAAAACAAAATAAAACAAAGCATAATAATGATATTAAATTACGAACAAAACGAGCAAAATAAAACTAAGCATAATAATAATATCAAATTTAAAAATAAGAAAATTTAAGAATTCAACACAATTAAGTACAATAATTCCCGACACCCAAAATTTTGGAATGCATAGAGAATATATTATATTCATAGTCGTATTATATCTTGTAAATGCTGATGCATAATTTATATTCTAGATCTATTTGTAATCTTATATATTGTTCCTGTTTGTATCCAGGAAATTAATTGTTATTTTTAAGCCATCATTTCCAATCTGAAAATATTTTTAGCCCTGTCTTTTTGGTTTTATTGGGCGGTGTTTTGGTTATTTTGGCATCTTGAGTATGAAAAACGAGTATCACGAATTTTTAGATAAGATTATATTGTATGCTTTTATTTCTAGTTCAGATATTTTACAACTTTTTTTTCAATGTTTCGAAGCACTATATAGCCCCTAAAACCAGACAATTATTTTAAACTTCCAAAAATTTCAAAATCAGCAAAAATGCATATTAGAAATTTGTTATACTTTTTCCCTATCATTATAAAACTTCATCATCTGGTAGAATTATACTGGTGTATTTTTATTACTGTTGTTAAAAAAAATTTAAAAAAATGTAATCTGGCGAAAGTCTAATATGGCGGATATATCACCAATGGATGATAGATTCGCATCCCGGTTTTTTTTTTTTGGCATTATTGGGGATAAGTGCTTGCCATAGATATTGTTTGTTTTCAATTACTGAAATCATCCGCGCATTTGCGCATGCTCCATTTGGCTTTGATTTTATCGAAATATCGGCAAGAGGGAAAAATGTTTACTTTTTACTAAATAACACATATACGCTTTACTCAAGTTTATACAAAATAATAAGACTGAAAAGAGTAGCGAAAAGAAAAATACACCTTAGAAAGAACACCGTAAAATCGCTGTTCCTGCTCACTGCTCATCACCCTATTCAAAGTAAAATCGCCCAAAAGTGATAAGCGGAGGTTTCTGTAATGAAAATGCGTTAATATTCTATCTATATCTTTCGTTCAACGCATTAATAGCTTCATTTTTTATAAGCTTGGTTGCAGATCACACTTGCACAGAGAGAAAACAAAACTATTAAATTATGGAACATTCTGCTATGAAATACAAATGTCCCTTTATGTTTAACAAAGTTTTATAAAAAAAAGCCAAAGTTATGGAAGCATTATTATAACCAAAAGATCGATAAAGTTTCATTCTTTTGAGTCTAATAATTACTATTTATAATAGAATATTTAAAGCTAAGATAATTGACAAACTACAATTATATTTTTTACACTTGCGTTTACAGCATTTCTTATAGGTATGGGAAACCCAACGTATTTAAAACAGGATAAATAATTTTTAGTATTATTTCCATAAATATATCAATAGTACTTATTTCTATAAAATATTCAGAAATGAAGACATAGACAAGCAAACGCACTTCACTCTTAAATGAACTCAAGACGTAAATGGGGAGTAAAGTATTCTATTTCCGAATCGATTCGAGACTTATCAGAAGAATACAAACTGGTGGTTAGATTTTAGTGCCAGTTTGATCTATTTGACTTCCGCGTTTAAATCTTTTAATGAAAATGAAACTTCGTTTGAAAATGAAACTAGTTTCAAATACTTATGACTAAAAACGTCAAGTCGTAAAATCTAAGAGTTATTTTAACTTCTTAAACTAAACAACTTCCTTAACTAAACATCAAAGTGATAAGTTAAAAATAACATTTCGTTCAGAAAAAATATCATCAATAATTTAAAGTATCAAAAGATTTTCAACGTGTCAAAAAATCATCTGCTTAACATTATTTTTAGAAATAGATATGTTTATTTTATCATTTTCCTCAGAAATTTACTATTTTCGAATGTCATTTATACCAAATGTCAATCAGTTGCAATTTTAAAGAAATGCTCTGTGTTTCGGAGATTGATAAAAGTATTTTTAATTGCAACTGAAAAGACGCCTTTTTTTTATTGAACTGTTAGTAAAACGAGAAAAAATCTTTTTAAAGCGTAATACTATACAGTGTACAGTATTTTAAATTAAAAAAATAATACATAAAATATAATAAAATAAACCATTATTAAGTGCATTATTTTATATTTTATTATTAAAAGCAATCAAAGCATGCTGTTATAAACTTAAATGCACTAGGTACTGACATAAAACAATTGTCTTAACGCAAATGACGTTTTTTTATTAAACTATTCGTAAAAAGAGAACAAAATTATCTTTCTGATGCATAATACTTTCAAGTATGTAATATTTTAAATTTAAAAAAATCTTAAATACATAAAATATAGTAAAGTAAACCATTCTTAATCTATTATTGTTTATATTTTATTATTACAAGAAAATAAGGCATGTTATTAGAAGCTTGTATTTGCGAGACATATATGCTGAAACAAATGCAGTAATACAAAATTACTGGATCTTCGACCAGCGAGATTTGCACAATTCCGAATTAAAAAAACAGTGGGAGAAATACATTCCACAAACTTAGGCGTTGTATTACATCACATGATTAAATTACTTTGCAAATCTGTTATGCAAACTTAACTTGCAATGCATTGGGTCATGACCTTTCAAATTAATGCTGATTCTAACTTGTCACTGCGACATCTGCGGTAAGGATATGCATCAGCTGCAAATTAATGCGGATTGCACACACAACAATAACAAGATATGCAGGTGTGGGAAGTGATTCATTACTTTTGATGCCTTCAGGTTATTTAATAAGTAAATGATTTGAAATCAAACTAAATTATAAAGATTAATAGAATGAAATAAATTTTGATAGCTGTTATGCAATATGTGTACATGAAATAATTATTGCTGTATATCAAGCAAAGTGTGTTTTTTTTATTATTCTCTGGCTCGATTAAAATCCTTGATTGCTTGTGCGATACATGCTTTAGGCAAAAAGCGCTTATCTGTGCGCCTTTTCAATTTACTTAATTGATTAGAAAGCAAATTTTTGAAATCTAATTATTTCGTATCGACTAATTAATTACATACTAATTAGTTCGTATCTAACTATTATCGCTCTGGTTATATGCAATATGATTAAGATATTCTTACGTTCTAAACAGCTTGTTATTGTTATTTTTCTTAATTATTAAATTTCAGAAAAACATTGTGATTATGAAATTTTTATGGAGCAAAACTTTCGATACATATGTCACAAAAATTACTTGGAATCGAAGAGAAAAAAATTCTTGAAATTCTTTTAGCAAATTTTCCAAATCTAAAAAATTTATTGCGACAGCTTATTACGGACGTATTCTTACCCATATCACTCTTGTTATAATTACTACGATTAAGATATTGAATATTGCAAGCAATTTTCACTTTCCAAACAGCTTGTTATTATTATTTTTCTTAAATAATTAATTTCAGAGCAAAAATCACGAATGTGAAACGTATGAGGAGTTGTGACTCATAAATACTAAGATTAACCGAGATTAATCTTAACTATTTATTGAAGATATCTATTATTTCATTTGTCGATAAAAATTTTGCAGGATGACTATTCGTATATCCAAAATGGCAATAAGACAGACGGCCTTGGTTCTCTGTTCCAGATTTCTAACAGTCAATTAACAAATGTCTGTCATATAAGCTACTCTTTCTATTTTATTAATCAACTATTATAGTCTGTCTGATCAACTTCTCTAGATCAACTTAAAAAGAAAGAAAAAAAAAAACAGTAGAGAAGTGTATTTGAACTTTTCGAGATTTTACAATCCATTTGTTCAATGAAACATGATATCGCGTTTATTCACTTACAGTTACGCCTCAAAGAATAGACAGTGTTTGTATTCAGTATAATAACCTTTATATTTTTTGTGGGTTTTTTTATTATATTGTCAAAATGGAGATAATGTGCTTCCTAAGGTCGTTAATCGCGTTAGCCTGTTTTAATATGTCTTGAGTGTTAAATTATGATTTGATTTAGTAAAAAAAATTCAAAATTCTTGCTGCATTTTTTTTTTACATCAAGATAGTGTCATAGTATTGATAAATATTCTGTATAATAATTTTTAATTGGTTCTATCTTTTCTGATTACTCGATGATTTATTTTTAAATAATTCGAATTACAATGTGCGAGATATAATATTATTTCACTTTATATTCAGGAATTTGAATCCTTTTTCCCTCATCTTCATAGAAGATTGATTAATGGAGTAAGTTGACTAATTTAGATCAAAATAATTATTCACACTTTTTTTAATAATAAGTATAAATTAAGGTCTAATAGACGGTGAACCTCTTATATGTAAAGTTCTGATATAAATTATAAATGTTCTATGTTTTACAAAATGAAATAATGGTATGAACAGAACTTTTCATTTTACCTCAAAGACAAACAAAAAATGTTTTGAACTTTTGAATTGATCATTAAAAAATGCTCCAAATTCTTTTATTTATGGTTTCCACGAAACTGAAATATCATTACGATACCTTTTGTGATTACAATAGAACTCCAGCTATACGAATTAAATGGGGTTCGAAACGATTCGGGATTTATGGAAATTCGGATGATTGATTAAAGCTTGGAAATTAAGTAAAAAAGACGTCATATAAAAAAAACTTTAATCCATGAAATTAAGTTCAGGTAATATAAGGTACACAAAGCTGAAATTACTATATGATTGAAATAAAAAATATATATATTACAAATTAAATTATGTATGAAGATTCATTACATACATATGTATATATTGTACATCCTTTTTCTTCCAAAATCAATTCGAACAATTGATTTTCAGATTCAATATTGGTTCGTTAACTGAAGTTTGACTGTACTGTGATATTGATATGTAATTTTCATTGAAAAAATTTTGGTCTTTTGATTAAATAGTTAAAGATAACTATCAAAACATTTGATAAAATATTAATAAGTAGAGTTTTATGCATTGCTTAACCCAACTGCGAATAACTCAACCCACATACATGGTGGGAAAAAAAACGTCTATGGTTATGTCTGTAAGTAATGACTCATCAAATATTTGCAAAGTGTGCGAAGAGAGAGAAATGACTGAATATGTATTTTGGGTTAAAATTGCACTTATTGCATATTCTATTACTAGTTAAATAATGACAGATTGTTCAGTGTACCTAATAATAAGAATGAGCTAACTGTATGCCAGTTGGTGAAATAGTTATGAAGCATGTTAAGGACTCCTTTCTCATATTCATAAGCAAGCCACTCATCAAAATATCTGCATGACAGAACCACAGTTTTCGACTAAATCCCCCTCCCACTCTGCAGAGTAGAAACTGATTATCCTCACCCCATTTTGGTTAAAGGAGTTCCAACTAATATTTGAGGTGACACATCTCCTAGCTAACGTAGGCGTTTCATATTTTTACTCCCCCTTTCCCCCTGCGAAATACCACACGCCGTCGAATCTACGTCCTTACTTCTGACACAGCGCACTCAAGGTCACCGAAAAGATCATCGAATTTTATTTATTTATTTCATTATTTCTTTTCACTTTTTTTATCTGTGCCATCTGAAAAAGTAAACATTTTTTTCGCACAGTGCCATTTTTTTCATGTAAACGAGGAACCCACCATGCTTTCACGAAAGTCAAAATATTACGTTGAATTTTTTTGCAGATGGTAAAACGGGGCTTTTGCAGGGATATGCGGCGAAAAGATTATTTGCTTTTATTATTGTTGCTGTTGAGCTATTATCATTCCACGATGATTAAACGTCGGCCGAACCCTGTGATGATGAAAAAGTAATCTCCTTCTCTAGCACTTTCGTTTTCGTAATTTTCTTCGATTTCAACAATTGCTTTGTGGAGGAATCAATGCAAATGGTGCCAACTAAAAGGTGGGGCATCTACTAGATCCCTTATTGTAGAGGAACCCTTTATTTTTTACAGTGAGAATTGACTTCTGCCTCTTCACGACCTGTACAAGGTGAAGTAATAAATATCACTTTCTTTTTTCAAATGGGTGTAGTTAAAAACTTACCCACGGAGGCAAGGAGTGGCGAAAATTATTTAAATAAGTTGGCGACGACAAATTCATAACTGTTGAGGATGGTGAGCTCGTCCTTTGAAGAAACTCCAGGGTTTCTACTTTATTTCTGAGTATCCCTGCTGGATATGACCCTGTTACTAAGGACACATTACATAGTATTAAGTTTAGAATAATTATGATACCGAACTGATTTGAGAGAATGGTAAATACCGAACGGTGTGATAAGAGTGGGATGCAGCTTTAGGTGTAATTGGTGGAGGGGTGTGCTGTAGGATCCATTTAAAACTTAAGGAAGTAAAATCAACCGTTCAATGTTAGCGAATGTTTGTGTCCATGGGCTGTCTGCCTTGTGCGTAAAATCGGCGAGGTCAGTATGATTAATTTTGCTCAAACAATTAAGGTAGAATTCTGTCTTTTGTTTATAAATTTAGGAAAATTTTGAAATTATCCATATTTTCTAAGTAATCTGTTGCAAGGATTTTGTTATGGCATTCGAAAATGGTTGATAATTCAACTAGACTCTGATAGAAAATTTAAATACAACAAGGCCAAAGTGACAGTATATTAATGTTGTTTAATGGTTTTGACGTTTTTTTATAGTTCATATCAGTTTTTGTTAACAGTAACAGTTTTTAACAGTTCATAACATTTTCCATTAACAAAAATGTTAACGATGTAAAATACTCAACGTGACAAATCAGGAAAAACGTTTCTATTGTGTACAGTTCTTTATAGATTACATTAAAAATATTAAATTACTTGAACACAACATAAAGGAGGCTGAAATATTTTATAATAAGAGCTAATGCTATTAACGTGAAAGACGTTTTGATACGGAATTTATTAAACTGGTAAAAATTTTGTCTAAAATTTCATACTTTAAAAACATTTATGTTCATAGATAACTCACTAATTTTCGTACATGCAGTGAAAAAATTTACATTTTTCGGTATATAATAATTTGGTGCGGAAGATAATGTATGAAGAGTAATTGATTTCAGAATAATTCTATTTTCTACCCAGGTAGCACAGAATTAGGGATTGCAATATCGGACCAAAAGTTCAACACCGGTATTCGGTATATTTTAGATTTTAATATCGGTAGTAGAAATTTTAGAAAAAGAAAGAAAACACAGGTGTTTCTTTGTTTTATTTGCCAGTTTTATTAGTGTGTAAATATCACAAAAAATAATTTGTAACTTATAAACTATAACAGTATATAAAGAATCACAAAAAAGTAAAGGAACATCTTATTTATTTAAATCACAAAAAAGTGTAAATATTACTATTCAGTCTGTGGTACTATTAGAAATTTTTGAAATGTGATCTTAAAAAACATAATGCGTCAATTGTAATGTCATTAAATCTGGAACGTAATTTTGTGCAAAAATTACCAGCTGTCGAAAATGTTCTTTCGGCATCTGCGCTAGTTGGTGGTACTGTTAACAATGAGCTATATACTTTTCCCAAGACCTCTAAATCCCTCACCTTCAAATAAATCGATTTCTCGTCGGATGGTTTGGGATATAGTGATTTATGTATTGTATTTTGGTTTTTTATTTATCGCTAATTCTAATTTATGTTCAAGAGACAATTCCTTTTCACTATCAACATTAGTGTCATCATAATCTTCGATAACTGTGCCGAATTCTTTTGAATGTGGATAGGTTTGTGGATAACAAAATTTAAAAAAATTTACTATAAACTTGTTCAGATTTAGATTGGCTAGTATCTTTTCTTCTTTTTCATTTTCATTTTTAAAATCATTATAATTATCAAATACCGTAAGACATTTTCTAATTCGGTATGCCTTTCTTCTGTGCTGATTTTTCAATGTAATATATAATTCTTCAGATAGTGATGACTGAATTTGGTTAGTCTCTTTCCTGTGCGATTTTTCAGTGACTGGAACCTGAAATTTATTGTTGCATTAGCTGTTAATAAATTAGAATCTCTCCGACATAATGCCTCAACAGCCTGTTTTATTGGAAGTAGAGCTGATACAGTTCTGGATACTAAATCGAATTCACTATCTGAAAAATTAATTTGCAGTTGCAGATTTAAATTGATTATTGCTTTTTGGATTGGATTGCTCAGTTTCAAAATTTCGTATTGATATGTGTAGCCAAAAGTGATAAAAACGCTTTCGGGAATGATACGAAGAAAATTTTACATAATATTATTAAATATTGTGACCAAGAAGCAGAAAGCGGGGAATTAAAATATTCCTGAAAAAATTTAATAACATAGAATAAAGAAACGTTTTAATATAAAAAAGATCATTATTATTTTAGAAAAAAGTAATTACCAAATTTTAAGAACAGAAATTTTTCACTTATTTTTCATAATTTAATGTTTATGTTCTTTATATTAAATAAAAACTGCTCTGAAATATTTTACAGTGTTTTAGTACCTTTTTCCTTCTGTATTATTAATTATCTGTGATGTTTACGTTTCAAAAAACCGCAAGTCTTCATTGTTAAATATAAGCATCTCCTCCTTTCATCTTTCCTCTCACCCCTATTTTGTGGAATTAAACCCATCCTAACGTATGTGCAAAAGCGCGGAGGGTTTTACAATCCGTTGTCAAACAATATTATATCACTTCTCCTGATTGTACGATGTAACTTTGTATTCACAGTCTAATTAATTTCACTCGTCAGGGAGACATAAAAATAAAAATGCTATCTGCTATGTTGGCGATCCCTGAACATATAGTGGATGCAATTAAAAAAATTTCTAGTAAATACCGAAAAAACCGGCATTTAAACTTGTGAATACCGGTATTACAAAATTGTACAAATGGCTCAAAATACCGGTATTCGGTATCCCGGTATACCGGTATTGCAATCCCTACACAGAATGTTACATAATATTGTACAATATTGTTCGATATTATATTATATTATCAAATATTTAACAATATTATACAATATTTTGAATATTGTTTAATATCTTATAGTATTGTACAATATACATGTGCTATTGGGGTATTAAAGTATATGCTAATTGCTTATTTTTAGCTTATTTACAAGCTTGTTGTTTCACGAGAAATGTCGTTTGTTCGCTTCTTTCGATACAGAATTTCTTTTTTACTTCATGAATTATTTGAAAATTGAGAGATTAACGAAATTTAATGTTGTCAATTGCAATAGTACTTTTAATTTTGATAATTTTGTTTTCATTTATTATCTGCATGTAAAAAATTTTCTGAATACCCACACCGTAATATTACTGTAATAATCACTGTATGCATGTCATTAGAATTATTTGTATGCGTTACTTTCTGCAAAAACGTAATTTTCCAAAAAGGAAAAAAAAAAAAATGCGATCGAAGGTTCTACTTTTTTAAAATCAGATCTCCTCTAGATACTTCTTCCAGTGATGACTTAAAAATTTTTTTGTTTATCGTAATTTAAATTTTCGATATTAACCTTAGGATGAACTCGTTTCCTGTCTGTACTTTTTGGATTAATGTGCACCTTAAGCTTGATAACATGGTGCTCAAATATTTTGCTGCTAATTTTTAACACTGCTTCCTTCCAGATATTTGCATAATTTTCCGGCAAGTTCTATCTCTTTAATGAGCTACTCTTAACGATGTCGTAAACGAAGCATTTCCTCACCACTTCTCAGAAATTTTCTTTTACCCAGCGTTGAAATATTCGGAGACTTACAGAATGAATCTTCCTTCATTGGATACCACGGCAGAAAATTGTGAAGATTCATGATCCCGAATTTTAAATAAATTTGTCTCATTTGTTTCCAGTAATTTTACAAAACTTCCTCTCCCAACATGTTTCGATCTTCCCACAAATTTGTTTGCTAAACTTTTGTTTACCAGATTAACATTCTGTTTCGCATGCATGTAAAGTTTGTAATTATATGTCTAGATTAACGAAACTACATGGGGCTATTAGAAGAGCCAGTGAAATATGGAATTGATAAGGATTACAACAGCCTTTTCAAACTTTTACAATACAGTGGTGGGAGTTAGCTTCTTTAAGCGATAGATATTTTACTCTCAAACACTGAATCAATTTTCAGTCATACGTAGCTCTTAGTGTTTTGAGAGTAAATTCCAATCAGCATACATCAGTTGTTGAATATAAATATTCCTGTTCCGGCATTTGAAAGCTTTGTTTTTCAGCACCGAAAGATATGACTTTAAAATTTCCATAAGAGGCTGAATTCCTCTATTAAGATCACGCCAATTCTGTAGAAACAAAAGAAGTAATCAATGCGGTAGAAAATATTACGAATGAAACATATTTTTTAATTTTCTACATTATTCAGAGTTATTTTGGAAAATTATTAATGCAATTTGGGACACAAAAATTTCTATTTATGCAAAAAAAATTTCGTAAGTTCCAAGTAATATTGCTTTGTTTGAACTATAATATCAGATGAATTTGTGTGAAATATTTTAATGCCGGTATAATGAACCTTATTTTACTGAATCTGCATTCACATAGTAATTCTGTTATTTTCTGTTTTGGTTTTAATTATTCTATTTCCACATATATAACCACCATTTTTCAAGCTATTCTACCTTTTTTTTAAATATTGGTCTTTCAAATCTTTCTAAATGCTAAAAAGGAATTTCAAAATTTGTGTATCTTTTATAAAATAAAAAAAAAAATTTATTAAATTAGATTTTTAATTGAAAAATATTAATCGAAGCATTAGAAGGAATATACGATTTTTTTTCTAATGAATAAAAATTTCGTTTTATTGATTATAAATAAAAATCTAAAGTAGTTGGACGAATTTTTTTCACATGCATCTTCTAAAATGCCGAGATCCTTAGAATTTTTTTTTTATTTCTTCGTTTTCTTTGTACAAAGAAAATGATGTGTAGATTAGATTCCAGAGAACAATTTGTATTTCTGTTTAAACAGCTTAGTTACACGGTGTTCCTAAAGGTCGTTTACATTCTTTAAAGAAAAGTCATATCGAAACAAGTCGTTTTCATAATAGATAATGAGGTCGCAGATACAAATTTTGACCACTATAGACGATTTTTTTACTGTAAATTAAGAGAAGAAAAGAATCCACTAAGTGAGACTTAGATTTAATGAAATACAAATAGTACAACAACATATTGTCAGCTTTCAGATGCGGAAACGCTCCGCGCTTTTGCGCATGCGCTAATCGAATTTTTTCAATCGCAAAAACAGAGGTGAGTGGAAAAATAAAGAGGAAATATTTATTTTTCGCTAAGCAAAATATAAAAATATTACACAAGCTCTGAATTAAAATGACACTGCTTGATTTAAAAAGAAAATGAATATCAACATTTGATAAGAAAAGTTTAAAGAAAGACAGACCTAACAAAAATTCACATTTCTTACTCGCTGTGTATCATCACTTAGCGGAGTAAAATCGTTCAAAAGTAATAGACAATGATTTCTGAAACGAAAAGATGTAGCATAAATAATAACATACATAGCGTGTATAGCTACGGACGGGAAGCTGTTTGAACATTATATTGATATTGCAGTTTTAGATACTTTGCCATCGTATCTCACATGCTGCGTACTCTTTGTAATGTTATTATGTATGCAACTGTTGGTTGTATTATTGTGAATTTGTATTCAATTAAAGCTGTATTATACCATTTTATCTTATTTTTTTTATCTTACATAATTCATTGGTATTGAGCCCTTTAGCGAAAAGAACGGCAGAAAACTTCACCTGCTTTTCGTAGCAAATCTCTCAATTTTCCAACTTATTTATTATCACTTTTGTTGGACTTAACACGATGAAATCTAAAAACTTACAACTTGTGCATTTCCAAATTTACTTTCAAATACGTAATTTTTTAAGACTTCAGTCTCAGACATTTTCTTTAAAAAATTGTTTGTCTATGTATTATTTTTTAAAGTTTCTTAAAAGCTGCAGTTAACACTATGCCGTCCACAAGTCTAATCAGAATTTTTTTGCTTGGCGCCATTAGGACTTTTGATGCTTTTACGAGGTTTTAAGGAGATCATAGTTTTCATTTTCATAAAACAAATAAATAATTAGTTAAAATAATAATAATTTTCATTATATAAATAATAATTTATAGTAAATAATTAAAATAAATTTTAAAAATTCATAAAATAAATAAAAATTCGTGCGGCACCTATATGATGTCAGCGGCATTCGCTCCATATTTTTCACATAACACCAATGTAGTGCCACTGGACGACATAGGGATAATATATCAACATTTCGAATATTTTCGTCAAAACAAGTGCGCATAGATATTTTTATAATATATAGTGCTTTCAAAATATATCACGCAAATTGTATTTTTCACTTAAATAATGTTTATTGCGAGTTTGTGGATTATTCATAGTCCTACTATATGTATTATACTTTACGTGCAATTATATGTTTTATATGAAAAGATATTATGCATAGGAGAAATACGCATAACATAAGTATAAATTACCGCCATTGATCAGTAAATATTTCTGACAGACAAAATATTGCGGCGTAACAATGATTGTTTGAATCGATTTATGGGTTTCCGTAATGAAAATCGTTTTATTTTTGCAAAAAAATTTATCACCCTTTTCCCTTTTAAAGAAAGTCATTAAGTTTTTCATGAAAATGTCACAAAAGTGCGATTAACGCTCTTTAACATCTTATCTTTCCAGCTAAATACCACAAATGTCCTTCCGCAGCTTGGCCCTCCCTTTTATTCCCAACCGCTAGCTATCTTCTGTGGTGTACAAATACTCACACACCGCGAAACAAAGTCTCTACTATGCTACTTCCGTTTCAGTAACACGTCCTGTTTTTCCGCCCCTTTACAAACTGAAAAGAAAAAAAAAGTTAACTAACGGATTTGAAATGATCGTCATTACAAGAATCGTTTCATTTAACTGAGAAAGGCGGAAAATAAAAAGATAAACAGTGCAGCTTATTAGACAAAAACTTAATTGTTATGGCACGAATTCGGACGGTTTGAAACAGCAAGAAACGATAGGGTTAGTTGCTCTTCTTGGTGTTTTATTCCCTGTAAGATCAAGATTTTAACTCGCTCTCCTTTCATCCAGGTGAACAAACATTTATCACTTCGAGCTGAAACTTAATGACTTCATTTCGCTGAAAAACTTCCGCTAAGATGCGTAGCCTTGCAGTTTTTATTGGTTTGAGAATGGACAAATTTCCCTTTTGGTCGTTGGAGCTTAGGAAATAATAATTCTGGAAAGAATGCTGAAAACCCATTCTTGTTTTCAGAAGTAAAACATTCTGTATCATCTTTTAGCGTTTTTCATAACTCATGGAATTTGGGATTCTTTGTGTCAAAATAACTTAGTCCTAACTGTGAGAGAATTCGACAACTTTGGTTCCAGAAATGTATATTTTAAGTTCCTCCCACCCAATTTAACCACGTAGTTTTATGTAGTTATTAAAAGAAAAAAACCCAAAATCCTAGGTCGTCATTAGTATTATTTCTTAACATTGCATAGAGTTTTGTAGCAGTTAAAATTTCAAATAGTGCAGTTTTATAAAACAAACTTCTCTAACTTACCTCTCTATTTTTTTTTGACAAAAGGCTGTAAATGTTTTTTCTGAAAGTTTTTCAAAGATATACTTTTCAAGCTCATCCACATGTTATCATGTCATATTTATATGTCAAACGCAATTCTGACTTTTGTCATTATAAAAATTGACTTAAAAATTCCAGACAGATATATTCTGATGGAGAGAGGATTGAATTTGAAACGGTAGTCTTTAATTTTCACGGAAACCGTTAAGTTACTTATTGATGGATTTAAGGTAAGAAGATTCCGATTAGTTGAAAAGCAACAGATCATAATGACAAAAAAAAATCTTTAAGCCTGAAACAAATTATCTTAATCAGATAAGTCGTGGCCAGTAAGATTCTAGATTACTAAAGAATCCGGAAAGTACAGAAGAGTGCCACTTCTTTCGTATTAACAGAGAATCTGTATCGATTTCACATTCTTCACGCTCTAAAGAATTTAATTAAATAAACCTCTTTATAATGTTAATAAACATAACGATATATAGAATGAATTCTGTGAATCGTTATGCCTCCTCAAACTTCAATTGAAAATAATCTCAGATGGTCATTTTAGCATTAGTTAACATAACTCAACTTTAGTACGTGGGAAATTTTTCGAAAAAAATTGTCTTCAATGTTTTTTAGCTCAACTTTTTATTCCAGCTTATATCCTGACTAGTAATGTATGTATTAGAAGGATATCTTTCTTAACCAAAATAAGTTTATCTCATTCAGTGTCTATTTGTCAGGCTGCTTTTGCATTATTCATGACATAGGGTTTTGGCAAAGATATTCACTTTACTGATATGTAAAAGAGAAAGTCTAGAGATTTAGATGGTAGTTCAGTAGAATCAAAATTTCAGCAATTGATTCAGCGTAGAGTAGTTTCTTTCTTAAATGATAACTGAAAATGTATTTTAGGGCAAAAATGTTGTGCTAAAAAAATACATTTTTTCTTTGCAGATTTTTGACCAGCTGCCGCGCTTTATGCGGCAATTGGAGTCAGTATCCATTATGAGAGCCATTTTTCTTCAGCTGTATACGGTAGAACAAGAAGAACGTCTTTAAAATTCCAGGTAAATGTATATCTTAAGTTTTCTAATGTTCAGACAGCGATAATAGCTTTTGAGGATTTATTCTACTGACAAAATATTTGTTTGTCTATAAGATTCTACTATTTCAATAACGGAAAAAATTATCAATAGCATTCTATTTGAAAAATTATGAGAGAATACTTTTAATTTCTTCAAAACCTGATGCAATTAACTTTTAATTTAATCAATGACTAATTTAAAATAAGAAAAAAAAAGAGAAAAAAATTCAAAAATGGTTTTAAAATACTGGTTTGTAAATATTGTATTGAAACTTGTGGCATTTTTCAAAGGCGTATTGTTTTCAAATGAAAACAATGCCATCAATATGTACTCGGAAACAAAAATATCAATAATTATTATATTTAGACAGCTTTCAATGTGTCTTTGAAGAAGTTGAATGACAAATTAATTACAACCAACGTCACTCATACTTCAACAAATCAAAACTTGAGCGATTGAAGGATTGTTCAATTACATTTTTACATTTCATTTTTTTATTTGCTTAAGCTATTATTTTTTGAGTGCACGCGTGTGTGTATTATTGAATATCCCACGATATTCCAAATAATTATGTAGCTTTGAACAAAATAAATCTGCCTTTTTTTCATATATTGTTGAATATTTTATAAAAAAAGATAACTTTATTTTTATTTTCATTTCTATCCAATCTAGATCCAAAATAAAACAAATCTTTTTTCAATCGTTAATTGCTCGAATACGTTATCGACTATAAAAAAAATTAAAACTACGATTTTTTAAAATTTTTATTTCTAAATAATTACTCTATTTATTAAAATTTCTTTCTAAAATATTTACTTGTAAAGCAGTACGTTATTTAAAATAAATTTCTGCAGATTTTATGTTTTAGATCCTATTGTACCGGATAAATTGTTGTAAACTTTTTTGAATAGAAATTGTTTAAGAGTTTTTTTTTTTAATGGCTTATGCAGATTTCATACGAAAAACATGCAGTCGTAATTCATTTGAGGCTTGTCATGTTATCATTTTTTCCATCTAGTGGCTATATTTCCATAATATTGTACAAATGTTGCTAACGTAGTAAATTTTATATTCCGTCAGAGTACCATTAAAGAATCATATCTATTTATTTAAAAAAAATTCATATATATACTAGCTGCCTTTGACGACCAGCTGATTTGACGGATATATTGGTGGAGTTAAATTTAAATTAAATCTCTAATACATTATTTAATTTAAATCTCTAATACATTATTTAATTTAAATCTCTAATACATTGTTCCTGATTCTCTATGTAAAGGAGTTTGCTTAGTAAAGTCGGTACCCATGACATCATAGCGGCGTTAAAAATTTAATCGTTTAGACAATTTATTTCAAATTGTTAGTTACCTTTAGTTGTAATGTAACTTCTTTCTGGATTCTTCGTGTGGATATCTTGTATAATTAGCAGGATCTTTTTTCCTTACATCTTAATAACTGAAGAAAACAACGAAAGCGGTTTGAACAGTTTCATTGTTCGTATGGAATCTGTTGCTAAAAATATTTTTGCAAAAAATACTTTAAAAAAAATTCCGAAATTCAGAGAAAATATCACTGCAAATTTGACTTCATTAGAAACACAATTTTTAAAATTTTAAAATTGATGAAACATTAATTAAATTTCCTTAATTATATTTTCGGATTTTATGACGGAAGAGGGCCGGAATTTTGCTTCATTTTTAATAAATTAAATTTTTAAAAAATCGCTCACCTTCTAAAGTATAACTGCCGAACGTGGTAGCTTTAAGTCTAATGGTCTGTTCTATAAAGCGCTGATACACACTACACACACACACTTCCTGTTATATGTATAGATGAAAACAAATGAGGCATAACATTAATTAACTATAAATGAAAATATTTACATAGTACTTTTATTTCTCAGATGGCAATTAAATGTTTTTAAATCACTATTAATCATTAATTTTTTAATAATCTTAAGAAATTTCGTAGAGGCACCAAATGTCTTTGTTTTTTCGACATACTGTTTGTATCAAAGTTTCCAAAGCTAGCATAACTACCCTAATTGGATTACGAAATTTGTCTCAAATTTTTCTTGTTTCAGATTCTTCAATATTTGTTGGCAAAAACAATTATAAATATTTCAGTAAAATGTCCCAAATCAGCATCTTTAATTAAGTTTTCCTCGAAATAAACATTAATTGGTAATGTACTTTCTTTTTAATTTTCATACTTTAGGGTTGTAGCAAAATGTAACAGAAAGAAAGAGGGGCGCGAAAAAAAAAATTTAGTAACCCTTGCCTAGAAAATCAATTATGTTGTCACAACACCCTTATTATTTTAGATTTTTCAGAAATTTAAACAAAGAAAATTAGGAAAATGTTTTTGACTTAACTCTGTGAAGCGGTGAGAAGTATATTAATCAAGAAATTCATCCCTTTTTTTATGCAATTATATTCTAGGTTATTATTAGTTTTCGCCTGATTTTTTGATGAAACAAAAATTTAGTTGCTTCATTTTCTTATACCATATAGAAGTGCTTTAAAATGTTAATTAATTACTAATTAAAACATCAAATAAACTTCTTCATATCTTTTTACTCATCTGTAATTAATGTTATGTTTTTTTACATATTGGTGACCCAAATAGCAGAAAAAAGAATAAGAATCCTTGATTAATAACATTTGGAATTAGGAAATCCATGGTTTTAATAAACCCTTGAATTAGAAATAAAGAATAAAAAACCGAGATTCAAGTTTTTCTTGAGACTGAATTCTTCAAGAGTCATGAAATGGAATAAAACATTTTTCTGTGACAAGCTGTCAACATAGCAATCGGCTTTTTCATCCTAATCCCCATTACTCTTTTCAGTTCTTTTAACCGCTTACTTGGTAGAAACATGTAATTTGTCTAAGCAAAAGGGCCGACAAAAGATAAATTGAAATGATCCATATGTCTCACATATGGGTTAGGAAATACTTTTTTTTTCTTTGAATGAATTTTCGTGTGTTGGACCTTTCGTTCTAAAGTAATTTTTCAACCGTTTTATCATTGCAACACAAACTCTTTCTTTTAACTCAAGGAAGTTTCAGGATGTATTGGCTTCAACTTATTAAAAGAAGAAAACAACCACTTTGAAATAGTACAGTCCTGTCAACTAATGGGACAGCTCTAAATTTATTGCGGTAAAAAATATATTTTGTGCAGAATCAAGATTTTCCAGACGTGAAACAGCAGCTAGGAAAAAAATTACCGAGGGAACCACTTAAATCGGTTAAAAATGGTGTACTACAGCTTGGAAAATTTGCAATAAAACTACAAAACTATAGAGAAGTTGTTAGATTTTTTATATCAACAAAATCATTCCAAATATAATTTCTCTATATTCTTTTATATAATATAGTAGGTTTGGATATGCATGTAAGATCTGATTATTTTAGAATCTTTCACAATGTTTTAAATATTTTCTTGCTTCTTAAAAATGTTTGTAAGATAGTGTATATATATAAATTTATTTATGCGTATTATTTTAATGTTATAATGTTTATAAGCTGGATACTATCTATAAATTGCATAAATGCGACATGTAGGAAGCAAGAGAAAAAAAAATCTTTCAAAACGTCTTCTAGGGGCAAATGTTGGAGCTACGGCTAACTAATTCAGATGGTAATTAATTTGCTTTGTTAGTGAGTGCCTACTTCTTGCTTAGTAGGCATCACTACCCAAGAAATTAAATTTTGATTAGTTTTAATTTAAAGTTGATCGGAATTTTTAGTTTATTTTCTCAATATCTCAGGAGCTTAGTTGTGCAAAAGCCATTTTTAAAATTCAAAATAGTTGCTCTTCAATGATACCAGTTTTTTTCTGTACCAGAATTTTTACAATTTTAATAAATTCTTAAGAAACGTTTTGGAAACGTTTTAAGAAATTTTTAAGAACGTATATATATATATATATATATATATATATATATATATATTTAAGAACGTATATATGTAACATTATTTGTTGTGAAGCAGAAATGCAGTTTGAAGACAGTGAAGAGACTCGCTATTTCGCGACGTCGTTTTATTTCATTTTTAAGAAGCAGGCATATGTACAAGCGATGAGCACACAGGACGACACAGAGAGGAAAATGAGGAAAAAGCTCTTGTACATTTTATCGCTGGTCTTATATAACTTATGATTTTGATAGGGAAAACATTTCTTCATAGCGCTAATATATTAATAAGATTCTGATAGGGATTTCTGACGCATGTCAATCACATGTAAGGGAAACACAGGGATCTTTTAAAAAGAATGTGCTTACTGGACAGTTTTTTACCCCTTTACGACGAGCGTGGGAAAGTTCGACTTTTAGCTGAGTCAGTAATTTAACAAAGCTTCTCTTGAATTAATTAAGTAGAGACAGTGGAATTGGATCACGAAATAAAAGAATGTTTTAGAATAAAGTTACTATGGGCTAAATGAAGATAAAATCTTGAAAATTAATTAAATTGAAATTAGAGTTGAAATATCATTACATATATATATATATATATTTATATTTTTCTATTTATATATATATATTGCTTTGCACTCAATTCATCTGTGTTTTAGAAGCTCTAGAAGCTCTCTCATTTGCGCTCTCTAAATACTATGAAGTTTTTCCTGTTCCTTTTTTGGTTTTAGTTTGAATAAGAAATAATTTTTAGTTGCGATTCCGAAGCTATTTCGTTTCGTTTTCAAAATATTTCTTACTTTAGATTGGTTATATATATATATATATGTGTGTGTGTGTGTGTGTGTGTGTGTGTTTCATTGTTAAATATTTTAAGTACACTTTAAGTGTATTTGGAGATATCGATCAAAGCATTGCACCATCATAGTTGGATGATGATTTAATTCACTCTCGGTTAAATTTAATTTAGTTAGATCAACATTGTGTAACGTAATGTAACGCTGTATCTGTGTGACGGCTAACTTGGGATGAACTTAATAACTCTGAACCGTGGTCATATGTCGAGAACTACATCTGAGATAGTACCCTTCTCTCCAAACTTCTGTGTTCCTGTCCAGAAGCAAAAGATAACCACCAGAAGTCCAGACGTCCTCCCACTTCTCCCATTCATATTCAGAACCCTTCGTACAAAATAAATTTTAGCTGAAAAAAATCATCTTATTTCTTTTGTTTTTTCCGTTGTTAATAAGGGAAATTGAAACATTTCAAACAGTAAATTCATCTAGTTTCTTTTTTTTCATTGTTAATAAGCGAAATTGAAACATCTCAAACAATAAATTCATCTAGATTCGTTTTCCTTCATTGTTAATAAGCACAGAGTAGTGAGATTACTTTCATTTGTATTTACAGGAACGATATTTTTGAAAAATTATATTAGAAACTATCTAGAAAATGTGGACGGTCTTAAAAGCTTAATTTCCACTAAAGCTGCGGGAGAGGAACACCATAAGAACATGAATTAGAAGATATCTGAATCAGTATACAGGTTTTAGCTTCTCCTGGAGATAGATACAATAATGGTAGTGGTTAACGATTCTATATACCATGACAGGACGTACTTCCTGAGGGAAATATTTGTATATATGTTGTTTTCAACGAATACCATTTTGCACAGATCACAGTATCCATATATTTATTTGTTGTGGTCCAATCATTCAGATATACCGAAAGGCTTAATGCTACAGCTAGATGATTTAATTATATATTAATTTATACTTAGAGATAGTATGGATATTTTTGTATTTCATCTAAGAAATTTTGAGTACTTACAACGTCTTTTTAAATCGTATCAAAATTATTACATACATAGACCATGTAGTTTATTGCATTGAACTGATTGTCTTCGGAGATCAGACTGTCATATATTTGTGTTACTATCAAGTGATCGCAGAATTTCAGCCTTTTATAGAATTCCTAAAGGCTGGCCTTTTATATATAATAGCCTTTTATATTATTCCTATAAATGATATTATTCCAATCATAACTATGAATGGTTTTAGCATTTAACTTTGTCTCTAGATGGTTATTTAAAAGCTATGCTATTTTTAGAATTAAATACATACAAAATTTTGAATAATTTTTAGCTCTTTTCTAAACTCTAAAAATGCCTCTACATATTTCAAAACTTATCAGAAAATTTATTTTTTCAACTAAAAGACAGAGTTTTGATCGAAATATTATCACATGTTTTCAAATGTTTTTATCATTTGCTTTAAAAGTTATATTTAGTTCATCCATTCTGCAGTGAAAATTAATAGTTTTTATTTATACTGGAGCGTCCCCCAGGGAAGCATCATGAATACGCGGATGAGAAATGACCCGACTCACCTTGCCACTTTCCGAGGATATAAAATTAGTGGTAAAATTATCACCGATGATGGGATTTAGCCTCCGCCCCACAGAAAAGATCCTATGTTTAGGTCGGTGATAGCTGTTTTGTAAAGACCATAGTACTCATGTTTTCTAGTATTCTCGACAACCCAATCATTAATAACCCAATAAACCCAATCATTATAAGCTAAATCAGATTCATCATTTAATGAAAAATTGCTTGAATACAGGTTTACTAAACATTTTTTAACATGACCAATATACTTTCTTACAATGATTTTTGGCAGACGTTACGAATTATTTGTATTTATTTCTGTACAGAAAAGCTATAAATATTGCAAGAGATAGTACTGAAATATCAATAACAAGTTGCTTGTTGTCTCCTAGCATTCTTTATTACTTTGATAATCTGAAAGTGGTTTCTCAGCTTGGAAGAATAGAGGATTTGTGAACAAATTCCACCGAAAATTGTACTTTATGTCTTATGCGTACAATCTGAATAATGTATGTTGAAAAATTTCGATACATATTAAATCTATCAAGCAACAACAACAACAATAAAAATTGCCTTAAATTTCTGTTGTAAATAAACGGTATTTTTCTCTAGAAAAATCCAATATCTGATAGAAAATTTAGGGTAAAATATAGAAAAAATTATTTATTTTAATCATAAAAGAGTAAAAAAATATTTGTTCTAAAAGTATTTGTTTTTAATGGCAAATTGAATATGTGTGGTGATGCGATAGTTTTCAAGTTCATTACCAAAAAACGGTACTCTGTGAAATAATTCTGAGTAAAATTACTCAAAATAATTCTGAGTAAAATTACTCCAAAATTAGCATAATGTATGAGCGTAGGTTTAATAATTAGAGTAAAGTTATTTTCATTTGAATATGCTTATAATAAACATTTCAAAAATAATGAATATCGTGTAATTTGGAAAAAATATATGATATTTTACGTGATGAGTAACCTCTAAAGGTTAATATTATTGCCCAGAAAAAATAAAAATATGTTAAATTGATGTATAATGTTTGCAAATATTATTGTATAAAATTTCATGCGATTGTAATAAATAGAATTCATTCTATGCATACCGAAATTTGAAGAAAATGTGTTTAGAGAAAAAGGAAAAAAAGGAAAGAAAAAAAAAACTCATATTTCTAACATAGGGGCTCCTGTTAGTTTCATTGTTAATAGATAATTTAGAAACTTTTGAATTTTCAAACCTATATAAATTATAAATGTCTGTAATCAGTGAAATATTCCTATTTTATTAGTCTAAAATTGAAAAATCAATTTTTGAAAGTACAAATGTTTCCAATTCCCATTAAACTAGTGATCCTAGGAATATCGGCGTTAGATATATCTGATGCTTTATTGAATTAATTGCTCTCTGAAAGCACTAGTGGATACAAACATAATTGAAAACGATGGACAGAATGGAACTCAAAATTTAGTATCAAAAACAAACAATCCTGACAACAACATAAAATAAACCCCGGAAAACTCAAGTTTCAACTGAGAGAAAATTCTCGCTTAAACGATTATTTTTTTAATTCTGAATCTCCCTAAAAATATCTACTTACATTCCTTCCTAATTATTTATAGATGAAATTATGTATATTTTATGTATAACGTTCCTTTTTAATTATTTATATATAAAATGACGTAGATTTTCTGTATAGAATTGTGCAACAGTTGTATAGAAATTGTAGCAGGAAGGTTTTCAGAAGGTTTGCTTTAACCCGCAGAGATTTCTGTTCATTTATTTTAAATTATGTGGAAAACATTAAAATTACTGCTATGAAATAAAATTAAATTTCGTAAAAAAGATTTTTTTTTGTTTTGATCTTTAATTTTTTTAGAAAGATCATCGAAAAATTGACAAAAACTCAATTCGAACTCAATCAAAACTTTTTGTTGATAAATATTCAAAACATTTTTAAATATAGTAAAATATTGAAAAATAACGATTACTTTTGAATTCTTTCCATTATCTTAAAAATAAATCGAAGCGAAAAAAATCAAACTGATGACATAGAAATAGTTTAATAGTTTATTGACTTGAAAATAGTTTAAGACTTTGGGAATACATATACACTTTTTTGAAAAAACAAGAGAGAAAGAATGGATTGTGTTCGGATTAGTCAGGAAAAGGAAATATCTCTGTTCTATTAATATAATATTTGACGTCAACGAATTAAATTAAATTTTTAACTTAAAACTTGCAATTTTATAATACTCATTACCAAAATTTCTATTTTGTAGAAAACAGCATAAAAATCCTGAAGCGCAGCATTTTTCTAACATTTTTCACCTAAATACTGCCCTACGTCTTCGAGAATAATAATGTCTTCCTTGTAGCCATGAGCAAATCATTTATAATTTAAAATCGTTCACACCCATTTGAAGAAAGCGTCGGGAAAATTCGCATTCTTCAGCAAGTCCACAAATGTAAAACTCAATTAGATTGCCGGAAAACTTCACCATCCGTAAATATTTGGGATAACAAATAATATAATTCACATGCTCAAGGTTTAATTCTCATGAATTTGAAGGATACAGCCGGCGATGTTTATTGTTCTAAAGTGACTGAAAAATTTACTACCGATGACGACCAGAACTTCCTCGCTATAAACAACATGATGAAATCGCATGATGACATCCAGAAGTGTCTTTTGGAATTGTGTATCAAGAAATTTTACATGTTTGTCGAATTATCATTTTGGAAGTTCCTGCTTCATCGACTGTCTTCTAGAAAACAATTGAATTATGATTAAATATATTAATGAGTAATTTGAATTGCTGATTATTTATAGATAAAATGATGTCGATTTTATATTTAACATTCCTTGGTAATTATTTATAGATAAAATGATGACGATTTAATGTTTAATATTCATTGCTAATTATTTACAGATAAAATGCTGTAGATTTGATGTATATTTCTTTGAACATTCCTTGTATAGCTGTATAGAATATTTCATGAAGTTATTAGTGGATGAAATAAAAGTCATGTAAGAATGTAGAAAAAAGGCTTTCATTTTACATTCTCGAAAAACGCAGTATACAAAAAGAAAGTGCTATAATCGTCAAAAAATTCGAATTCTTTGAGTAATAAAAAAAAATTTTTTTTGGAATTATACCTGTCTGTTTATGAACCCGGTGATTCGAAAACATTTTGAGCTAGAGGATGAAATTTTGTGCATTATATCTATTCCGAAATATTAGGTATCTATCAAATTTTGAACGAAATATATTCTAAGGCAGATTATCTATCCAGTTATTGAAATATAATTAAACTCAATAACTACAAAACAAAGATAACTATATGGATAAAATTTAGTACTCATATTTAACATCTAAAGTATAGCCATGTATCAAATTTTGAGCCACAGCTGTCAAAAAGTAGACCGTCTGATTTTATACATTTTCACAAACGTGTAAACGCGATTACTTATAAACACAATGACTTAAAAATATGATTTTGTGACTATAATCTACAATTACAGTCTTAAAAAAAGATAGCCCATAGAAAAGATTTTGTGACTGTAAATGCAATTCTGTATTAAATTTTGGTTTTTAATCGGTTGAAAAAAAGCATTCAAAATACATATTCGATTTTCTGGTTCGTGTGTATTAATCCCAGCGGTTAATCGCCAAAGATTTCATTTAAAAACTCTTGTTATTGGACTCGGAAAAATTATTTAACCTTTTCAATTGCTTTGATTACACAACAGGAAATTTTTTCGAGTTTACGAATTGTCCATCTGATCGATTTGTAATTGTTTATATGCAATTTTTAATTTTCCTTATGCTGTAGCTCAAACTTCATGAAATGAAATGGCAGTGGCCGGAATCAAACGTAGATATGCAATAAAAAAGCAGCTTCAAACTACATTGTTAGATAACTGATTGAAAAATAGCCAAATAATTCATTCGCATACTATCTTTTTCGAAAATTTATTGCGGAATTTTAAGTAGTCTATTGTTAAACGAATTGCAGTTGGTTGGTTTTGGATAATAAAATACAAGCACCTAGGTGCCGTTATAGACGAGAATCCGAGATACTTTTGGGAATCCAAAGTCCATAAAATAATAGCTGATTCTTAATTGCATAAGTACATCAAATTTGTGAATACAAGCTGTAAAAATGAAGTTAGAGCTTCTGTTTTCTCTTAATTTTCTCAAATTCTCAGTATGGCTCATAGATTAAATAGTTCGATTTCGTGCGATCTGTCAAGAAGCTAAAACAGTAAAAAGGTTTGTTTATTTTTACATAAAAATTTAATTGATATATAGAAATTTAATGAACGTATTCTAGCCCGTATTGAAAACAGAGAAGTATATATCAATTTGTTGAAAAAAAACTGATAAAGATGTATAATCTGATTCATTTCAATCTACTTGTGTACATTTGCTGCACAAAAGTTATTTTCCGTAATGAACAATTCAGTTAAATAGATTTTAACTTTACCTGTCAAGCGGTAAGCGCAAAATTAGCATTTGCGTGTAGTGAAAGTGAGTTATTTCAGCTGTTTCCTGTTATAGGTTTAACGCTAACTGACATTTTAATTTTGTAAATAACTCTACTTTCAGAGTTAATTATCCTTTTCTGAATATAAATTGTTTTATGTCAGATTAGCACATACACTGTGAAGACTAATCCAGATGCACAACAGACTATGCGTTCCTGTTGAAATTCTAAAGAAATTGACCAATATGCTACTGCCACCAAGCGAGATGATTAGTCTAAAGTTTATGTATATGGAATTGAATGTGGGAATATTTAAACTCTAAATCTCTGATCGGGAACCAACATACAACAACGAAAAAGGCGTTGTTACTCAGTCATGCATTAAGTAGATTTCTAGTCAAACAAATAATAATTAAATAAATAAATTCATCTCTAAGTATAACTTTGGCGCTTGCGTGTGTGTATATCCGTCATCATATACTGAATGCTGGGGCCGGAATATTCAACCAAAAAGAGAAGCAACAGTCTAACGAATTGCACCAGATCTTAATCATAGGCCATCTATAAAGGTTTCTAAATATACGTAGGCTGCTGGATAATTTTCTTGATTGAGCATTTTCATCTGCAACTATCAGTCAGTTCATCTACTTTTAGATAATGAGCCATGATGCATCCAGGTGTATTCATGGTATTTCCTGTAATTCGTGGCGTTTTCTTTTCTGGAAAAGTGTGATATTACGGCGAAATTGTCCTGTTATTTTTGTCATGATATTGACTGCAAAAAATAATTAGTTAAAAACTCTTTTCAATAACTTCTGAAGGTTATCACTTCTTGTATAAATGTGGTATTTGTGGTTAGAAGGAAATAGGAAGGAATATGCGTGGTGTAAGTCAAATCGGGTCACGATGTAAAAAAAAAAAATGTTGTTGCTTAACGCAAACTATATATAATCTAAAATAAAATTATAATTTTATATAGGGGACTCAAGGTTTATACTTATTAATAGCTTGTAAAAATTTATACAACTATTTAAAAGTGCACAAGCCGCTATTTTAGCTTGTTGCGTATTAATTAACTATTGATAAAGCGAATACTTTTAATTAATGCTGTAAGAAGTGCTACAAATATTAATTTATTTATTTCTATGCAAAGATAAGTAGTCGGAAGAGTTGAAATAAAACATCTTCCAAGTCTTTGTTGCAAAAAAAAAAAAAAAAAAAAAAAAAAATATTGGTTTAATGATTAATTGTGGAGTACGAGCAAGAATGTTAAACATGTCTTCAGAAAAGTGATTTCACTGCCGTTGGATATCCTCTAACTCTTTGGCTTAGCAGGGATGGTTCGTTTTATAGTTATCCAATGATTAAAACTGTTAGATATTTCAAATTTAGTTTGTTAAATTTAGCGCAACAGATACAAAAAATTTAGCATTTAGCATATATAAAAAGTCGATGGCCAGTTGAAACATATTTTGACAGCGTATATTTCAGATAATTTAAAATACCGCAGTTATGAAAAGAAGAGCGGCCTGCTTTGGTTTTTTTTAAGTTACATTGTATAGAGAACAAGTTGTAAAAAAATATAGAAACATGAATTCTTCCCCGGTATCTTCCTCTCTATTGGTAGCAATGCTATGTTTTTGAGCTTGGTTTAGGTTTCGATTAAAAATTTTAAGACTTTAAGCATATGAATTTTTGATTGGGACAACAAGCATGTAGTAGGAATAATGGATTTTCCTCTTTCAGTTCCGTATTCAAAAATTTTGAGGGCTAAAATGCTTTTTAGAAATCAGTTTTAATTTCATTAATTTGTTTATTAATTTTTTATTCTGTTTCTTGTGTTATTTTTTTAATTTTCTTGAAATTTTCAGTAAAATTGCTACAATTTATAGTGTGTAATTAAAGCACAATTCGAGATCCTGATATATTAGTATGGTTTTCAATGCAGGTCGATTTATATCATACAAGAACTTCTAATTGTTGCAAAAGATGTCTTAAAAATCGGAAATCCGTTAAATCGTGAATTGTGCCATGAACAATATTTAAAACTTTACAAGAAATTGCGCTGTATGGTGGAAATATAAAATATTTTATATACTCACTATATTCGTAGCAAGAAAATTCATATGGCAGTATAATAAAGAATGCAAATTAGTCTAAATCTCAAGTTATGACTTTTCCCAATGAATTCTGTTTCCCCATTTGCTGCATGAGTTGAATATCTATCGTCTCTGAAACTTAAATTCCTTTATTTGAAATTCGTTTAATAAAATGTGTATTTGATTAACATTACAAATCAAGGAGCGTTTGAATAACTGAAGCAAATTTTTCTATATTTATGAGCATTTTTTAATTAAAAAACAAAGACGATACGGAATCTCATTTGTTAAGAGTGTTATTTTCCTAGAGGATCATGATAAACCGAAGCTTCCTCATTGAGTGTGAAGTATTTCTGTTATGTAGGTATCATAATGGTCTATTGGGAAAAAGCAGAAATTTAGTCTTTTAGTTTTATTATATGGGACGAACCAAGGTAGCCTAAGAATGAAAATTAAAGGGAATAAAGACTGTTCATTAGTTCAAACAAGAAAAATTT
>JAPMOR010079994.1:992587-1002937 GCA_026543865.1 Argiope aurantia | reverse complement strand
AATTCTATGAATATTATTAAAATTTTAATAATATTTTCAAATAAATTTCCTTAATCCTTCAAAAATTATTTCTACTAGAAGCTCGCACTCAACAAGGTTTAATCGATTCCGAAAACAACTTTTTCTTTTTACTGTGTTAATAAATGCCTTCTAGCTTATACTTCCACTGAGGTAATTTCTCAAGTAATGTATATGAATAATTCTTCAAATTATAGGTATTTTTTTTAATTCTACTAATATTTTCAAATAAATGTCGCTAATTGCATTAAAATGTTTTCTGCTAAAGGCGCGCACTCAACTAAGTTTAACCAATTCCTTTAAAAACAATTTAAAAAAAAATTTCGTTACAGAGTTTTCAACTGCGTTAATAAATATATTCTTTCCTTTACTACCACTGAGTTTTAAAAAGGGACTGCGCTTTATTCAAAAAGTCTTTTCTAAGTGTTCAGGTCTTTAAAAGGGTGATGTTGGAGATATTGTTTCTTACTAAAACAAGAGTCTTAACTTGATAAACTAAGTAGCCTCTTATCTACGAACAAAATGCATTTAATGGCTCTTTATCATGTTCCATGAAGCATTTTGAAGCAGAAGCCAACGAGGTGGTTTTTATAAATCACTGAAGAAACGCAGTTTAATTTTCTACCGTACTTAAAAAGATAACTGCAAGAGGAATTTATTTTACTCTGTCTTTCTTTTTAATCCAGTTAAAACTTTTCAGCTGCTTCAAAGAGGATTTCCCTTTATTTATTTATTTGGTTTAAAATTTATTTTTTGACAGATACTTCTTTTAAAAAATGTACATTTAAAATCTGTTGTGAATACTATTTATAAATTATTTTAATGGCTCTTTTTATTGTAATAACAAATAATTTTTCTTTTCTTTTGTTAGAAAAATTACTTTTGGAAATCGCATAAATAATAAACACCACTTAATTTGAATTAGTTTGAAGAGAAGGGCTTCTAGATTAAAAGCAAACAACTTTATGTAAAATTAGGAAAAAAATATCGTCTGCGCATATAAATTATATTTTGTCAAACGAATTACTCATTTCCTGTTAAATCTTCTTTAACCATTTGCAAACAAGCGTCCTCTCTATATATTTTTTTAATTTCATTGACTGCACACTGACAATAGAGGTTGAAAGAAATTTTCACCTCTTTCTCTTTCGTTGCTTGTGAACATAAAAGTCAAAGCAAAATTTAGTGATGTCGAAATTTCCTTCAGTAATTGATGATATACTTTCCTTAAATCAGACGAGGAAAGCTTTGTTGCTACTCATCATTTAGGTAAGTCGTTCGTTATTAGGTAAGTCGCTTTAGATTTTCGTCTTCATTAAAAGGCAAATGAAGACATGAAAAGGAATGCATGCTTAATTTAAGGGTAAGTAAATTCAAATTAAAGATTTTATGCGATATTCTGGCAACACAGAGAAGGTATGGATTATCAGTAATTAATACAATAGTATCTCATTTAATTTACCAACCTTATTTATGCAGACGATATGAAAATAAAGAGCAATCTGGTCTGTAATTCAGCTGTCTTTTTCAATGCTGTGATAGCACAGTGTTAAATAGGCAGATGTTATCAGTACATTTTTATGTTTATACTTTTGGCTGAAAACCGGAAACACTCTCTTCAATTATTTTAAGTGACTTGAATTGATTGCTTTAAACTGAAAATCACTTAAATAAATTTTATTATTAAATACCTATAATGTATTTTGAAAATATCTAGCTTTTTTAATTTTATACGTTTTTAGATACCGTGGAAAAAAATTCTTATACGACATTTTTATTCTTTGCTTGTAAATGCAATATATTTAGTTATTACTGCATTATTATGAATTATTTTTTACATTATTATCATTGTTCTCTTTGAAGAAGAACAGTTAGTAAAAACATTAACACAATATACTTTCTTTCAGTTCTTTCTTTTAAATCAATCGCATTTTTATATTTATTGTTTTTCATTAGTTTGAAATTATATTCATTTCTGCTAACATATAAAATCGCTTTGTTTGATTTAAAACTAAAACAATAGTAATAAACATATATCGTAAGAAAATAAAAAAATCGAATATTATTTTTTTACTCATATCGATACTGCCAATCGGGAAAACATAAAGCGTTCATACAATAATGACATTAGAATTTGAAAATAATGGGTATAATTAAGTTCTTGAAATGTATCAGTACAGATAATAATTGTATACATTTCCATTCGGTTGTAAATGCCAGGTATTTGCGCTTCTGTTCATATGATTTGCGATATTTATCAAATCAATTATTCTTTTGCTGCACTTACTAATATGTTTTTAGAAACTTTAAATATAGAGAAAGTTAGAGTCTTTTTATTATATAATTCAATTTTTTTTATAAATTACATAATTTAATTATGCAATTCATTTATTTATTATAAATTATATAATTCAAAACGTGTAAAAATTTGAATGAAATACTTTCTTGTCTGATTTTTTAAAAAGTAAATTGCTTTGAATGAGTAAACGAAGTCCGAAAGAGCTAATAAATATTATTAGATATTTTAAAGGGAATTTTCTTATTTGAGAATACATAAAAATACTTATTACTATATTTCATATATCAGGTATCGTAATAAAAAATGTTGTAACTACGAACATTTTTGAAGCATCATTTACTCAATGACAAAAAAAAAAAAAAAAAAAAAAAAAAATCCCAATAAAAAAATCTTGGAAAATTCTTTAAAAAAATAAAACTTTGATTTAATTTAATATATATTAAGTGTAATCGAGTTAACCCATCAACGATTGTTTTTTAAATATCAAAATTAAAAAAGTGTTTTGGCCTGGGAAGTATACATAAAACCACAGAAAAATATACACGCGCGCGCGCACGCACACTCATATTTAGAGAATTTTGAAAATGATTCCTATTCAAAAAAATTTCTATTCTGAAATTTATTCTAAATTTCTAATTTAAAATCTGAAAAAAAAATACATATTCCGAAAAAAAATTCTGTTAATTATTTACTTGAAAACAAATTATGTATCAAATTTTATACAGTAAGCATTGAATGGTTAGGTTAAAACTTTTAGGAAAGAATAAGTATGTATTTATTGTTCGTGTAAAGTTACAGTAAGCCTGCTTATTCTGATCTATATTAGAAATCGTTTGAAAATGAGGACAAAACAGTCTATAAATTTGTCATTCGCAAATTTTATTTTCTTCGAATCTAGAAGAGGTTATAGGAAAAGTAACGTTTAAGAAAAAATAACTCTCAAAACAGAAAAGAGTGAAAAGAATTAATAATCCGATGTGTTTATTTTCAATGTTTTCGAGTATCAATACGTCCTATAACAATAAACCTTCTGTACAATAGTTAAACAATCGTTATCGCATCCACTCTCCACTTGCGGTCTCTAATCTATTCGTGAGAAATATCTTTAAAAAATTCTAACCTTGTAACAGGAATACAAGGTCAAATATTTCCAAGCTAAAATAAAAGTATTCCCAGAATACACCCGAGAAAGTGGAGAATCATCGAAAAAATACTTTTAATTCGCCTTAAATGTCTTTGTCTCTCGGCTATTGCGGAAGAAGTTTTTAAATTTCTGTTCTTTCGTCTATAGTTATAAATCATCCCTTTTCGTAATCATGTTTTTGTTCTTCCGAGGTTTTTAATGTCTTTATTTGCCGGAATAGAAGTTAGCCTTCGCAAGACTAAATGGAACGCCCTCTCATATTGCGAAAGTAACGTTGGTCGCATTTGATAGTCGTCAGTGTTCATCCCTTATTGCAGTAGACTGACTTTCAGAAAACTGATATTGCGTACGGAAAGAATAACTTACATGTCACGAATTCTGTGAATAACAATTTCCAATTATAATGAGAACTTGAATTAAAAGACAATAGATATGCAAATTAAGTTAATATTGTCTGTATATTGGAGTCCACGATTATAAATATTTTGCTACAGACATTTTATTTTGAAAGAGCAGTTGAATATCTTTAATATCCATTAAAAATCCAATTAAAGGGAATTTTCAATTTTGTACACTAATTTCAGAACTACTGGTGCATTTTAATAAAATCTGCATGCACATAATTTGACAATACAAAAATAAACATACTAAATTACTTTAAACATTAAAATGTTAAATTAATTCAAAAATTTGCGAACATGATCATGTATAAGATGCATCATCGCAGGAAGGTCTGAAGCAGAAGTTACAAATCTAAAGAAAGAGAAAAAAAATTGGGGATATTTTTATTTGTTATATTTAAAAATATCTCACAATATGAATTCATCTTAAAATAGAGTTTATGAGTTCCTATGGCAGTCAGACCCACTCCTCAGAGTGTTATTTTCAGAACCTGAATAGTTCTGAAAGGATAAAGGCAATTGCAGTTATCCTTCTAAAATAGGATTTAAATCTCGAGATATAGCTGGCCCAATTTTTTTTATAGTGTCACAATAAATCATTAATTGCGTTTTTAGTTTTTAAGATCAAAGTTTTTAGTTTATTGTAAAAGCATGGAATTTACTTACGTTTGATCCATATTTTTGGAATTTTCATTCACACATAATGATTTATTGCGAAAAGTGTTTGCAGTATTGATATCATGAATAACTAACAAAAGTAATTTAGCAAATCTTATATTTCCATTAATTCCTCTTTCGTTGTAATAAAATACATTGCTTAGACGCAGTAGCAATTATGAAAAGATGAATTTTCTGATAATTACACGAAAAGACAGACAGACACACACACACAACACATTATTAAAAGCTATTCTATAATTTGTTTTGCAATAGGCTTTATAATTATACAATTTTTATTGGCTTACACTTCTTTGTGGGACAAGATTCTGAGCAATAAATTAAACAAAACTGAGCAACAAATTAAAGAAAATTATAGCCTTTATTCGGATTGCTCTTTAAAAGAAGTTTATATATGTATTTTTCGCACATATTTATTACTAAGTTTAGTAATTAATTAAAAAAACTTTTAAAAAAGAAACGTTGAATAGAATAATTAATCTGTGACGTGCTAATTTCTTAATATAGAAAAATTTAATCACTCATATTTCCATATCCCGTTTATTCGCATTTTGATTGTTATATATTGTATATCTAATCGGCACGATAATATAAATATTAATTATTTGAATCATACAAGATAAAAACAGATAGTTGTAAGTTTAAATTTCGTCTAATGGGGATATATTATATCGAAAAGCTGAAAAGCTAGAAATGAGTGGCGAAATATTTATTTCATAATACTGCTTAATGACTGTTTGCATTGAAATTTTCTTCTATTTCTAGTTTTTCTTCTTCTTATTTTTCTTAATATTATTTTGAACCGGCTCTATAAATAAATTATTCGATTTTTGTTTAATAGTTATTTGATATTAAGTTTCGATATTAAGACCTTGCACCTTCCTCCAAATTTTTTGGATCTTAATTACCGATTCATTAATTTATAATGGAAGAATCTATCATTGCAGGAAGAATTTGTTTAAGGTGAATTCCTATTCTTTGTTGAAATTCCTACTGCAAATGAAGAGAAAATTTGATCGATTCGACATTCATCGAAATATTTTCTTAAAACTTGATTTATTCGAAAAAGAAGTTATTGAAACATCTTGATTTGTGGAGAATCATCAAGGCATGTGAAAACAGATTAAGAATGTGGTAAATGTGATAAAAAGCTCAGAAAGCATTTTCAGTGATTGGGAATAAACCAGATCTCTAGTTCTTCGATTTCTATTTATTTCTAAATATTTCTTCTATCAGCGATAATACAGGCTCTTTAAATTACAATGAAATATAATGAAAATATTATTAATATTACGCATACTATTATTTCATTATTCTTACTCTCTTACTCTCGTGTCATTATTGTTGTTTGAAATACCCAGTCCAAAAATAAAAACTGGCTCATTGCAACGACGAGAGTCCCGAAATACTTTTTAGAAGGAATTCACTTTATCTCTATAAATGGCAAAACGTTAAATAATATGTATATAATATTGCAGACATCTAAAGTTATGTATAACGATTTATTATTAATTTTTGTTGAATTGAATAGAATATGGAGCTGGAAATTGCTCTATTAAATATTGAAAATGAAACTGTAGACATGAAAGTTCTTTTTCAGCATATAAGTAGTTGCCTTTGGAAGTTAAAGCTTTTACATTAAAAACCCAATCTTTATTTTTTCATGATACGCGTCTTAATTTTAATATCTCTTTATCTAGTTCTTAAAATGGAAATATATTTCTTATTTATTTGTGTTCTTTTATTGGAAATGGTGAAGACTTCTTGGTTGCTTGATTCAGTTTTATGGATCAAAAACTGGTTTCGGTAAAGTTGACTCAAACAAACTAATTTATGAAATTATCTTATAACAGTTGAAACTCCTACTCATTCACCATATTTTTCATGACCATGTTTGAAATAAAAAACTGATATATAATCTAAGGACTGAATGCATAAGTATATAAAAAGGCCTTTGGGAGATGACGCCAGTAAGATAATAAGAAAAAGAGTACAACTTAAATTTTTTATGCTTTAATTTATAAATCTACTAACATTTATGATGCTTATTAATTCTTGAAATGTTTTTTTTCTAATGTATGTCTCGCGCTTGAATTTCCTCATAAAATGACTATTTGCTGGTACACTTTTATTAGAATTGTTTCAATCATCAGAAGATGCTGATTAACGTATTTTATAATAAATTATTATTTTGTCCAGCTATTTTTATAAGATAATTTGAAACCTACATTGAGCAGTGATTCCCATTTCTCGCATTACCATTTTGCTTTCTATCTATAACATTGAATTTAATAATTAATACAATGGCTAATTTAATATTTGATGAGTTGAGAAAGATTTTAAAAGCAATAATATTATTAAAAATTATTTAAATTAAGTATTTTATTTAAAATAAATAACTACAAAATTAAATTTTAAGTTAATTTTGTCTACATATTTTACGCTCACTTATCCACGCATACGTAACTACTGGTGAAAGATAAAAAATCATGTAATGTAAAGTTAAACTATTTTCTGTCTCTTTAAATATCAAAGGCAATGGTTTTTCGCAGTTTAATTACACAAATGTCTTATATGGTACTTTCCCATTGGTAGTATTGATCGATCGATTAATTGAACCAATCGAATAGGAAACTAGCTAATTTACATTTAAATTAAATTAAGCTTACATTTAAATTTAGGCATTTTTATGGAAGAAATCTTTATTTTTCCAAATATCAACATTGGTATACCACTAGGGAAAACCCTTTTTTTCTAAGTTCGATTATGTAATTTTCATTGAGAATTTTTAGTCCTTTAAAAATGCAAAATTATTATGCTTAAGTAATTCTTTTGCACTTCTAGAAAATTAATTGTTTTTATAATTATTACAGTATAATGAAAAATAAGATAATTAATCAATTACTAAACAAAATTAAATGTTCATTTATAATAAAAAATCAGTTATTTAAATTGAATCAAAATTGTGCATTAATTTAATTAAATTAATCATTTAAATCATGTAGTAGTTAATTAAATAAGGTAATATAACGTCTCAGTTTTATAATGCTATGAAGCAGAAAGATAACACTTTTTTCTCCTGCACTAGGGCAACAAACTACATAGAAATGGCCTTGACCGTGGATTCTACCAATCTGACGTGTAGGCTGCGTTGATGGACACTAAATCTATAAAAGCTCAAATGACCTCACATTGGTGTCAAAGTTTGTAGAATATCGTGTCAATTGTAGTCTCCATCTGACCGCGGGTTAAAATTACGAGGTTTGTCATCGGTATTATCTGCCATAACCTTAAAGCTGTAACGCTGAACTTTTTAAAGTATAATCAAATAATATTAAGAAAAATATTGAGCAAAAGATCAAGCTAGGCGATATTCATTTTGCAGTCTGTGCAAATCAGATATATTTTTCATTATTCACTTTGTTTTTAGATATGAATCTATAAAAATTTTAAAATAGTATGCAGTGTCACTCTTATATCAAAGTGTTGTATGATAGTTTTTAAAATGCATTTTATTGATGCGAAACAGTTGAACAGATTATCCACATCTTATCTCAAAGTGCTTCCTATGAATGGCATTGTTTTATGTTGTCACAAAATACTATATGTCGCTAGTGTGGTTTCAGCTTTGCATCAAATTTTCGCATGTTTTGCTGTGTACGATTTTTGTCTGACGACATTTTCATATAACAACGGCGATAATTAATGTTTTTTAATTAATAAACAGTGTGGAAAATTTTGGATTTTTTTTATATGACTAGGAAATGAGCTTTTAACTGTCAGAAATCTCGCAGTAATCTGCTTAATTTATTAATTTCTCCAAAATGCTCATCAACATTTTTTTTATTCAGAATAAATGAAAAAATCGATCAAATCATGATATAAAACTGTTATTAAATGTTTGAGTATATTTAAACATTCATGAAGATATGGGCCAGCTCTGTTTTCTAATAATACTATAAAAGCATGTCAGTATAAGTATTAGTATTTATTGTCTGTTATTCATAGTTTACATGATAATAAAATAACTTATTTATCAAATTTATTTAGAAGAAATACCTGATTAATCTGGAATTAATAAGGGTTAAACGTTTTTACAAGACGAAGAATGTAAAAAATACTATAACTAATATATTTAAAAAAAACTATGAAAAAGGGTTTTATTTAATTAATGAAAATATTTTACTTATTAAGAAATAGTTCACATAATTATAGTATTTTTTTTCAAAAGCCTAAAAACAGTTAAGATCTTTGTTTTTGCAATGTCGTTGAATCTTGAAATAGAAAACTGATATTAAAATTAGTTCAAAAACATGTGATGTAGCAACCCTCATTAAGAAAAATAAGAAATGTGTTTCCAACAAATGCAATTCTTTTTGGGTCAGTTTCTAGTTACACCTTTTACAAGACGTTTAATTTATGTATAAACTTTGAATCAGGTCTGAAAATTAACACCTTTCTCTCCGAGTTCCTTGACCCAATGTTAAGAATAACAAGCAATAGTGTCACGATGAGTTTCAATAGCCTTGGAATCTGACTTGCTGGTCTATTCATTGATATTATAAATGATTTTTTAATTCAGGTATTTTCATTCATTTTCGTTGGACTACAGAATGAAAGAGCTTAAAAAACATAACACATTAACTGAATAAAAGTTAATTTTCTCTTGGAATATGACTTTGGTATATTTATTGCATTTAGTGCTTACACATTTTTTACAAGAAGTAAATGATTTTTTTTTTATGGTTGATCGTTTTTTCCATGCTGGTATATAATTCAGGGCGTCAACTGAATGAATTTTCTATTTCATGAAATCGAAAATGTTCTCTGGGAGACATAAAGAGAATAAAAAAAATAGGACTGAAACTTTTCAGGGGCAAATTTGTTTTTCAAAATGGATTATAATTTATGAAATCAAAATGGCCTATAATTTATGAAGTTAAATTGGTTTATTATATGTAAAACAAAATAGGAAATTCTACATTGCTGTAATCTGAAATCTAGGCATTGATATGAGAATTAAATCTCGTCTAAGAAGTTTTTTGTTAAAATTCACTTATGTAATTTTGTGCTCAATAATCTGTAGCAATTTTTTTTTATTTCCTTTAGTTTAACAACCTAACGAAACTTTTCCTTTGATTTATCTATGGTTTTTAAAAGTAGAGTTAAGGAAATAATTCATTTAATTAAGAAAATATGCGCTTGAACTTATAAAAACTTTTTCGTTACTCGTCGTCATTCTTCGGCAGATTTTAAAAATCGATTCAAAAATCCAATGCAAACTTAAATGAGCGTATAATACAGTTACTAATACCATATTTTGATTAATGTTAACATGATTATAATATGGATTTATGGTTACATTTTCACTGAATGATTATTGTATGGATTTATAGTAACATTTTCAATAAATGATTATAGTATGGATTTACGGGAACATTTTATTAAATGGTTATGGTATGGATTTGTGGTAACATTTTCACAATGATTATGATATGGATTTATGGTAATATTTTCACTAAATGATTATGGAATGGATTTATGGGAACATTTTATTAAATGGTTATGGTATGGATTTGTGGTAACATTTTCAAAATGATTATGATATGGATTTATGGTAATATTTTCACTAAATGATTATAGAATGGATTTATGGGAGCATTTTCAATAAAGGGTTATGGAATGGATTTATAGGAACATTTTCAATAAATGATTATGGTATTGATTTATGGTAACATTCTCACTAAACTGTTAAAATTTCATTAATTTTTAAGTGCATGGATAACTTAATAATAAATAAAACTGCCATC
>JAPMOR010079994.1:912136-986465 GCA_026543865.1 Argiope aurantia | reverse complement strand
CTGGTCGCCAAAGGCGGCTAGTATAACATAAAAATTTCGCTAAAGACTTTGTAATCTTTCCATTATGTTTTTAAATAAGTTGATTTTGGCCTAATTAGCTTTTCAGACTTTTGTAAAGAAGGCATAAAACTTTTTCCACTATTATGAGCTCCGAAATCCTGAAATTTAAAGCTATAACATTGCTAATTTTGATGTTTTATTGCTAGATGATGGCAGATATATATTTCTCTAGTATTTAGTTTTTGCTGTTTTCTAACATTATAATTTTATCATTATTCCTTAAAATGAATGTTATATTTTTATATAAGTCATAACTGATGACATTTTGAATTCCCCCCCCCCAAAAAAAAGAATTCTTTTATTATTTTAACCTTTAATTACTTTTTACAAACACAAAATTGCAAAGAATTCATTGTATTTTTAATAGTTATTTTATGAATAAATGGTGTATTTTTTACGTGTGACTGCGAATCTTTGCCACGCGTCTTAAGGAACCATTTATATCCGGATTGCTGAAAGAGCATCCGAGAAACCATTTTTGAAGAAAGAAAATTTTGAACGCAAGAAAGAAAAAGAGAAATTCCACTCAGTAGACATTCTACAGGATTCAAAATAGTTGAAGTCTCGGAATCTACAGCTGCATTGTAAAGCAAGGAGAAATGCGGGGGTTAAACGGTAGGCGGCGATATGCGGTTCAACCACCCTTTTTTGTCATACTTCTGGCCCCGTAAATCATTAGTTTTCGGTAAATGCTTAGTGTAGGTTTCATTTTTGAATAAAAATTTGACACGTGACGTAGTTATTGACGTAAAACCGAAGTTTCATCGTAGCACAGAAATATCTGTCATCATATTCTGCCACTGGGCTTAAGTGGCAGCTTGTAGGAGGCTCATCTGATTCACCGGGTCGGCCGCTTCTGATGGCACCGAAATTGACTATAACAGATCTTGACTGATAAGGCAATTTTCTGCAGTCGACGCAGCATCTCTCGTCAAAGGTTCAGTAATTGGAATCCTACTCGTTTTAGCAACCGTAAGACTATACTTTTGAAGCTATAGCAATTATAATAACAAAACAAAACAAAAAAAAGCAATATCGGCACAAGGAAAACCAAATAATTAAAAAGAATCTGTCATTAAGATATGATTTTAATGAAACTAGTTTTGACAATCACAAATTTTTACATGAAATAAAAGGGTATGTTAATTGCATGATATGTTAAAACCATTTAGAAACTATTCATCAAATTTTTAGTTGTATTGGAGGCACTTTAGTTGATAAATATATCTTTAATTATGAAAGACGAAGTTAGAAGTGGTTAATCAGTTCAATACGATTAAAATAAAATGCAATATAATACCACATTTACAATTTTACAGCAAAATAGAAAATGCAATTTTCAGGAAACCAACTTAAATGCCATTTAAACTTAATGCCAACTTAAATGCCATTTTATTAATCTGAGAAGTTCGATACAATAAGCAAAAAGTATTATAAATTACTTTAAAACGTTAAAGATGGGAATGTAAAAGCCGGACAGTGCTTTTTTTTAGCTCAACCTTTGACCGGTTATTTTTAATCTATTGATTTCAAGTTCAAAATAGAATAACATACAAGAATTGTTATGTCTTTTAGACATTGACATCACTTATATCAGACTTCAATTCGGTAATAAAAATTTATGAAATTTAAGATTCATCTGTATTTAATAAAATTTTACTAATTTACCTCATACATGTTTGAATTAGAATGTATGAAGCTCCTTATTGACTATTTATTCGTGTTTAATTTTCTAATTTCATTCCTTATTTTTGTGGTTTGAAAATAACGTTCGTCAGCTTACTGAGATGTGAAAATTTCTTTCTACTCGGGGAGGGCTGCAATTCTGAAAAGTTTAAAATATTTTGTCTTAGAATATAAAGGATTTCGACTCAGTTTTAAACACAGAGCCTGATTATTTACTTGATTGTTACAAATAAGACATACATACCTTATTTTTGGTAATATACCTTTGGTAGACAATATATATAATTTTTTTTTTCAAATGTGCGTTAGTAAGTGAAAACTATTCATTATTTATTGTATGTTAATGAACAAACAAGAAAATATTTTGCACTTGTTACAACAAAAAGAGTTTTGCATGAAAGTTATATATTGACTTTAGCTGCGCACTCTAAAATAAGCTAGAAAATCAAATATAGACTTTACCTGTCCAAAAGACTATCAATAAATTATTCTGACTCTCAGTGGAATATTTTCTCAGTAGTCAATAATTTCAGTGAAACTGGCATTTGTTATCTGAGGAAGAAATCACCATGATCATGCAAATTAAGGAATGCCAAATTTCCAAAATTTGCACAAGTATAGTCTTAATGTGGTCTTTTTCGAAAACAGTAGCCAAATTTTATTAATTTTTATGTGCTATGTGTTCAAACAAGAATTAAAATTCCTTATTTACCACAAACTATATAATTATATGCGATAATTTCAGAGAGACTAGATAGATTGTTCGTATGAGTATGAGACATCATTATCTTCTAAAGTTTTTTCCAAGGTTGTGGGATATATTCTTACCATTAAACTTTTCAATTTTTAAATGTCCCTAATAAGCTATTTTACCATCATTGTAGCTGCTATCAATCAATAACTCTAGAAACCACATAAAATATTATTAAACACTTAGACCGCAAAATGCGGTTTTTAGCAACAAAATTAATTATTATTTTGAGATAGTGATAAGTTAAATATTGAAAAGTGGGATGGCTGTTCTTATTGATGATGTCGTGTCCGCGTTACCACGGAAAGAGGGTGCAGTAGCTTCTGAAGGTAAATACCCCTGAGTACCCGTGGGCAGAAGTCTGACTTCTAGCTCATATGAAGATAAAACTCTCACATTCGCTTGCGCAAGCACCTTTTTACAGGGGGGCACATTCACACACCTCACAGATAGAACAACAACCATGCCCGAATCGGGATTCGAAACCGGGACGCCCAGATCACGGGGAAGACGCGCTATCCCTATGCCAGAACGCCAGCGGTTGTTTTTATTAAATAAAATAAATAAAAACCTCAATTTTCCAATTTCTTATCCTAGGCCACAATGAGGCGCATTACTTTTCAATTGTTAATATATCAACTGAATTATTAAATTTAAATAATATTATCTACTATAATTTGAATAATATAGCTTGAATAATATAGAAAACGTTTCAGCAACTTGGCTGATCTTTGTACAAAAACCTCTTTAAAGCGCATATTTGTCATTTGATTCTTCTGAATGGCACTTGTTAACGCAGACAGATTTGAACCTACATCATTCCTGTTCGGGGCGACAGGATATCTTCACGCTGTTTCTTAAACGATCATACATCAAAATTTAATGTGATTACTATAGTCAATGAGAAATCGAGGTAAACTACTGTGCAATTCATTATGACCAATTAAATATTTCTGATTATAAAATTGATATTTGAAAAATAATTCATGTGTAGTACTTTTACGTACTAATGATCGATGTTATGTATAAATGCAAATCTATATTTAAAATTAAAACAACGTAATTTCATTTAATTATTTCTATAACTTTAAAATTTAATAACATGTGTAATGCTAATAACTTTTCGGTGATACGAATGCGCGTAATTTTTTGCGCATCGCAATCTTAAATTGTCTCTTATCATAGGCATGCAAACAGCATGCAAAATTAAGTTTTAAGCATTAAAAATTATTATTATGTACATTACAAATATATATTATTCATTAGCGCAGCTTTATTTCATTTATTTGTTTCTATTCTTTGAGGTTTAGTAACGTACGAAATGTCATTCATCGGTGAAGTGCTGTTCGTAACATTCTACGTACTGCCATTTTGAGTTGTCACTCATTACAGACAATTAAACATCATGCAAAATTTAGTTTTAGGCACAAATAATTGTCAATACGCTCAATACAAATATATATTACACATTAAAGCAGCTTTATTGTATGTACCTATTTCTATTGCTTTGAGATTTAGTAGCGTGTGTAATGCCATTCATTGGTGATGCAATTGGTCATAATATTCTGCGTACTACGATTTTAAGTTGTCGCTCATTACAGACAATCAAACATCATGCAAAATTTAGTTTTAAATACTAATAATTGTCATTATGCTCTGTGCGTATATGTGTTACACATTAAAGCAGCTTTATTATATTTACTTCTTTTTCCGTTGCTTCGAGATTTAGTAGCGGGTGTAGTATCATTCATCGGTGATGCAGCTGTTCGTAACTTTCTGTCTAGGATCATCTTAAGTTGTCGCTCATAATAGACAAACATCATGCAAAATTTAATTTTAAGTATTAATAATCGTCATTATGCTCAATACAAATATATATTACACATTAAAGCAACTTTATTTTATTTACTTACTTCTATTGCTTTTATATTTAGCAGTGTGTGTAATGCCATTCATAGGTGATGCAGCTGTTCGTAACTTTCTGTCTATGATCATCTTAAGTTGTAGCTTATTATAAACAGGAAACTTTATGATCTGGCAATGGGTTCAACATCTTTCCGTAAAATAGTTCATGATCATTTTAAAATATTTTCTTGCAAAAGAAAACTTTTACTAAAATCAGGTCGGAATCTGGAATAAATTGCATAGAATCTACATGACAACAGTCTGGCACAAGGCTTTTCATAAAACAAACAAACAAAAACAAAAAACAATTTTTCTCCCCGTTAAATGTGAATAATTCACTGGCATGAGGACGAAAGATTTCTAAATAATGTAAAACTAAAATAAGACGCCAGTTCAAACAAGAAAAACAGGAACCGCCTGAACACAAATATAACAATTATTTGAACAATAAAAGGGACGTTTGAATTAATTTTCATGTAAATTATGGAAGATAAATTGCTCTGCAAAAACAAAAGGATCTAAATTCACCCTTCTTTTATGATGTGATAAAATCAAAAACCTGTAATACTTAGAGACCACACACTTTGCTTTGAGCATTAACTTTATTGCTGGGCTGTTAGCAGTGAAATATTATCTGACCTTCGAAACTACAATATTTTTGTTTTGTATACAAACATTCAAGAAGTGCTACATATGTATTATTATATTTCGCTTCTCTGATTCCTATTATTAATGCAAGTGACTGGGTTTGTCTTCTTATATTTTGAATAATATAGTCATCAACGAGGCATTAGATGGTAATTTATTGCTGTAAATGAAATGAATAAAAAAGCTCAATGATCATAATATTCGCAAGAAATCTTTGCAGAATCGAAAATTATTTCACATCGCTAAAAACATTCATGTCTGACTCATCTAATTTAATCGAAGGAGATGAATTTTTTTCTCAGCTCTTAAAAGAATTATTTAACTTATGCTGATTTAAAGTTGGCGGCATCAACGATTTTTAAACATTTAACTTGTTTTATGTTTGTAAAGAAGGAATTTCGTAAATGATTTTGCACTTTTTTTCTAATTTGCCATAATTTTGAAATTTTGTATATTTGTGGGTTTTCATGTCAATACACTATTTTAATATTTCCACACGGTTAGGCTTTTAATTTAATTAAATTTCGATTCCATACCAGTGACGCCACCGTGTGAATTTTTAAAAAATTGCATTTAAGGTAACAAGATATTTATAATTAATTATGAGTTAAAAATTTAAAAGAAGAAAATAATTGCAATGAAATAATTTCTTCCTTTTGCTTAAAATACTGTTTATATCAAGTTTGTCATTATTGTAAATGTATTTTATATATGGTCAAAGGTGTGGAAGAAAAAAATAAGCACGAATCCAGCAAACCAATGTGGTAAACCCATCGTATAGCTGCCACGGTAACATATTCAGAAAAATCGCTCTTGTGGTTTTTCTGAATGTGTTAATTTTTTTTTTAAATTTTGAAGAGTTTTTAACTATTCATCTAAAGTAAATTGCTTTTAAACAAAAACAAACTGCTCATAAATAAGATTATTAGAAAAATTGCAATGAAAAAATAAAGGCTTTAAACTTTTACCGGGCACAATGTTTGAAGTGAGTCCACTACATCAAATGCGTCCGAAGTAAAATAAATTATATGTTCTGCAATTAATATTACAAACCAAAAGAGATGATTAATCAGAATACAAACATCTAGCAAAATTAGAAAAGGTTACAACTAACATTCTTATAGTAAGCGTATAGTGAAAAAAATAGAAAGAAAGAAAGGTGAAAATTGGCATCAAAGTGTTTGGTGCGTGAAGCATAATATTGCCTATTATTCTGTATATACTTAATGCTATTAAACATCTGAAAAGATCCGAAATAATGAAATTATTGCAGTACTAGCATATTTTTAGATATTTTAATTTAATGAAAAATATCTAAAAAATACCATTTAATAAATATATGAAGAGAAGAAATCTAACATTTTTTTTTTCAAAAGGGCAAAACAGATAACATTGCTCAAACTTTTCAAAAACTGAAAAATGTGCTTTTTCTGATTTGCCTAGTTACAGAGAAAAACTGTCTGAAGTAGTATTAGAGAGTTGAAAAGTTAATTTCGTTAGCAGGTGGAATGAAGAAAGTGTATTTTAATATTAAAAGATTTAGGCTTATTTTTTTTAATTATAATACATTATTATCCGTAGCTTTAACAATTTTTGTTTTCCTTGATACGATATGAGGATTCAAAATGCTCTATATGATTTTTTAAAGTAAAACAGAAGATTCAAAACAAATTAAATTTACTTTGATTCCAATCAAAATACCACGTATGACGGAAGTGTGACTATTCTGTTCTAGAAAATCCACACGAAATTTGTCCACTCGTAATGCATTCTGATAAGGACTACTTGTTATTCTTGGAAAACAACTTCATCAACAAAATCGACATAACAGCACTTATGCCCACAAAAGGCCATGTACCTAGAAAAAAAAATCACATTTATCAATGCGTCGTAGCCTTTAAGTACGCTTTGCTATTAATGGTCGGAACTGTGAGCACTTGTTGTGATGTGTATCTATCACTACGCCAAACTGATAAAATAAGTTGGATATTTTTTTTACCTTTTATTACCTTGGTTTTCATTAATTCAATGCATCTTCTATGTATCATTAAGATAGTTTATTGCCATACGTTATTACTGACTGTGTTTTGTTTTTGTATCCTGTATTTCCAATCAAAGTTTGTGCAGAAAAAAATGCGTCAAACATCTTTTAAACGTGTTATGTAGTTGATACTCAGTGCTTCAACACTGAGAGGCAAAGGTCAAAACAACCTTTCTTACATAGGCTGTTTTATTACTATATATGTAATTGTGGGTGCACGCTGGCGTCCTTCCAAGGTTGTTATTCTTTCCATATTGAGATGAACATTTAAGGCTGGTCAATGCATGTGTTTGACCTCTGATCAATTCCATATCAGTTTGTAGAGAAGGCTAAAGCTCAGTGACCGAACTCATTGCTGTGGAATCGATTGCTTTCGTAAAAGCGTTTGGAGCTTTCACACCAACCTTGACACCTGAACGATTAACGGCAATTCTGGGTGCCAAAAAAGGTATCAAAACCCGAATGGCAAGAGCAAGCCGTAGTAGTACTTCAATCCATAAAACCCTTGACCATTTTACTTCTGCATACGAAATGAAAAGAAGCCTTCCTCTAAGTGACATAACTGTACAAGTAACCCAGATCCTGATCTGATCTCCATTAGACTCGAAGGCGTCGAATGGGTGAACATTACCTTGAAGTTTGCTTTCCCAGCTTTTAACTATGCATATTGCTTTTTGACCTTCGACTGTTTTTGAATCGCTTTGCTACTCTCGACGTCCCGTAAATCGTAAACTAGTGGTTATGAGAAATTTATTTACACTCGTTAGAATGCTACGTGGCTAAGGATGTTTGGGTTTGAAAATGTTTGGAATTAATACTATGCATTATTCAAAGAGAGAATTTATGATAATCGTTAAAGCGCATTCAATGATTTGATTGTTTTTTTAGTGGCTTGTTGCTACACTATAAAAGTTACTCCAGCATTTTTAAGAACCTCATAACCTAGAAATTGCTGGAAAGATTTCAACTATTTTTTTTATTTGAATGCTGACATTTACATGACATTTTTTTCTGTTAGTATCAAAGTTTAAGAATTCATCGTGCGTCTTGAAAGAATTTCATTTCGGGAAGTTTTTTTTAAAAAAATGTACCAACAGAAAAGGTTTTTAATTATTTTGTCATCTGATTGGCATTAATCATTTTGCTTAATTATGACAGCTCACTTCCTTGTAGTTTTTTCATAATCTTCTGATAAATTTATGTTCGAAAAACATATTTATGCCATGGATTTGAAAGTAATTTTCTTTTCGTCTTCGTTCCCATTGGATTCATTTATATTCAATGCAATTCCCAGCTGATGCGCTTCATATTTAGTTTGGCATTGAATTGCTGTCGTGATTTGAAATTTATTTCAAGCGTTAAGAAACTGTAGCCGCAATAAATAAAAATGAAACGAGTGGAGCAAATGTATGTTTTGTGGTGAGGTCTAAGATTATCATAAAGTCCTAAGTTTCAAAGTCATTAAGTTTTAAAAAAAAACACACAAACAAATTAAGTTTTTTTAAAACAAAAATATTGTAAGGATTTCCAAATAAAATATTTATTACAATATCTATTGATATATAATATTTTATAATTTATTTATTTTTTATAACCCATGATTGCGCGACATTCACATTTGTATATAATTATTTTTAAGTAGATACTTGGAGTTTGCATTAAACGAGTTAAAAAGGAAACTAATCAAAAATATTTAACTGTATTAATATTATTCTAATGTTTCCTAACTCATAGAATTTGCACATTTTACAAATTTATTTGTTTAGCACTTATGTTAACATCATTTTTTAAGCCCTAAGGCAGCTTCTAATCTTCCTAATTGAAAATCCACCGCTGTATCCTGAGTACTACTTCTGGAAAATAATATGGGGATGTCGCGTTGTGCTCAGTGTCGGATTTCCGAATGGACAGACAAGGAAACTGTCTATGGCCGCCAGGCTAAGGAAGTCCGTAGGTAGATCGATTAAAAAAATGTTTATTAAATAGATTATTAAATGCTTTTTAATGTTCATTGATTAAAAATGTTTATATCAGCCTAAATAACAAACAAATATTTTTAATACAATTTTTTTATTATAAAATATTAAAATAATATGAACAGTTAGTCAAGTATAAATGGCCAAATTCCTATCTGTTTCATTAATTCACTTTGTTATTACATCGAATATCTGTTTAAATAATATTGTGCACAAAGGTAAATACCATGTAGTCTTGAATCATAATAAATAAACAAATATTAATATATAAATTTTCACAAAATTACTTAAAATAAAGCATTTGTATGTTGTTTAAGCTAAAAATGTGCTGAAAAGTGAAACTAATTGGATCAATTTGTTAAAAGGGGGAGCCTCGTAATGCACATTGCCCCTGGGCCGTGAAATGCCTAAATCCACCATTGGTTTGCTGTTTTTAAAAGTCAAATTTGATGAAGGGGTGAACAAATAATAACAAGCCCCTGGCATTACTTTACCTATACTACACCACCGATTTATTAAATATTTTCCATTGTCGCAAGATGAAGTTACTTATGTCATTTTAAATTTGTTAATGCATTTTTCTATAACACACTAACTTTGTTTTAGAGGACAAAAACTTTTAGTGTACTATTGTGCAATTTCATATCAGTTGCAATTGTATCTCACTATGGAGTGGTATGAAATTGTACTATTAAAGTTGGAAATTCTATTATTTAAAATTCTGTAATATTAAAAATAATTGCTGTAAGAAATTTAATTTTAAAATTTTCACGGTTTAATTTTTGCTTGGAAGAGAGTCTAATAATAACTAGAATTATCATTTAAAAATATCGAACTGATTCATTACCACATAACCTTCAAAACTGAGACATTATTATTTGCTATTTATCTTTGTCACAGGAAACTGAAGTTTTCAATTGAAAATAACAAAGTAATAAAATTCCTTTAAATTAATAAAAAATTTCACCTATTTCAAATTTTAAAAAAACTAACTTAAAAATAAACTTTCACTCTAAATAAAAAACACTAACTCAAAATTTTTAATTGTTGATTATTCACACCTATAAAAGAATCTTAAAGTGAATCATTTCATTTCAGCATAGTTGAAGAATAAATTTACATTCTCAAAAAACTTTAAAATTAAAATTTATTCTGCATATTTTTGTTAACAAAACCTCACTTAGTAACCACACTAATTTTTACCCATCTGTGTCCATCTTCCAATGTCTACAAGCCAGACTTGTAGAAGACTGGAACGAAAATGCGTTTTTGGTGACCATATATGGGGAAGGGGTTCGAATCGAGAGAAAGTCGGGCCAAGGCCAGAAACCCATTAACTCCAGAGGCAGGTATACGGACATCATCCGCACGACCTTGAAACTTCTCTGCGATCCGAAGGAAGGAGCGTCCGCTGTCTCAAAAGAATGAAAAGATTAAAAAGCTGTTTCACGGCACTGGTGATGTAGATCTCATCGCTTAGGCAGCAGAAAGGGGGAGTCCCAAATCTGTCAAGATGATATTTTCAATAAATGGGGTTGTTGCGGATTGTTTTGAAAGCTAATTGGTGGGCGGTTGGTCACAGAGTGAAATACTGCAGTTACTAGTTCAGTCGTCGAAAAATTGGATTGAAAATGTCTTCGAAAATGTTCATAATTGATTATGATATTATGCAGTTAAAAATTGGAATTTTCGACGGCATTTATTTATCATGTCGTGCTGCAGGTATGCATGAAAAGAAAAAGAAAAAGGAGAAAAGTATATGTAGTTTGACAAGCGATAATGAATTAAATAGGCTTAAAAAATTCAAATCATACCTACCATATGCTTTGGGTATATTTAAATGAGCATTTTCCTTTTCTTTCTTTTTTCTTGCAAGTGCACAAAAAATAATTTATAATTGTATATTGAGGTATATGTCAAACTGCAATACTGTAAAGTCCCAATTATTTGCAAAATTGGATGGTACTGTAGCAATAATAAGATAATTCAAGGAATAATGATTGTTCATAATTGATTATGATATTATGCAGCTAAAAATTGGAATTTTCGACGGTATTTGTTCATCATGCCGTGGTGCCGGTCTGCATAGAAAAAAAGAAAAACGGTATATCCAGTTTGACAAGAGATGATGAATGGAATTGGCTTGAAAACTTCAAAGTATACCTACCATCTGTTTTATGCGTATCTAATTGAGCATCCTTTCTTTTTTCTTTTTTTTCTTTTTTCTCGCAAGTGCACAGAAAATAATTTATAATTGTATATTGAGGTATATGTCAAACTGCAATACTGTAAAACTACCAATTATTTGAGAAATTGGAGGGTACTGTAACAGTAACAGGATAATTCAAGGAATAGTTTGCAAAATGACCTAAAAGAGAGTCAAGTCATCACGAAAATGCTTTTGAAAAAAAAATTTATTTTCCGTAAGGGTCTTACATATTTAACTATGACTTATAAACACAACACGGGACATTTACTTTTAAATTGTTAATCTGCTACTTTATATAAAAAAATATTTTCTTGTATTAAAGCATTTCTTTTTTTTAAATTTATGATTGAAGAATTTTAACAACATTTGGAGATTTGCAATCACGTTTAATCAATATTTTATTGTAATTTATTTTGTACTAACATAACGATTTTTTCTTCTTTACTGCTTGTACTACAAAAGTTACTTATTTGCCTTTTTAATAATCAATACAAAATTCTTTATTTTCTAAAATCCTTTTCTAAAAATTTGAATCACTGAATAATATAACGTTTATCCTTTACCACTATCTGAAATATCCAGAAATAGGCCATTATTTTAAATAATATAGTAATAAACATAAACAGAAATATAGCAACAGGGGATGTATTTTCGAATGGGACAAATATTGTGTTTCTGAACTAATTTAAGTTGAAACAAATAAAATAAGCATTAAAATTCTTTCTTAACGAATATCAAACTTCATAAAATGATTTAATAATAATCTTTAACATAAAAGCATTATTATTTACTTTTTGTTTGCTGTTTGTGCTTATTCCGAAAGCCATTTATTGCGGAAAAACTACAGAAATCTAAATCTATGTTCATTTTAAAAAGTGCATTTCACTTTTATTTAGTTATAACCTTGTTCACATAACACATGAGACCATTTTTAAAAATATAACCGGAAGGTTTTAATGTCCGTAACGAATTTTATTAAAAGTACTCATCATTTTTTTTTTATTCTTTAATGAACGGATGAAGAAATAAAAAGTCTTGCAACGCAAATATTTTCACCTTGTAATGTGAAAGTATTTTAGTATTGTTATCTACGAATTATTAATGCTATTTTATTCTCTACAAAAGGAACTATTAAGGTAAATGTGAGTGTTGGAGATTCTCCTTTCATTCATTTGCAAGCGATTAAGCAATTGTATGACCATAAAAGGCTTAACCGCAGTGCATTTATCTGCGGTTTCAAACGTCTTGACCGAGCAACTCGTAATTTACAATGAAAGGTGTAATGCAGATAAAGGTTTTCCCCTCTCAATATGATTAATGCAATATATTAAATTGTGGTATTTTAGAATTCGACTTTTTTGGTCTCAATTGGACAATTAATGAAAATAATTTTCTTAATACTTTCTCCTTCGAAAAATAATTTGTTGGTTAGAAATTTCACACTGATCTTAAAAAAATTTTTATATTTTAAGCAAACAGACCTAACGTCCCAGATTAGCTGGGATAGTCCTGGATTTGAGTGTTTGTCCTAGATTTGTCTGGAATTTAAATAAGAAATGTCAGATTTGTCACATATTTAATTCGACTTTTTTGGCCTAGGTCTGAAAATTATCGAAAATAATTTTCTTAGTACTTTCTCCCTCGAAAAATAATCGGACGGTGTGAAATTCCACAATCATCTTAAAAAAAAAAGTTTATATTTCAAGCAAAGTGATTTAACGTCCTAGATTGATTCGAAAAGTCCTAGATCTGAGTGTTTGCCTAGATTTGTTGGAATTTAAATAAGAAATATCAGATTTGTCACATATTTAAATTAAATGTCCCGGATTATTCAATGTTAAAAGATTAAATAGGTTTTATTTTTTAAAAGTGTATTATTGTTAAAAATAAGATGCAGCTCCCTTTGTTTTTCATGAGACCGGTCTTTCTGGTTTAGCTAGATCAATGCACCTGTTTTGAGGCAACAAACCCGACATCTGTTGGAGTGCACCTTTTTATTTCGAAGCGTTATCAGAGGTCGAGGCCGACTTTAGGGCCAACATCTTTCTCTTAAGTTCCATATCATATCTGATTAGAGGATGTTTACTCGTTCGATTTCAGATTTTTAAGGCCTGCATGGCGAATGACGAAGCATGGGTAATCGGTTATAGAATAGAGTTTCGTATCTCATTCCCTATGGATTCGAGGTGCGAACATTATCACCTGGCAACTGCGGCCTCCGGCATCTGATTAAGCCGAAGAATTACCGATTTTCAACATTTTGTTCGAGATGAAGAAAGTGTCCTGGATTTGAATTAAGTGACCTTAATTGTCTCATTTTTTGCATATTAGTAAATAGTTCATTTATATGAAAAAAAAAAATGATATCGTGGATCTGAACTTTCAAAAATTTCATTAACTGAAAAATTCTCTCTCTCAAATTTTAGTATTCATAGAAAAGAGGAAAATACTATTTTCCTTCTTTTCCTTCTTTATTTTTCAAAATGAATTGATAATTATTCATTATTGCTATTTTAAAAAAAAAGTTCGTTTATTCATTTTCAAGTATTTTGAATTTTGCCGAGCTATTTCTTTCTCTTAAACTCTTTATCAGATTAAAGCTTTAAAATCTGGACACGTTATAGCAAGATTAATAAGCTATATAAAAATGTCATCAAATTTGCGCAATTTTCGATGTGATATTTATTTGTTGTGAATATTACACTCTTCAAAATAAATATTTTGAACATTTATTTAAAAAAAGCAAAATATTGCAATATATTATGTTTTCACTCATTTTCATAAAAAAGATTAAGATCAAAGAAATGGTTTTATTATAAGCAGCACGTTCTTTTTGGTTAAATTTGAATTTTTTTTTGTTGTTGTTAAAAGTCTATCTACTTAAATATGATTAACTTACTTATGGAATTTACAAGAGTGAATTATCGAATTCGATTGCATGAGTCAACAAAGTTATAATAAAATTCCATTTGTCTTAAATATATATATCAAATGGATTTGAAAAAAAAAAGTTTTTTTTGGTATTGAAATTACATTATTCGAAATGAATCATTTCACTTGAATATACGTAATTTTGAATTTATAGCATTGTAGGATATTTCATAAAATTTTTTGAGATGTTTTGACAGGCAATTCTAAAGCTTGAGAAATTCCCCATGCAATGGATGTTCCCAAAACACTGCTTGGCATTTCCTGCAGTGTTGTAGCCACATCCTCCACTGACGTCGAAGCTATTGCTTTCTTCCCTTTGCTGCATTTCACGTCAAATGAAACCATCTCTTCAAATTTATCCGTCCTCTTTTTCAGATTGGTTGCATCTATTGGACCAGAGTCACTTCTTAAATCCTTTAATCTCTGGAATGTCTTCAATGCAACTGCCACACAATCACCATTCTTGTAAAAAAAACTTCACAAACAGATCCTTCAGTGAATAGAGTCATGACTACAATCTCAAACGCAGATTGCCCATAACTGCATGTTCCCCTCCTATTTATCACAAGAGTTATGTGCGGTGAGCATGTCATGTCTTTTAGTTAGCATCTTAAAATCAGCATATCTGTTTGCAGCAATTGTTTTTTTTAACATCCTATGACCAGTACACCACCATCTGTCGGTCAAATTTGAATCAGCATATCTGTTTACAGCAATTGTTTTTTTTAACATCCTATGACCAGTACACCACCATCTGTCGGTCAAATTTGAACTTTTCTTTCTTCCTCTAAGCAAATTCCCATCGTTTCATGTATAGGTGATCATTTCCAGGTGAAGTATCAGGTCATTTTGACCAATGGTTATTTTTTATAGACTTTTGAAAGTTCAACTTTAATTATAATCATCCGTATACATAAAAGGATTCCATGTCCAGTTGGTATAGAAGATGAAAGGCATTGCAACTTAAAACGAAAACCGAAAGTATTCGAATGATCAAATATATTATTGATTCGATTATTCGGAGGTTTGCTGTCTGGAAAGGGTATTAACACTTGCACTATATTTGTATGCTATATCTTTTTTAACGAAAGATCAGATTCTAATTCTCTTCGAGTTGCCCCGCTTTTATAAATGGACCAGTTCTCTGTATTTAGTTAATTTAGTATGGTTTAGTTGTAGTTACATCCTGTTTCAGAGCAACACTAGGATTATATTGGAACGGATCATAGAGCTGAGATACTTATAGAGGGAGTGCAACCCTACTTTGGTGTAGGACAAGATAAAATCACGTGACTTGTGGACAGAATTTGTGTTCACTGTAACCGCATTCTCCGTTCCCCATTATATTTCAATGGCAGATTTTTTCTCGCTTTTAACTGTTGGATTTTAAAACTTATTTAAGCCATGGTTAACTATTGCTGTGCAATTGGATGCAAAGAAAACGCTTCTATGGATAATCCTGTATCATTTCACAGATATGTACAATAAACATGTTCTGTTTACATCCGTTTTAAGTCAATTTAAAATTTCGTAACATCCATCTTGGTGTTAAAACTGAATAATATTTCATAGTTTGGTTTAGTTATTGTATTAAATTTATTTAATTTGCTATTAAGCTTCATTTAAACTGATGTAACTGCATTATATTTTGTTACTTGCTTTATTTTAATCTCGAATGTGTTGCAAGTGCTTGGCTGCAAGCTTGGCGTGATTTTTTCTCGCCAATACAAGTGTTTACATAAAAACAATATTGGTAATGGTAAAAAAACACTATTGACCGATTAATAATTGTGTATTTATTTTAGTGCAAATAAAGTTTCTTATTATTTCCAATATGTTTTTTTTACCATAAATATTCGAATCGTATTATACCGTAAAAGATATTAAATCATCATTGTGAATGAAATTGTGAAACTACAACGTTTTATTGAAAATGTTATATAGTAAAATTTCATAAATGTGCCAGCAGTAATTACATGATTTTATAAATTTTAATTAAGATCCAATAAGAAACTATTGGATATTCTAAAGATAAAATATTAAAGAAAGAAATGCTATCTTTACAGATAAAAATTTTGTCTGAATGTTAACTTTATTAATAACTTGCGATATGCACATACCCCAAAATCACCTTTTTCGTAAAAATTTCGAATTTCCTTATTATTTTGTATTAAATCAACACATTTAAGATTCCAAAAATGATTTAATTTTGTTTCTGCGGTACTTAGAAGCAAAGTTACCGCCAACACTATAAACAAGAAGCGAAATATTTAAAACCGATACTAACAAGGAGAAGGCATGATGTTTAAAATTGAGTTCGGAATGAGATTTTTTATAATGATAGTATATATTTAGAATGTTTATTAATGAAAATATTAAGACTCAATATTCAACCTTAAAACTTTCAAATTAGCTTATATGCTAATAATGGGTTACCCAAACGACCGCTCGAGTAGTGTAGTGGTTAGGGCACTGGCAGAGCACTCAGGAAACCTGGGTTCGATTCTGAGCTAGCGGTGTTTTTTTTCAAAATAATTTAAGTTTTAATTAATATCTTTTTCATTTTTTATGCAAAAATAAATTTTATTCAGAATATTCAAGGAAAAAAAAAGACATGGGTCACTTTTATAATCTGCTTTTATTATAAAAAGTTTTTTTTTTATCTGCATGAGATAATGATAAAAGTATTTGAACATGTAATGTAAAATTAAAAGATGTTTTGGGGTAAAGAAAAGAAATAAAATGTTTACTTAAAGAAGAAAAATACTCACTTTTAATTAATGCACAAAAAAAGTAAACATAATTTAAATCAATAAACTCGGCTACTGATGTAAAAAAGAAAACATTATTTTCGAAACCAGTTTGCTTAGTTTTCAAAGAATGAATATATAAATTATTTAGGAAATGATAACCGGAAATGAAAACCGACCGGAACCAATGCCGGGAAACAAAACGTTGCGCGGCAGTTTTTGAGTATGCCAAGATTTGTGATATGGCACCAGAAAAGGTCAGATTTCTCACACGTGACTTGGTTTATGTTGCGTACACTTGTTTAGACTAGAAACAAGCGACTAGCTTCCTCCATTTATATCAGCTCTATAGAACGGATACCATAAATTTGAACTATTGCCAGATAACGAGAACGATACCTGAGCTGGTACTCCTTCTCAAATTCCCGTGCCTCATCAGCGAGATCATTTTACTAATGCTTTTACTAAACATAGTGAGAGATGTTTATCAATTAAAAACTTTTTTTCGGGAATATTTTACTTTAATTGTGCTAATCAATAAAGGCTTTGAAAGTCTTTTTTCTGTTATCTAACTTTGTTATTTAGTGTCAAACAGTTAATTCACAAACATAAGTTAATTCTGAGAGGGATATTTGCGTATTCTAAGTATCAAACATTTTCAAATTTTTAAAAAGTGGTACGAAATATTTATAGATAAAAGTATATCTCTTAATCATCTAGATTCATACCATTTCTAATGAAAATATTAAATGAATTTCTAATTTATGTTTTTTCTGTTTCTAGAGTAATTCGCTTTTCTTATTTTTATATATATTCTTACATTTATTAACCATTTTTCTTTTGATAACGCAAATATTGAGTCTTAATTAGTCAATACAATTTAAAAAGAGAAGCAATAATAGTATTGCTTATAATTGGAAATTACAAATAACACGTAATTATATCAGAAAAAGTTAAGGTTATCAACAGTTGAAGAGTTAAATCTTTCTTGAATAACTGCGATAACTCAACACATAATGGAAATCCGTACATTTCAAAGGTTTGATTCAGGAGTTATATTTTTCTTTCAAGAGATTCAAATTCCAATACTATCTTGCATTGTTACTGATTTGCTTTTTCAGATAAAATTGTTCGTTGTATGTCAGGATCTGTGACACTAATTGAGTGTCAGCTTTCTTTTATGGATTCATTCATTACTTAGACGTTGCATTTCATTTCCCCAGTCGTTTCTTGTACCCAGATCAATAAACCCATAAACAATCTGCTAAACGAGCCTTTTTTAAGTAAATGCCTCTTAGACGCACTATCAGCTTAGGAGTAAGTTTCTCATAAGCTCTGTTCCTTGTCCATTTTCATTATTTAGTTGAGTTATTGCACTACAATGGATTCATTCGTGTTTGTCTATACAGTTAACATCTATTTTCTATAGTGTGATGTAACATTCCTTCAAACAGGAATCGCTACCCCGAAAGGCACCATATGATAGCAATTATTTTTGCTGTTCCGGAAAGGTTAATAGCATTTTCTTCTGTTAGGCATTTCTTTAGATGTAACGAAAATCATCCATCGTGCCAATGTTCATTAAAATTTACACATGCATGTTTTGAGTTAATATGATTTTCATTTGTCGTTAATTAATTTGTTTCCACATATATCCTCTGTTTGGGGTGGATTAGGAGGAAAAATCGGAAGTCAAAAAAAGTTGCGATTTTTTTTTCAGTCGATAAGGGGTTTCAACTAACAAAGAAAGGTGTAATTCAATTTATTAAATATTGATGGGAAAATATTCAATTATAGGTTTTCGTTTGTATGTGAAAACTCGTGAGTTGGGATAATATTTAATTAAAGATTTTCTTTTGCATATGAAAACTCGTAAATTGTTTTTTATATCAAAAATTTATTATTGGGGAGAAAAGTTTAATATAGCACAGGAAAATTTTCGTAGTAAACATACAAATTCACTTTGAAAAATTATTTTTAAAAAAAGCAATAAATTCTTGTTGAAAAGCAAAAATAAAAGGATATTTAGTAAAGGAATTTATAATATATTGATGCGGATAATTTTATTATAATTATACTGACTGTATTTTCAGAAACAACTGATGGAAATTTGCCTGATTTTTTATTGTTATAATCTCTAATTTCTTTATATCTGCTATTTGATATAATTTTTTCAGATTAATGCTCCATTTTGGAACAATACTACAGTTGTTAAGATAAATAATGAGCCTTTACTAAGATAATTTTAAGCCTTTACTGATGCCTACACTGGTACATCCTCTTCAAGTTTCCCCCATGTGTTGGGATGATGTTCGATGTACAACGAATTATCTTATACCAGATTCATTTAAGAGGTGGACCTGTAGTCGCATTGGGGCTAGAATTAAAAATTTTATAACGATATTCTAATACCTTTTCTTTATTTGAAGACTTGTACTTATCTTATAATTCAATTCTTTAAAAGCTGTTTATTTAGTTAGTTAATTATATGGTGCAAACTATTTTCTAATGAAATTTAGGAAAACTCTTTCCCCCTCCCTTTTTTTTTGTGTATGTGTGTGTGTGTGTGTGTGTGTGCTTTGGTCTAAAATGTGTGAAACCTAACGTCAAATCATTGTTGTTTTTAATTTTTATATTTAACTTGACTTGTTTCATGTTTTTGAAGATATACTATTTTAATATAATATGCGATGAGAATTTATCATTTTAGTATTTTCAAAACTGATTAATTAATTAATCAATTAATTTAATTAGATTTTGATTCAATGACATGTGGCGGTACTTGATATTTAATTTCAGGAAAATTTTATTCTCGGAGGCCATGCGATTTATAATAATGAATGAATAAGAAATTAAAGAATCGGAAGAAGAAAATAATTAATATATGTATTTTTATTTTTAGTATTCTAATAAAAGTTTGTCATTAAAAGCAGTTTTTATCAAATTTATTTTAATATTGAAGAACTTTTTCAATGTTCGAAATCTTCTTTTACGAAAAAAATTATATTCTTCTCGTCATTATATTTAGAAAAACGTAGCCACGAGTTATAATTTATTTTTTGGCATACATCAAATGAAACGAAGATTTCTTAAGTTAACGGCAACTTCTACCAAGATAGAATGCAAACTGAACCGGAAGTAAAAACCTCCGCATTCTGGATTGCCATTTAAATCTTTCGAGTGCATTCGTAGACTTTTTTTTTTATTTTATTTAACCACTACGAACGTACTAAACAATCTTGAGATTAGTAAAATTATGTTTGTCTGCAGGATTGTCATTCATTATCTACTTAGCTTCCAAGTCAGTCGTCTGTTGATTACTGACTGTTACTTTTTCATTTCTATTTTGAACATTAAGTGTAGTCGAATGCTTTCCAGATTCTAGGAAAAATAGGCGTATCTCAATATTTGTCATTCACCCAAATCACAACCGAAGGAAGACATCATTACGAAATGTTACTAATCTGCAATGGCTGTCTGATTGAGGAAATAGTTGAATTAATAACGAAATGATGTCAGATTGTTAGGTCTTTTGAGTTTATGTAACTACAATCTGTTGCATTACCGAATATACATATTTGTTATTCAATTTTTTGAGTTTTTTTTATTTCATTTAACTTGACTTGTTTCATGTTTGCAAACATGAAATTTTGTAATCGATTGCACACTCCTTTCCTAATGTGCTAGATATTTAATATTTTATACACTCGATGCATTCTCGGAGATAATAAACTGTTTTGATATTTTCAGAGCTCAATTATTTGTATTATAAGTATTCAGATCTTAGTTTTGTTATTAGAATATGTTATTAAATTATTAGTATAGTATATTTGATAATTTAATTAAATTTTGAAAAATGACGCACATGGTACCATATAAATGTAAATTTCAGAAAAATTCGTTTCAGGAAATCATAATATTTAGAATAACGAATTATAAATGAAAGATTAAAAATTATGCAATAATTAAAATAAAAAGTTCTTTTTTTAGGGTACGCCATCGTTATCTATTGTTTTAAAAAAATCTGGAAACTATCTGCGAAACCTCTGCATCATCACTTATATACATATGGCTTTTTTTATATTTCTAGATATTTTAAACATTTCTTGATTATAGAAAATGCCAAATTCTAATAAGGTATGACATGTTACTTTTTTTCGCCCTTTAACTAATAGCTTTTAAGGATTTTTATGCCATCTCAAAAGAACCTTTTAAAAGAATCACGCATTTTTTACCATTTATAAGTATAAAATTGTTATATTTATATATTTGGATAATTTAGGCAATTTTTATATAACAAATGCTGTAATGTCAAATGATGTGGAATGTTTCTTTTATCTTTTTTACCAAGGGCTTTTTATTGACTTTTATGCCATCTCAGAAAAATTATTTTCCAATTTTTTTTACTTTTTTTGCTATTTTTAGAAATGTAGAAATAAATAATGTTATGAAATTATATGTATGGATAATTTAGGCTTTCATTGGATAATGATAAATGCTAAAATTTAAGATGTGGCATAATACTTCTATCCTTTATTACTTATCAAAGACATTTAAAGGACTTAATGCCATCTCAAAAAACCTCTTTTCATATTTTCTCCTTATTTATTAGTGAATATGCACATTTTCACTAATGGACAATTTAGGCATTTTTCAGATTACGATAATTAAAATGCTTTATTTAAGAACACCGTTAAAAGAAGTGGCTTTAAATGAACAGTGGCATTGCGAATTTGTGGAAATTCTGTTTTATGAGAAAAGTATTAGAAAGAGGACATATTTTAGAAATTTAAATCAAATCAAAACAATCAACAAATTTATATGGTTCATCAAAAATATGTTTAATTGCCATTTTTTTCTGGTTCATGCATTTGAAACTCTTCCTTTACTTTTTCTGCTGGGGTGATTCTTGATGAATTAATTTTTTTCCATCGTTTATTTTTTCCTTTATGTTATCTGAAATGAAATACTGCTCCCATAACCATTACATAAAGCATATTGTAAAAAGTATGAAATCTTTTCGTTTTCTATGTTGTAAATAAATTAGAAAAATCTTTTTTCTCCCACAAGAAAAGAAATAATATTAGGGATTCAGGGTTGACAAAGTAAACATCATTCAAAATAAATATCTGGTACAAATTCTAAAATAAATATTTACTTATTTCTGTGTTTATATATACACCAGTCCCATTTTGTGTCATTTGAAATAAACAGCTAATTGCTTCCGCATTTAGGGTGTTCATGAATATGAATTTGTTCCATGCGCATAATTTGACAGTTAATTGCGCCATTATAATTCCTGCTTTCCGCCCACTTTCTATCACTTTTTTGGCAAAAATGATATGCGCGACCTTTCTTTAGCTTACTATGATGTATTAACTACGATCCTTTTCTTCGAGGTACCATGCCCAAAATTATTCTGGAAGTTAAAGTGTCGCAGAATTTATTGAAACGCATCGCCGGATTGTTCAGTGAATCCTTTTTTATGATGGTTCGGGCGTTTTGAGACGATCAGATGTTTATCATTTTACAGCGAGAAAAGCAGTTTCGCTGTTAATATGTTATATCATGTAGAAAAATTATAAAAGCATCATTTGTTTCTTTGAGCAAGGTTTTTAAATCTTTAATGAAAAGTCGCGAAGGCCTTCTGGCAAGGTTTTTCTCGGCTTCGGAACTTGAGGGCTCCAGGCTCAAAACCTGATTCCACCAAAATTCTTCCATCCATGTGGGCCTGAGAATCTCCCGTTGGTATGTATTGGAAAAGTAAGAAAGATTTCTGCTTCAAGTATTGTCCTCGTCATCTAATAAGGATTCTAAATTACAAGGTATATTTTTGGAAATACCCCTAATGTCGTTTCTAAACTGGGCATGCGTATAAATGAACTAAATTGAATTGTCTCCATAGGCATCTACTATATCAGTGCATTTCGAAATATTTTGCTTTATAACAAAATAAGCAAAACCAGTTGGAGGGGTCTTTCCGAAATTTTCTTGCATACTGTGCAATAAAGCTGTTATTCCTTTCTATACGCATAAAATTGTGGATTTTGGATAAGACCGCTATTACCTTGCTTGGCAATGACAAACAATAGTTATATAGATCTTTGGCGTGAACTAGCAATTTTACTTTGCGAATATGGATGTTAGACTACTTTTTCCAACAGGCTGAATCCATTATCTGACACGGAACTAAAGTTATAGTCACAAGATGACATACCGAATTTCATTGATTTAAATCATTGCGTTTACATGCATACGAAAGGAACAGACCCACAGACGGTCGATTCTTTGATCGGTTCAAAATTTGATAAGAATCTACATTTTAGACATTAAACGTGTGTACCAAATTTTAGCTATCTAGCCCTTTATACTTTGTAGTTATGGAGTTCACTTGTATTAAAAAAACTACACAAACAGACGTCTTGTGAATGGATTTTTTCAAAGTTTGATAGAAAATTGCAAATTTGGTTTTTAAGTCCATATACGTAATCTCATCCGTATACCTCAAAGTGTTCTGCAGTTGTCATGTTCAAGAAATACAGACGGACAAACATACAGAAATAATTCCCAAAATTTATTTTTCGAAGTTGGGGAGACATGAAACGTGAAGATTCCTCAAATTTTTCGACAGCGAAAATATTTTCTCTATACTTCGTATTAAGAAGTAAAACTTGAAAAAATAATTAATACTCAATTTAGCAAATTTAATTTCGTATAGGTCAAAATATATTAATGGAATGTCTGAAATCAATATGATTATCATAACTAATTTATTCACAATATAATTTTACTATAAGATGATTGAAAAATGAGTAAGGAAAAGGGTCCTTGAAAGTTTTCACGACCCTATTATGAGGCGACGAGACTATCTCTGCCTTAGACGGTAAGTAATAAACCAAAATTTGTTTATGACGCTTCCCTGTTGATATTTTTTCTTCGTTTTGATTTCTAGATGAGATAGAAACGTTGTGCTCTAAATTTGCAACCAAACCTCCTCATATCAAAATCTTAATCAAAAATCGTGATGCATAAAAGTTAATTTGGATTTCTTAGTTAATGATGCCTCGACCCCAAATTATTTTCCACCAATCCCAATCTAAGGTTTACCGCCAACTTGAGTAACCATACTTTGTGCGAATTGTGTCAGAGAAAATATGTATGCTTCACTCACAAACTGATTGGTTTCTGTTATCGATTAACCAGCAATTCCAATCGATCATTCTTCATTTATCTTGACACCCGTTCTTCATTTTCAGTTTCTCTCGACACTGTTTAGGAGAAGGTAGATAAAAAAGCAATCGAGTGAAAAAAAAAATTGCCTATCCTTCCGAATAGTATGAAGACATTTTCGGAGCTTACTGGGAGGTAACTGAATCAACACTCGATCAATCATCTTGAAATTGCTCTTCCTCGCATAAAATGAAAAATGAATTATATTTCAACATAAGATATAATTTATTTATTCGAACTGACTGAAGAAATTGGGTCTGTTATAACTGAACTAGGAAATACAGTATTACCTGACTTCTACACTTTTTGAAAAATAATAAGAAATCAGGAGAAAGTATAAGTCAAGAAATCGGGACCAAGGAAAGTGAAAATCACAGTGAAGTTTTTTAAATGATTTGTAAACACAGGAAATCTGAAAGAACCAACAAAATATGCAATAAATGAGGAAAAAAATGCAAAAAAAAACACACACCCGAGGATGTAAATGCAGGATTATGCAGTATTTATTATTTTATCCTAATCCTGGTGTATTTAATATAATAATACCTTAATTATGTATCTGAGCTTCTTATATTATAATAGTTGTTTTATCTGTAATTCTGAAGATTCTCGAAGATGTGAATTATATAATCAATCCTAAAATTTACTTTTCGTCATTGGCAATATTATGAGGAAATGATTCTTTAGAATTTCACAGCCTTCACGTAGTTAATTTGGGTGGGTCTTAATCACTCGGCAGATTGTTTTGCCTCCCCCCTTTATTGATCTTGCCATATATGCTAGCTAGATTTAATTCACATAAGAGAAAACAAGAGTAAGTAAAGGAAATCAGAAGAAAGAATCAGATCTGATCTATGGTATTTGGGAGTTAATGAACTAGAGTCCCATTAAACCATGCTGCACTAAACACATGCCAGGTCTATTCTATGAATAACTTGACAATTATTTTTTTAATTCAAAACTCTCGCTTTAAAAAAAGATATTTTATTCATTGTCTAATCTAATGATTACAAAAGTGTATACTGTGGCGTCCTGGGGAGTCTAGATATCTCCTCGGAACAAAGTGAGATATTATGTAATTTTCATAATTTTATTTACAATTTCATACGTTACACCATTTTTGCTGGACGCTTAGCACAGCATATCATTTGGATTGAGAAATATGTTTACAAAATAATCATTCGATAATTTTACAAAGACTCAAGATCAAGACTAATATCACTGCTGCATCTGCATTTACCGTCGCAGAAAAAATTGATCTGATTGAGTTTACTTACACTACTTCATTAAAATAAAATTTAATACCGTGGAATTAGTTACATTTTGGTTGTCAGTAAAATATGAATATCCGGCTCTAAGTGCTAAAGGTCAGAGAATTTTTGTCCTATTTGTTACTTCTTAATTATGCGAAATCTGATTTTAAGAATTGTGGTAACAAAAGACTAAATTCCACGATCTGAGAAAATATGTAGTGACCAATCAGCTTATCCAAACTATTTATTATTATATTTATTAAAACTTTTTCGTTAAATTTTTATTATTTAGAATGCAATTTATTTATTTTTAGACAAATCTTCTTGATGAAAATATATGTTTGCTGTGAATGTTCTATGATTCAGAATGTAGCCAGGAATATCTAGTAAAGGGCATTTTAATAATACAAAGCAAACAGCGCGAGAATTTGACATTTCCTGGATGAAAGAAAGTTTTCTTTAGTGGTGATAATCTTTTTGAATCTCTTTGCCACAATTCGTTTGATTAAATTTCGAGTAAGTTAAACAGACGCATTTGGCATGAAACTAATCAATAGAGATTAATTGATGTTTTTGTTTTGAGAAATATTGCGATGAAAAGTTTTAAAGAATTTCAAGTACTGGGTTTTAATGCTGTAGCCAATTTATATTCCTGATTAATTGCAAGTATTGGGTACTGATATTGTACCAATATTTATAGCTCAGGTACCGGGCATTACACTGCACGTAATTTTTCTTCATTGCCATTTATCTCGTAAAATCATTTGTATTTACACTAATAAATGTTATGCTCTATCAGGTTGCTGCAAAAGCGTTGGATGTGTATAGGTTTATTTTGTGAATCAAAAATCCTGTGAAGTTCAATGAAGCAGACTGGACCAAATACAAATTAGTCCATATTACCGCACTCTTAGTCCATTGAATATTCTTCGGCAGATCTTACTGGTAATTTTCAAACTTAAAAATGACAAACCTGTATGTTAAAACAAACAAACAAAAAAAAGGTTATAAAATATTGAATATTCGTTATCTGAGAAGAAAAACAGATACTTTTCTTTATCAGATATCAATTGCACAAATATTTACCAGATATCAGATCAATTGCACATAAATTTATCAGATCAACTGCACAAATATTTTAATCAATGGAAGTATATTTTATTCCTGACAGAAAACATTATCCAATTAAAACGTATGATTGAAGAATCAATCCCGTTATAATGCTTTCAAAATAGTTAAAAATATTTGTGCAGTTGATATAGTATTTTTTTTCCCGGGAAATCATTTGATATTCCATAAAGATCATTAAGGGAAATATGACTGACTTTGCCCTCTTTTGCGCAATACAATAAATTTTATTTTTATATCGTTGTGACTTTATACTTCAATAAGACGATAGCATTTTAGAAAATTGTTGATTTAATTCTTACCATAGATATTTTCTTTCAAATTCTACAGTTCAATATTATATAATCACGGTTTTTTTCTTCGTGAAATAATGAAAACAATATTTGAGTTAAATCGGCATAAATGATTGATTAAAATTAATAATGATCAATTGTCATAAATGATAAGATCTGCAATTGAGTATCATTCGATGTTAAATATAAAATGATAATGATAATAAAAATCTCAGAAGCTCAAGAGTTTTCGTTACAATTTTTGTTGCATAGACAACATAAGTATACGCTTTTTAGAAAAAGTTCGAAAGCATTTTTTTTTATAATTATCTCATAACATGTAAAATGTATTATTGTTATAATGTAAAAATATATTATTATATGCTGTTAATAAATAAATAAAAAAATTTTAATCATGAATGGCCATAAAAAATAAAATCTTACCAAATTCCCTCAAGTTATAATCAAAACCTTATTATAGATCACTAATATCAAAATAAAGTTGCAAAATTTTAAATATTTTTCAAATTATTCTACTTTTGGTTACTTAAATGTAGTCACACATTTAAATGCTACTATTTTATTTTCTTCATTTTTTGAAGGTTTTTTTTTATTTTCAATTTTTATTAAGTTTGTTAGAAAAAAAGGAAGAAATGCGAAAGCAAGAAAAGAAGCTAAACAATTCAATATTTTGCATTGGCAATATCAAGTTGAAAACTGGCAATAAAGTGTTAAAAAATTTTAATTCTGAGTGGTAAAGATGTAATATACTTGAAAATTTAAATCAAACTAAGTTTACCTTCAAAATTAGACCGTTATATGACATTACTTAGTTATAATAATTTTTTTAAAAGAGTGACGATTTTAAAATGTTAATTTAAAATAAATTTCCTTTTTAGATATTAAAAAAGTAGATGAAATAGACTTAGTTTTCTTTAAGTTTTTTTGTTAAACGGTCGCTATTCTCTGAACTAAGAATTTAATGTTTTATTGATATTTTGCATATGTATCAATATGAATGCTTAATAGTTCATTATATATTTTGCATTTATGTAACCATGAATTTTTAATATTTGCCTATACATTAACATGGATTCTTAATATGTACGTATACATTTAGATGAATAATAATTAATTTTATAGTAATTTGGTAATTTTTCACATTAATGCTTCTATAAATTAATATCTTTTAACTCAAGAAAATGGAGCAATGCTTAAGGTTTGCTTTTCTGATGGATCTGGATAAATAATTTTTCAACCTTATAATTGAAAACTGAAGTTTCTCAATGCAAATCAGAGTGCAAGAAACGGATCTACGAAATTCGTGGGTGAACAAAGATACAGCATTTATCATTTATCAAGACAGTGTAATTAACCGAGGAAACACCTTACGGATCTATAACTTACCAGGTTGTTGTCTCATTAATATTCTTCCGTGTTATTATCGTGAGCAGTTCACTCCTTTAAGCCGCTATAATGAGATCGCATTCACACTTGAAATTATTAATTGTTTCCCTTCTTATCAGATGAACTTAAAGCAGATTATTGTTACTGCGGTAAAAGAACAATAGGTTCAGATTTTCTAAAATTTTGTAACAAAGGGTTCATGTCAGTCAAAAATTTTTCAAACTGTTAAAAGTTATTGGATTATTCAAAAATATTAAAATTAAAATGAATTAAAAATTTAAAATAATAGATTATAGGAGTTTAATAATTTACCTTATTTATGAACTTAAAATTTTGGTAAAAAACACTACATTAATAATTATATTTTTTGTGTTATTTCGTGTCTTGTTATGATATTGCTTTCCCACATGGGTATTAGAGTTTATATAAAACTGAAGAACTGAATTTATGCTATTATTATATAAACTTAAATATCAGAAACGTAAGTATTATTACCCTAAAATTGAAATTAGCAACGTTAATAAGTCTTAAAAATTAATTTTTTAAAGACTTAAATATAAATCGATTCTTAATAGAGATTATTTTAAGCTAGCTTGTAAATTCTCTGTATTGTTTTTATGCTATATATATTGGAATGAAGGGATTGTTTTGGCCGGGGTTCGTCTTTAAACGGAAAATTGATAGTAAATGATTTTATAAACGCCTTCAATGCTTTGATATGATTATTTTATTTTGCACTAAAACATATATCTGGAAATGTAATAATCCTTTAATGATACCTGAAAAATATTTAAATCACAAAATTCTAAAAATTCAAATTATTTCTGATTTTGATAGACAACGACATTTATAATACTTGCTTCTCTATAAGTATATACATTAAACTTTTTTCCTCGATATCTTTTTTTTTTTGGTATACTACGTACTAGTTAATTCAGGCAGTGCCCTGTAAATTAACTACAACTGCATGAATGCAGTATTTAATTGCATACTTAGAATACGCAAGATGCTTCAATACGAAGTTACAAACTTCAAAAAGAGGTACGTTGCTCAAAGGCAAATCAAAATAATATATCAAAGGAGGGTTGAACACTTCATCCTCATATGTTAGCAACACAGAATGAGAGAAATAAACACAAAGAGAGTAGAGTAAAAGAGATTAGAGTAAAAAATGCGTTTTATTAAAAACAATAAATACGTTTGCAAAAGGCGTAGAGGTACCAGGTAGAATTTAAGTTATCAGAGAATCCTGCCATCGTCTATCAATCGCACGACAATTATGCCAACTATGGAAATGTATGTGAAAGGACCCTTGCTAACCATGGGAATATGATTCCCCAGATATTTCAAGTGACCATATAAAAGTAATTAGGTCAAGATAGGTCTGATGATCATATTGGCCAATGTATGGGATCACTACTGTCCAAGTGTCACATTTAAGTGTTGACAGAGGTTATGGCTTAAATGAAAACCTTCCATGCTGGAGCTTTTCATGGAGCTGTAACTGCTTAACATCTTTTTCAATCGAAAGTACCGGCAAACTTCTTCCCGTGGTATTCAGTTACTCTATTCGTCCAGCTGTTCGGTCATGAAGTCTGCGAAGTTACATACGAAAATGCCAACAAAACATTTACTGCAAAACTTTTCTCGTAACATGAGAGTCTTCTGAAGCTTTGTACCTCATCCTTGGAGTAGCTAGGTCAATGTTATATTTGGAATATGTTTATTGGAATATATTTAAGTGTTATAAATCTATGAATGAAAATTATTTTAGACTTAATAATTTTCTTTGCTAGAAATTTGTATACATGGATTCTGAAATACCTTTACATTCAAAATTTCTTGGTTTGAAACTTTTTAATCCAAGTTTTACTGCATAAATCAATTAGATTTTATGTAATTTGCTTTTTATTTACTTCAAGCAAATATAAATCAATGCACGTAATGATTGGTAAACAGAAAGCATACTAATCAGATTCAAACTTACTAAATACTTTTAATAAGTTGAAAAATTGTATAAAGCAAAATATTAAAGGCACTTATGTGACAAAATATGAACGCTGCAAAGATTTTTGTGACTAGTCAAAAAATTTTTATTATAAATTGTTATAGAGAAGTCCATTCCTTTCTATTAAATCATTCAATAAACTTTATTTTAGTAACGTTAAAATTACGAGACAGTTGGTCGGATTTTTATTATTGGCAGACAGTAATCTGACGCCAACAGGCAACCGCAGAAAAATGAAGGGGTGATAATAAGGGAAGGATTTGAGAGATATTCTATGATATAAGGGGGTCTTGATGGATGATGAATTTTTGTGAAAAAACATATCGTTAGCAAGAATAGTAATTTTCCATCTGATGCCTAGTTGAGCTGTTGTGTGAATGAATTTTGCCTGCTGAAACTAGGCCTTAAGCAGTTACGTTCTCTTTCCCTTTGTTGCAGATACCACCTGTTGTATGTTTTGTCTTCCATTTTTATACTCTCAAACCCAGACTGTGCAAAATCTTCATTATGGGGGGGGGAATCTCTTTCTACAACTCAGCATCTCCCCTTTGTTAAAAAAATAACTTCAGTAAAGCAGTAAATTTATAAATATACAATTAAGAAAGGATCCTTTTACACCAATCTCTTTCATCATTTCATACCAAAATGTCATTTGTCAAATTTGCCAAAACATTTTATTGATGCAAACCATTTGAGAGGTTTGCTACATTTTCTCTCATATTGTTGTATGCGATATATAATTGTTGCATGCTGTATCAAAATGGCACATGCCGCTAGTGGTTTCAGTTGTTAAATCAAAATTTTGTATATTTTGCTTTGTGAGAATTTTGGCATGCGCTATTTTAATATAACAGTGACGTTATATTATATTCGATTCTAACTAACCTCCGTAATAACAAGATAATAGCAACCACGGTAATTGTCTAAAGACATGCATGATAAACAAACAGTATAATTGCATAAATTGTTCTTTGATTCAGTAGTTTATAATAAATGGCAGAAATATGCATGCAATTAAAAATATGTTAAAAACTATTTTTAATTCATATAACAAGGTTACTTAAATTTTTCTTTGGACGAAAACAGAAGACGATATTATTTTCAGAATGATAAGGGACTCATTAAAATAAGTTAAGAAACGTTTTAAAGATTTTATTCTTTTATTAAATTGAACAGCATTTTAAATACCGCGCCCTCAGGAAATATAAATTGTACAATTTAAGATAGCTCTTGACAACTTTAAACGATAGGGAAAAGCAAAATGAATATAAAGTGGTTGAAAATGTTAATTTTAGAGATACCTGTGAGACTGCGCTTTCTAAAATAGAAGTAATATCTTTCGTCATTCTGTTAGAAGAAATTTGATCTGATTTTTCTGTAAAAGGATAGTTTTTGTTTATTTTTTTATTTTTGATTATTTGTTTTCTTAAATAAATGATTTGAATCAACAAATGAAATAGTTTGCAGTAAATTTATATTTATTGTAGATTGCAAAAAGGAGGAAAGCATTATGAACATTATTTTTTGAACTGGCGTGGTCTATACATTTTCTAGTTAATTAATTAATTGGACGTTATTTTTCGTAAAAAATACTTAAATTTATGACTATGATTTATATATCATAGACAGTCAATCATTTACGCATTTCTTTATCTTCATTATCAGTAATTTTTTTATGGAGTTAACTTAAAAGAGATTATTTAAAAGGAGGAAAAGAAACTAAACATTTGTTTAAACGCAATCACCAATGTGCGAATTTTGCTAATCAGTTTAAGTATAAATTATTTAATGGAAGGATATATTAAAACAAAAATTCCATTTATATGTACCACTAGAGTGATTTGATTTGTTCGGTAAACTCTTGTTTCAAAACTGTATTATAAGTTATCAGGAAAATAATATGAAACTAAAATCTTAGAGAAAAGCGAACTCCAATCTTCCCACTACATCATTCCAAGACAAAACGTTTTGATTTGCAATCAGTTTAAAGTGTCTCATCCACCATTCGCTGTGGGTCTTTACAATTGGATTCTTTATAAATATGAAATTTTATAGATAATTGAATTTTGAGATCGTGGATTAGGGTTATGATAAAATAATAATGTAAAAATAAGAAAAACGCATTTCAAAAGAAAACATTTTCTTTATTGACCGATTGTTACTTTGTAGCGCTCCGGTGGCTAAAGTTTCCTCTTACAGCCCAGAAATATAAAACTATGCATATTCATATCAATCACATTATTTAAATAACGTGTTTAATGCCTGATTTGTCCATGAAACTTTCAGAATTTTCTGCCTTTTTTATATCATTATTTTATTTTCAAAGTTTATTCATTTTCATATTCAAGTGAATCATAAACCTTTATTTGCCAGCAGATGTTTTCGAAGGCGATTATAAAATAACTCGTATATTTATTTTGCTTCTAGTTTTTCTTTTCAATAATTCTGCAGGTGCACTTGCGTATTTTTACACATTTAAATACAATCAAAAATAAAAAGTCTGTATCGAGAATTACTAAACAGTTTCATAAGTGGCATATGTATCAAGAAGTACGACTTTTTAATCTTAACATATAGGACAATGCAATGTTATTTTTTGAGCTGAATTATTCTTCCCAATTCTGACTTCTGCGGGATTCTTAATGTGCCGTATACATTACTAAAACCAACATATGATAATGCTTTTACCGCAGGAAAAAAATACTTTAGATACGCCATTTGCAATTAAAAACGGAAACTGGGTGCTTCTTAGATTTCTTTGGTTCCGCATGCTTGAAGGCATATTCATGAATGAAAATGCTTTGAGATGAAAGCTTTTATCTTGAACAACTTTATTTCGGCCAACAAATTTTTGAATTCAGCAAGCACTTATCATTAGAGAGAGAGAAAACAAAAAGAATATTTTTATTCGTCTATATTTTAATAATTATTCAAATCTCATTCATTTGGTGATAATTTGATGATTAAATATATTATGATATGTGGTAAGAAGGTTAACAAGGCAGTTGCATGAATTGATCAGAAATCTCTATTCTGTCAAAATGTGTTGTCTGCAAAACTTTTTTTCCTTTGCAACAAATGTATTATATATTAATTCAATTCGATTATTCAGTTGGATTTTGTTTCATTTGTTAATCCTTTGTATACAAATTTATTTACTAGTAAGTTTATAATTTATTTTTGCGTAATCAGAAGTTTTGGTGCAGAATTACTCCAGGAATAAAGAAAAGGTTTTTAATTAATTAAAGTGAATGATTTAATTGACAATTAAAAATAATTACTTGATGTTCGAACTATATCATTCGTGATTTTGTGAAACTTTCAGAAAAATGATCATATATTAAACATATAAGTGTGATTAAGCAGCGCATTTAAATATCGTTGAAACATAAAGAGTTAATTCGAAATTCTTTCGAAAAAAAGGCGTGCTAAAAATAGGAGTTTATAAATGCAGAAATTGTATAGAAGATTAAATAATGTTATTTCGGTTTATGTTTATTAATTAATTAATGTAACAATTTATAATCTTGTATGTTGTTCTAGATTAAATAATATTGCATTTTCCTGTATATTATGAGTAAAAAAATTGGCAATACTGACGCTATGTATGGCTAAAAGAACAGTCCATTTTTTTGTTGCCCTCGAGTTATAATTTAATAAATAGCATAACATTAAATCAGCCCAACTTTAAAATGAATGTAAAAAAGTACTTCTGTTTATATTCTTTAGCAATTTCAAAATGCCGTGTTAAACATTTTTTATTGGAACTTACTCTTTATTGATTTTTATTATGTAGAAGCTGTTCTTTGCTAAGCACTTTAATGAGAATTCTTTTCTGACTATTAAATCTGTTTGTAAATCGTAAAATCTATTTAAGTTTGGTTTCGAAATATCTTTTTGCATAAATAAATGCTGACAGTTGAAATAATTCAATTATTTATTTGGAATTAATTTGCTTTATTAAATTAAATTCGCAGGGTTTTTTTTTTTGAGAAATTTCTTAATATAGGTGAAATTTGTTTTGAAATTAAATGAAAATTTGATTTGAACAATTTCACTTTTCTTTGAAATTTGATAATATTTAGAGCTGTTTGTTTAATCAAATGAGGAAATGTCATTTTCAGCTTTTTAAATTTTGAGTCGGATTTTACTACATTACTCCAAACATTACAATGCGATGAATGATAAATTTGAAACCAATTCTATTACCAATATTAAACTACTGTAAACTTAACTCAACAGTTAGTTTAGTAGTAACGTGTTTCAAACCAATTGAAAAAAATATTGAACCGACACTCAAATTTCAAATTAAAGTAAAAAACTGACAATGAATATAGTAACGTGTTTCAAACCAATTGAAAAAAAAATTGAACCGACACTCAAATTTCAAATTAAAGTAAAATAACTGACAATGAATATAGTTCTCCATTTATCTAATAATTTAGTTGGTGAGGGACTCAGAATAATTTTGTACATAATATTCTTATCATATATATATAGTATAAAGCTTATAATCTTAATATAAACAAAAATCATTGTGGTTGTATATGTATATATATGTGTGTTACATATATTCTCCTGAACAACTTGGCCAAATTCAATTAAATTTTGCGCACTTAATTAATAAGACATGAGAAAAAATGCTGTCAATTTTTCAAAAGCACACGAGAAAGAATGCTGTCAACTTTTCAAAAAGACATGAGAAAAAATGCTGCCAACTTTTCAAAGTACAAAAAAAATTAGTCGACAATCAATTAATTAGAAATTAACAAAAATGTTATCTATTTTTCAAAATACAGAAACTAATTAACAGTCAATTAATTAGAAATTAACTAAAATTCTGCCTTTTTTACTCTTTAAACCTCTTTATCAATATTTTTTAAATTTTAGTTTTATTTTAATAGATCTTTTGACGATACTTTTATTGGGCTTAAAAATTTACTGGGCTCAAAAGCTCAAACGAAATTTCCAGTACTAATATAACAAGTTTTATTAACTAATTCAGGCAATCATCTTTAGGTAGTTTTTAAAATTCATTTAGTTCAACTGATATTTTAATTTTAATTAAAAGCAGATTATAAAAGGATTTTGTATATTATAATATTTTATACAAAAGGTTTTTGCTGGTAAAAATATTATAAATGAAAAGATTTTAATTCCGAGCAATACCAGGTTTATCAACTAGCGTTTAAAATAAAATAATAAAAGAACGTTGTAAATAGAAAACATTAATACTTAATTAATTAAGTCACATTTCATATTTCTTTCATGCAGTTGTACTCTACTGAATAACAGTATTACTCGCAGATGCTGGAAAATATTATTTTTTTATTAAAAAGATAAAACTAAATAAGTTTTCGAATTTAGTTTGTATTCTTTACAAGAGATTTTAAGAAGCTTTATTCCTTTGCATTTTGATTTTTATACCCTCTTTTTTGCACAAAGTTTATCAGTAACTTTTTCACTGGTAATTACTTCATCAATTTACAAGGTCGTATCTTGGTTTCAATAATGCATTGTGAGTTTTACCTTTAAGTGGCTCTAGACGAAACTGGCGACGATTCAATGGTGGGGCTCTTTTTCATCATATGAAACTGTCTCATAATAAATATTAAATTGTATTATGCATGTTACTTTAAATGCCAATTTATTAATAATTTTGATATAGTATTAAATTTGATATTTAAAATAAGAGTTAATAAAAATTATGGAAAAACTTTTCTTTCTTTTTTTTAAAGATTATTTTAAATATTCAATGGCAGATCATGCTAATTTTTGGGAAATATAATATAAATAAGCGATTTTATTTAATCTATTTCGCTTTCCATACTAAGCCATAGTTTTATTCTTGCAATTGCAGCAATTAATATTTAATATAAATAAATGCTGACAGTTGAAATAATTCAATTATTTATTTGGAATTAATTTGCCTTACTGAATTAAATTTGCAGGTGTTTTTTTTTGAGAAATTTCTTAATTTAGGTGAAATTTGTTTTGAAATTAAATGAAAATTTGATTTGAACAATTTCACTTTTCTTTGAATTATTATTTCAAAATTTTTGTTGAAACTGGAAATATCTGAACACTTTATAAAACCCAGGAAACCTTTTTTAGCAGCATGCAACAATATTCGTCCCAACAACAAAGATACATGCAACTCCAACAACAATCTATAAGCTTCTTCTATGTATAAAAAATTGAAAAGAGTATATTTTGATTTTTCTGCATATGATGTTTCTTGAAAAAGGTTGAAAAATTTTCATCATCCATTCTCAAAGATAATTTTCATAATTTGACGAAATGAAGGGTATCTTAGCAAATAAAAATTAATTCATTCCTCTGAGTAACAGTAATATCATCGACCGAATGATTTGTATAGGTTTCAAATCAAAATCCTTAATTTTTGAAATGATTTAATCTTTAACCATTGAAATGCCAACATAAAGCTTTATATTAGACTAGAAAATGCTGAAAATAGTTCCATACTCGTCAGTATTTATGTATATGATTTTTGATATTTATATATATGCAAAAAAAAAATCGTTTATGTAAGATAACCGAAATATAAAGTCTTTCATCTTTCATAGGCAGCTCGGCGCTTAGAAATATTTGTTTTATAAAGAAGACAATTTTTTCGCGTATGTCACTGACACCCACCCATTCTTTATCTATGAGACGGAAGAATTCTCTTTTGTCTTATTATAACGGTGTCTTTGTTCTTTTGGATTTATGGGTAATCCTTCAATCCATCACTTTTTTCTTCAAATCATTCCCCCTCCCCTCCAAAACAGAACAACGCTTTTGTGCTTCCCCGTACAGAAAAGTAAATGTTTGAGAGCAAATGAAACAGTAACTACATTTTGTGAAGACTGCACCTCTAGATCCTATTATCTGCAAAACTTACTATTGTTTAAAAGATAATTCTATTCTCTAAAAGATAATTCTTCTTTATAAGACTATTCTTTATAAGATTTTAGGATTCTATTTATTCTCTTTTATAAATTTAAATAATTCAGAATTTCTATATACCTATTATCTACCGTATTAAAAAATTAAGAATCAGATTCTATTTGTTTCCTTTTACTTCGCTTTGTGTTTAAAGAATTACAAAGAATTCAAAAAAAAATTATCATTTTTATCATTGCGACATTTTATTTAATTCAGTTTTATTTTTCACATCACTCTCTCTTCTGTTTTGGACGTACAATAAAAATAAATTATTTAAAAAGAATTTTTGTGCAATCGTAGAAACATGTAAAATCTTATAATGAATTTTATTCTCTAAAAGGTAATTAAATAATAATATTAATTATATTAGTGAATAAAAATATATGGCCATTAAACCAAATTTTTAAAATTCGAAATCCATTAAGGTTCATTCAGTTATTTTATGTATATACCGACAACTGTTCATATATATATATTTTTCCTTTAAACGATTTTTTATTAAATTGATAAGATTTTAACTATCACTATAATGACAAGAAAAATTTCTCTAAAATTAAATAACAGCCCACATGCATTTATAGAATTAATGAACATAAAAGAAAGTTACGCTTTTCTTACTCAGTTAAGTGAATTATTTACTAGATTTAAAAACCAAATATTTATTTTAAAACGTGTTTCTATTAGAATCATTTCAAATTCTAACGGCAATGCTTCAGCCAAGTGAAAGCTATATTGGTTTGTTTTATTTGTTAAAGACTTAAATAATAAACACTTGTTAAGCAATTTCAACAATGAAATCAAAATTTCGAAAATTCTCGTTTATTTTTATTTTGATGATTCGTATAAAAAATCAAAGTAGTCAAATATTATTAGTAAATTTTGTGGTTTATTTAGATCAAAAAGTTTTGATGATGAGCAAATATTATACTCTTTACACTTTTTAGATGCAATTTTTTGGTCTAATATAACCATACCACAACTAATTCGGGCTATGTTTAAATTATTTTTGAATTAAAGCTTCTTTGTTTGTTCTAAATCTGAAGCTCATTTTGTTAAGTCAATCTTAAATTCTCCAATAATATAAAGACAAATCACCAATACACATATCTACAGCAAGTTTTGGGACAAGTTTTACGTAAAAACCATGACTAACACATTGAAACTAAAATAGGTCCTAAAACAACTTGAAAAATTAAAAATGTCACGTTTGTCTTTTCTATAACCTCTCTCAATGACACAAATAATTTAAAAGTGTGTCATTCTTTTCCTTTTCCCATCTCAATGACACACACCATTTTGAAGTGTGTCATTTTTAGTTTTAATTTTAATCTATTTGCGAAATAAATTATGAAATGTGAAAATATATTTTTGTTTGTGAGTTTACTGATTGATTTAAAGATTGATTTTAATTATTTTCAGGAAACAAGATGACTATATTTATGAGGTCTGGATGGATATCAAAATATTGTTAGAATTGCATTAATTATATTTTTTGCATGTATTTCTGAAAAGTTCATCTCTAAAAACTAAACTTAAAAGACTAATCTTTTAAATGTATTATTTTGTGAAAAGAGTTCCACGTATATTTAAAAAAAAATATCTTTCCCAATGCCCATGGTATTTAAAATGCTATAATAGTTGAATAAAAGTACGGAATATGATTTTAGAACACAAAATCTCTTGCCTCTTCATTATACTTGTAAATTTCTTTTTCCCTTTTTGAAAGAGAAATTCTAATTCATGCTGTAGAGGGACGAGCATTTTCATAACTTCATTATGAAATAGATGAAAATAATAGCCGAATTTTAGGAACAGTTATTTAATTATTTTCTAAAGGTACATTTCACAAAACAAAAGAAACACGAAAATACATGACACTCAGTTAGAATACCATATAATAATGACCCCCAAGAATGATCATGGGAAATATATCATGATATTAATAATGTAACGCCATTTGTTGTATCAATAGAGAGGGTAGTAGAGTTATGTAAACGCTACAATGCCATAAAATCAGCAAAAACATATTTGATGGAGAACAGAAGTTCTTCTTTGTCGTCAAATAAAAGTATTATTTGATGCTTAGGCAATTTTTTAAACAAAGAAAATAAATTACTACAACAGCCGTTTGACAAACTATTGTTTTTTTTATAGAGAACTTCTAATAAAAATAAATTTAAGCTCTTAATCTACCGCAAGAGTAATATGTGATGCGATAGAAATCGTTTCGGCATCCTACGTTCAAAGCTTAGTGTAAATGAATGGGAAACGTCAGCTCTCCTCCCCCTTTCCCCTGTTACGTTTAAAGTACACCAGGAATAATAAAAACAAAGACCGTAGCGTGCGGTGAATACGTTTATTAAAAATGTGAATGAATACTTTATCTTCTTAACAAAGTCGTAGTTCTTTTTTATTCTTTTTTGGCAACAAAAACAGGAGTAGAGCGATATCTCTTTCCAAACGTATGCTACTTTCACGACCTCAGTGGGAGGCATCTCTAGCGCCAGTCCGGCGACGTTTTAAACGTGCATTGCATACGTTTCAAATACATTACGTTGACTAGCCCAAAGGGTAATAAGACACACGCCAAGAAGATTGTAAAAAGAATAGAGATAAGTATTACTAATGTGCATAGATTACGAAAAAAGCTCAAACCTTGGGGCTATAATTCGCGGTGGTACCTTATACTGTGGATGGAGTTTAGATGATATAGTGCGAAAGTATGTTGATTCATTGATGATGCTATTAACGGAAACTTAATTTTAAAGCATGTTTTCCGAAGTATTAAATAACAGTAATTAAACACGAAAATGCTCTCTAAATGGGTGTGTTAAATCTTCATTTTCTTAAAATATACTACATATTGACAAGATTTGCGGACCTTAGACTGAGTGTTTGGCTAATAAGTATCTTCACTGTTAGCTGTTGTAAGTACCACCCAAACAGATTACAGTGACTTTCCAATCATTGGATAGGACGAGTTATTAGACAACACTCGTGTTCGACTGAATTAATATGAATGGAATGCATAAATCAAATAACTTAACGTGTAGATAAATTTAAGTTGAATAAAAAATAAAAGTAGAAGCTAGTTCTTACGAATCGTCGCAGTAGACTTCGTTTCGTCTGGTTAGCAATATTTTAAAGGCAATGAATTTCAAGGGTTATTTTGATAAGATTCATTAAAGGAAAATCAAGTTCTATTTTTTCTTTCTAATAAGAAGAGGGCATAAAATTATTGATGTTTGACAAGAGAACGTGTGGGCGAAAGATATCACCAGAGGATGCTTAAATGACACGAATTATGGATAATGTTTTCATGACCTATATGTCTGTCATATGTCTCAAAACTATTTTCCTGCTAGATGGCCATTTTTGTTTAGCAAGCTTAATAACAAATCTAGTATGGTCGAAATCCTCCGTAAGATTACGTAAAAATATTGTAATGACATGATGTTGCTAATTCATGACAGAGAAATGATGCACAAATTATCTAAAGTAATAAAAATATATTTCTGATGCGTAATAACAATTACCTGTCTACTAAATTTAACACCTTTTTCACTTTTTAAAAATGTAATTAGACAAAGATAAAAATATCCTTTTCAAAAAAAAAAATGAAATTAACTTTCTCTTCATATCTTCTATGAATTGATAATATTTTCAACATTATGGATTTTTTAATATTGCATATTTGTTGTGCATATCATATTCAATGTCTTTTATGAATCGAGTCTTTCTATATGTCCAAACGCATAATCTTCTTTAATTAAAATACCCTGCACTAACGACGCAGAAAAATAAGTATAGCAAGATAATATTGCAACAAATATGTACTATGATTACACTTTTCTAATAACAAACAGCAAAACAAAATCACGTCGGTAGACTTTTTTTCTTCGAATAGTCAAGTTTCACATTATGTAGTTACCGTCAAATGTAACATTACATCTCACACTTTCAAAGTTTAACATTTAAAATGCATCTCATTGACTTTATTTGGTATTTTGTATTATCTCATAAACTTGTCCATTCATTATCATTATTTATCAAAAGAGCTTTATATTTTCGAAGGACTTATATTAAGCATCATTTTTCTTTATTAACTCTTAAAAAATATATTTGGACAATGTACGTCAGTTTCAATTTTTTAACAGTTTTTTTTTTTTTTTTTTTTTTTGCAATAATATCGAAATTATTTTTGCAAATGTGAAAGATTAAATGATAAAATGCTTTATTCTGTTTGGTTTTGCAAATATAATTTGATAATCACATTTATAAAACCAAGATAGGATGCACCCTGATATTATATGAATTGAACAATACTTATTATCTTGTTTGTTTCCTCAATATTCTAATGTACATTAAAACGTCATAAACAACCTGTCTAAAATATGATGCGATTTCCAAAGTGACGTGCATAGAATCGGAATATAAAATTAAAAATTTCATTAATTAATAAAATTTAAAATTTAATTTTGCGCATCAGTAATTAATAAAGTAAACTGCGTTGTTAATAATTGGTGTTTTGAAATGTCATTCAATAATGATTCACGGGGGATTTTTCACAAATTTAATAATGCAACACTTGAGCCAAATATTTTATGTCATTTGAAAAAGAATTTAATATTAGATAATATTCTTAAATTTCTTAATATAATTTTGTGTATTTTCAAATATTTAAAATAAAATGTCTTGTTGACAAAAGCGGTCATTTTCGCCACCATTTGCATTTTGCATTTAATGAGGCGTTGAGATCCTCGAAGCTTCTCATGAGGTTTTTGCTGTGTATAGAGAAGTTGTGCCTCAATGTAGTGCCTCCGTTTAATTTTCACGCTTAAAAAAATGAAGTGCCATTAAATCCCCTTTTACGTCAAATAGCAAAAAAAAAAAAAAAAAAAAAAAAAAAAGTTTGAAATAAAATAGAAAACCGTTCATGAATTATTATTCTATATAATATAATGAGCATTTTTTTTTCAAAAATGAATGTATGATTAAAATTGTCGAATGGACGACGTTTCAGAATTATTTACTCATGACAGTGTTAAAACAAAGCGGATTTTACTGAAAATGGAGAAGTCAGAGGAAACTTCGAGACTTAATCATGCTTTTTGAATTGCGGAGGCAGGGATATTCTTAATGTTATTACCATATTTGTTGGTAATGCTGAGTGTTTCGAAAAAAAAAAACTTTTTTTGTTACCGTTATTAAACGGGCTTATCATAAATAAAATTATTTATTTATTATAAAGTAATCTCTAAAAAGGGTTTTTTTTTTCATTCTCGTTTTCCTTAAGGTAAAAAAAAAAGTTACAAAAGTTCGTCACATAAATAACTACAATTAATCTTATCCATAAATAATTTATTAACTTTTCAATCTACAATATCTTGAAAGCTGTTGCAAATGCTTTGCATGCAGACTCTAGAAACGTTGAGTAAAATACTTTAGTTTGATTTAAAATTTATTCTCAATTAAGGTTCTCTATCTGAATGCCAATGCTATGAGATGCTAATTTTCATAGCATTGCATTTCATAGCATAATCACCTGTATTTGAAATCTCTCATTTATTCAGATAACTGAAATTTCTTTTATGGTATGATTTTAGAGCAAACAGTAAACTATTTCTTTTTACAATAGCAAATAAAGTTTTAAAAATTTGAAGAAAAAAAAATATGGCACTCGAATATGCATTTTTCATAATTTGCATATTTATAGCACAGAAGCTATATTTCATTCGCATCCTTTACTATTATTCATTTATTTTATTGATAGGATTGACCATAATTAACACATTCAGGTTAAATATCCATTATTCAATGACTGTAATTTAAATGATGAAATAAAACCTCCTACTCCCTTATTACCATGCACGAAAGACCTTACAGTACAGTTTCCGGGATTAAGCATAAAAAGTGGAGGTTGATATTAGCATAAAAAAACCGCTACTCCCAGAGAAATAAGACGCTTTTAAATGAGTAATGAAACCACTGTGTGGTTTTTAAAATCACACCAAGTCCTTAATAATTAATCAGTAAATTGTATGTCAGTATATTCTGGAACTTTAAATTCATGAAACGAAGTTCAATTAAATTTAAAGACCTATGATTCTAAATGATGTATGCCTTTATGAGCTCTGGTGCAATGCATAAAATGCAATTTCGAGTAATGTCACAATGTAGTTAGATATTATCGAAATCAATCACTTCTTGATCCGAAAGATTATTAAACCATTTTAAAAGTTCTAAAGAATAGTGTTCTACTATTATTTACTGGCTATCGGAAAATGTATCACAAGCATAAAATCAAAAGCTACTTTCGATAAGATGTTGGGCTGGGTTTTATGACAGCCAGATATGGCCATGGTGTGCCAAACGTACGCCATTTCCTGCATGACGAATGATGCACAGGAAATCAATTTGCGGATAAAACAACGACGAAGTTGTAAAAATCTTGTTCCTTTTAGCTTCAATGCAGTTGCGTTGGAAATAAGATAATAAAAAAATGGTCCATTAAATATCGCGGAAATTGCTTCTCGTGATGATTATGACACTATGTAATGTCAGTGGGAGCATAGCTCCATAATGAAATGTTTGGGTGAGAAAAGTGTTATGCAGAATACCAATTCATTCTCATTTTCTTTTATTTTAATTTGAAATGGCATTTTTACCTCCTTTTCAGAAACATCCAAACTCATTTCTTTGCCTAATTAATTATGCCAGTTTATACATACTTTAAAAAAAGGAGATTAAATGTGAAAAGCAAAAAAAAAAAAAAAAAAGTAATCAGCAGAAACAATTTTTTGGAAATGCTTTTGGTGCTTTTTTAAAGATAATATGTGATGTTTTGAAAGTGAAGCTTTTTTTTCTGTCTTCCATCGAAGCTGCTTTTATAAACACATACAAATTAACAGCAAAATGAGCAAACAATGTGGTCTAGATGAAAAAAAAAATGAAAATAAAAAACTGAAATGAAATACCAAATGAAAACGAAGTTTAAAAGACAGAATGAAAAGATTTGCCTTAAAATCGTATTTAAGATACAGAAAGCTATCTATAATACATAAAAGACATCATTCTTTAGATTTCCAAATGGATAAATAAAGGCTCCAGACGCAAGGTTTTTCTGTTTATTAATGTCACTTTCATTGATCCAGTTAGAAAAATCAGGAATTGGGGAGAGACAAAAAGCATTTTGATTTTCAAATTAGAATTAAAAGTTTTGCTTTAAAATAAGAATCAGAAATTATTTTCTCTGGTAGTTAATTAAAGCAATTCACGAAAATGCCTTTTTTTTATGAATACGTGGACTACTGATTCCTTTTCCATAATTTTAATAATCGGACTCTTTTTTTAATTCTTACTTTATCTGTCTTCTATTAGATTCAATTATATGACACACTTAAAATCCTAGTTTTTTTTTTATAATTTAGTTTAGTTTATGCTAAAATACTTAAATATATATATTTAACAAAAAAAATTATTTTAAGCTTTGTCCATAATAATTTTTAATCATATAAAATATCAAATATGAAGACTGATTAATTTTAAAACATTTTGAGACAAATAACCTTCGATTGATAATTTCAAATTCATTGATTTCGATTGATAATTTCAAATAATATTCTATTGATAATTTCGAATTCATTGATTTCGATTGATAATTTCAAATAATCTTCGACTGATAATTATAAACAATTTTAATGTGATTAAGGATATATATTCCTAATTAATTCCTTCTGGATTATTTTTGATATATTTATATTTATAATTTTAGGTTTAGATACAACGAATGCAGCTCACAAGAAACAGATATTTGAACTCCTGAGTGCTCTTTGCGTCTACAATAGCGATGGTTACCAAAGAGCTCTCGATACTTTGGAACATTATCGAGTAAGTTTGCTTTCTTTTATTTTATTTATAATTTAAATTTATTCTAAAATATTCATGGTGAAAGGATATAATTCATCCTTTAATAAAAAAGAGCTTATAAAGTTTAAAAAGTAGTAGCTTATAAAGCTTAAAAAATATTTGAAATATAAGTATTTTTAGCATATTTAATGTGCTACTAATCCCTATTATTTATGTATATTGATATACGAGTTTCATTTTCAGTTTTTTAATGTATTTATAAAATATATTCTGTGTTAAAAAATATTCTGCCGTTTCTATATGCGGCTACTAGAAATATCCGCGAGTATCATCTGTAGCTGATGCCACATTTAAATGTTTTTGAAATTTAAAGAAGTTACCCTCATATAACAACTATTTTTTCCTTTAAATAATTGCTACATGCGTGGATCTTGTTTCAGATTAGACAACAAAAATATATTCTAGAGTTAAAACAAATTTCTGAAATTAAAATCCTTAAGGAATCTGCCTTATCTTTCTCTGAAGCAAGCGATTTTTCAGAAGTAGTAGCATGTTTAATGACTTGAATGTTCTCGGTTTATCTGTATTCATATCTAAAATATCGAAACAATTTATTATACAATTTTCGCTACGTTTAAAACTCAACAAAAAGAAAAATTCTGTATTACTACCATGCCTAGCATATAAATCGACAAGGCCCAACCCTATGATTAATTAACCACCTCAGTGTTTTAGATAACTTAATTCATCAAATCATGTTATCGAAACGATCTTAACACCTTTTCAAATTAAAAACTTCTTACTTCTTGTTTCATTATTCAACATGAACTTTTTTTCGTGAGCCAGATATCGAGTTTTTGCATAAAAACTTCTACCCTTTCTGCACTCTGTAGTACCTTTTTTACTTCAATTTAGCATTAATTGTATTAAAAAAAAGGGAGTAAATAGTTGATTCTGACCTCAGATGTGATTTCATGATATTATTTGAGGCCATTAATATTTCTTCAATATTTTCTTAAAAAATAGCTCTGGAAACTATCTTAATTAAGATATTTCATTAAAGTTCTAGAAGCCATTAATTTAAATTGATGTATATTTTCCATTCATCATTTAATAGCGCTTCATCTGCATGCTTTGTTTTTCGATGAAAATGCGCATAAATGATCACGGGAAAATTGTTTCAACTATTGTAAATATAGGATTATGAAAGATTTTTTTCAGACCGAAAAAGGAGTTGCACATGCCAAAAGATTGAGACATGCTACAATAAAATAAGGCAATACATAAATAAAAAATAGAAATGTAGAATACTTTCTTTTTGGGTATTCTCATTAAAACTGATTCGACTATAAATCATGATAAACACTTAAAGATAACTTTACAACATACATTAACTTAAAAAGAAAAATGAATCAGTTACAAGGGGAATCAGCTGCAAATTCCAGCTGTTTCCCCATTGGCATTTCTTTCCTCTTTAGCTCTGTACGGCTCTGTCAACAGGCGGCAAAGTAAAAGGGGGCCCAGTAAAGTGAATCGTGATGAATCGATATACCACAACAGCAGATCTTCATATTTTTTTCCAAACTGGCTTATGATTAATCCGAGTTTCATTTGTTATTGTCAAAACAAGCGTTGGCAAAATTTTAATTTCATATATAATGTACAATGAATGATTTTAAATCTACATTTAAAACTTTGGTGTTCATAAGAATCACAAGAATCGCATTCCTCTCTTATTCGTTTACATAGTGCCAATAAATAGTCATATCCTTACATCTGATGGCACGTGCAGTAATAAATATGGAGTTTTTAATTTTTTTCTAAGCTAGCATGATTGAAATCTGTGAAATAAAATAAAATCTTAAATCTTCAAAGCACTTAAATATTTTAAAAGAGTGAAAGTAGTTTAGCGAAAGTCTTTGGCACCCATAGAATGAATTCTTAGAATGATCGGTATGAGTGGCTTAGCAAGGATAAATGGTTCCCGGGACATATTATTTTTTACCCCTTCATATTTGACTTTAAATATTAGCAAAAATGCATTAATGTTTTGTTGTTATTCCTTTCATTAGACTTCTATGAAGTGAGTTCATATTCCTGTGATACAGATAAAATACTACATGGAAAGCAATGTTTCAAGTTACAGGATATTTTTCCCCAAAACAAAAAAAGAACACGACATCACAACATAACACGACATGCAGTTAGTTGTTAGATGTTATTCCACTGATCTGACGTAGTGTAAACGCTAATCTATATAGTTGTAATAATTCTTAATTATTTCTAATGCTTAAGGTTTTAATATATACAGAAAATAACAGCAGACACTCTTATGTTTGAACACCACCCTTTCCTGGCAAAGGTATGTCTCTTAAAACAGTGTCTGCTGAAAAGTACGCGAGATACGGATGCATCAGATCAATGAAAATATGTCTGTTCTAAGAGTTGAATCGGTTTTTGGTTTGTAGTAGCCAGTAAAGAATTTCGCAATCGAGAGTAATTTTTACGTATGGGCATAAAAATTGAAACAAAGCACTTTGGTTGAGAATATTATTACTAGTTTCTCTTACTCTCTATAATTCCAGATTTGCATAACATGAACATTACACGTCATTGTATTCTTGCTGAAATTAATTAACGCAAAATTCCAGAACGAGAACATTATTTGTGTCGATTAATGCAGAACTCGATATGGAAATTTGAAAGGGAATTATTTCATCCTCGCATGATGCACGTCAAACACGCCATTTTAGTTTTGAATACTTTACATTTTCTGTTTTACATTATACAATGTAAAACAGAGTGCAGTTAGATGTTGGGTTGCCATTCACGTTTTGTCATGCAACTATGGCGTCACGCGAATTCACTTCTTTCGTTTAGTTGTGTAAATTTCAATCCTCAAAGAAGAGTATTCTAATATTAGTTGAATACTCTTTAGAAGAAAGGAATATTTTTGAAAATATATAAATTTATTCAAATATTTGGCTTTTAATGTTTTTTATGTATTATTATCTTTTTTATTTTCGAAGCATATCCTTTTTATAAACTAACAAAAAAAAATTATATTTATAGCTTTTTTACATTTGTAATAATTGAAATTACTTTTTTAATTATTGCATTCATGCATAATTATTGCTTCAAGACTATAATCTCATCTGGCTTGATAAAAAAATGTAGTCATCTGAAAATGATGGTAAATGCATTCTTCGAAACATCTGTATGCAGACAAGAGTATAGTAGGATGCATTCAAATATTAAATCAGATTGATTTGAAACTGAAGTTAAAATTATAAATTTTCAAGAAATTTTCAACTAGCAAAGCAATTATCTTTTCCATGTGACTAGTTTTTTTATAATCTGACTACCTAATTCGGAGATTTTTACCTTTGTCCGTTTGTGTAAACTTAACTAAACATTTGCAGGACAAAAACCCTTGTAAACCGTGTATTAACAAATGATTGATGAAAAATTCTTAATTTACATAGTGTTTTATTAATTGTACTGATATTTTTTATATGGTAGCTTTCTTAATTTTTGAATTTTAAAATTAAGGATATGACAAAATTGTGTTCTCATTCGGTATAGAAATTCGTAATTTAGGGAGACCAACTTTGAGTTGTAGCTTTCTATTTTCGTTTTTTTTTTTTTTTTTCTATTCTTTAGTTTGCTTTGATACATCGTTTTTGCTTTCTTACTTCATTTTTCTTAATTAATTAAGTTCATTAATCTTTTGAATAATTAAGAATGTCATTATTTTTTTCACATTATTTTTCAAAACTCGCATTTTTGAAATGTGTGAAATCATGTTGAAAACTTCATTTTAAAATATTTAGATCACTGTACAAATCAAATTAGCACAGTACATAAGTGCATTTCTATTCGTATTAAGTTAGTACGCTAGATTACGGATGGGTCTGTAATTGTTTTGAGTTAATAAAAAAACGAAAGAATTAATTCAAGAATTTAGTCTAGATTTTGCACTTTAATTAAAAATAATTATTAAAAATAAATTGCTAAAACTCAACATTTAAGTGTTATTCATTGACACAAATCAGGTGCCAAAGTTAAAACGTCCGCAATTTTTTTTTCTTTTCTTTCCAGGCTAGCAAGAAAGAAAGGTACCGTTTCAAGGTCGTAGTGGACGAATTGCGCAGTTCCTCTGATTTGGATTACCTCTCGGCTGTAGCCGCTTTTGTCAACTGCACCATCATATCATCTAAGTCATTGAAAGACAGGATTCGTATTCGGAATGAATTCATCGGTCAGTAAATTTATATGTCACGTCATTTCCAGCAGATTCGCTCTTGTTTCAGTTCAATAATAGCAAGGAAACCAGGAAACTGAATCGATCACGGGATTGTTTGTAGTCTCAAGGAAACATTTGCGAAAGTAATACACTAAAAACAGTTCCAACTTTGATATTTAAGAAACGTGTGAGAGTTTGTTGATGATGTTCAATGCCGATAATGTATATATTAAACTTAAATCAATCTGTGATTTATTTATTGTTTTGAAAGAACTTTCGATCCCCATTGGAAAACAAATTTAACATTCAGTGTTCCAGTTATCAAATACAATATTTTGCTTTTTCATTTGAGAAAAAAAATCTACTTATTTTCTCAAGTTTTACGATAAAAGTGTACTAGAAAACATTTTTGATTTGAAATGGAAATGATTAGTAGGTAAATGACAATAGTAATTTTCCATTTAGTAAAATAACACTATTAAAGTAGTCCTTGTACGTTATTTTATGGAATACGTAACCTGAAAATTCTTCACGAATTTTGCCTATTAATCACTGTTAAACGTATTCCGCTTTTAAAAACATTAAAGCCGGCGCCCTGGCATATGGGTAGCGCTTCTTCACCGTTATCAGGGCGTCCCGGTTCGGGCATGGTTGTCTTTCTTCTGTGCTCTATTTGTGAGGTGTGTGAATGTGTTCCCTTGTAAAAAGGGTATGTGCAAGCGAAAGTTACGCATGAAGTAGCTAAGTCGTACTCTTGGCCCTAGTTGGCGCTACTGGAAAATTAGAGAAGCTCACTCGGCTTAAATCTCTGACAGATCTGTCAGCAGGCTTGTAAAGTGCCCTAAGTAATAACAACCAAAACATTAAACTTGACTTCCTTGGGACTGACAAACCGCCATAACTGAACATTTGAAGTAAATATTCAATTTACTTCATAAAAATTTTAAAGCTATATGCAACAATTTAAAGAGAATTTAAGTTCTTATTATAATAATATATACTTTTTTAAAGCTAACAAATGGTATTACTTTCTTTTATTTTTCAATAGAAATGTTTTTATTTTTATTTTTTGGGATTCTCTTTTCTGGTATTTTCTTTTTCAAAAGCATGTAATCTCTTTTTTTTCTTGCTCAGACAATTGAAAAGACTGAATCAAAGAAGGGTGTATGTGTCAAATCTGTAGTTACAGTGTCAAATCTGTATGTGTCAAATCTGTAGTTCAACTTACAATATTTTTTAGCTGAATTTTCTTATGTAGTCTTATGCCTTCACGCAGTATTTTCCTCTTCTGTTAGCTACTAAATGATTCTGTCTATGAGTATTGATATTCTTTAGAACAGCAGTTTACCAATCTCGGAATTAATTTAAACAAATATCACACATATAAACCTCACTCTCCTACCTCTTTCATTTGGCTCTTCGATTATTTCCGAGTCAAATGAACTGATATAGGAGGAGAGATCTTTAAAAAACTTATTTCTGTTACTTCAAGAGAAATAACTCATATTTGTAATATATATGATAAATCAGAATAATCTTTTTTTATTTGTCAAGATTAAATTTTTATTTGCCTAGTTTAAATTTCAAGGAATGACATTCAACGATAACTGCACAATAAGAAGGAGGATTAGTTTTCTGTTGCAAATTCGAAAATAAATTCAGTTTGATTGCCAAATTCTTCGAAACCGCGCCAATATACTGTGAGAGATATTTTATTTAAGAGAAATGATTTGAAAAATTAATATGCTTTTAAGTAAAAGTTGGTTTATCAGACAAAAAAGATGCAAGTATAAAGTCTACATTAAAGACAAACAATGTTGTGCATGTATTATTTTAAGATAGGATAAGTAACATTTCCTTTCAATAACTGTTTGAACCTCCATTCTTAATGAAATTTTTGAGTATCACCAGTGAAAAACGTTTGGTTTTCATAATAAGAGACTTATGGTGGTATTCATTCCTGAAATGGATAAACAGGAGATAACTACTTTCCTCCATTATTAATATTTTTAAGAACATGAAACTGTTGTAGTTCATATCTACACCAAGAAATTTTACTTAAAAGTGTGACAGTCGTTGATTAAAGTATTTAAGTTTGCAAAATGCAATATATATAATCATAATATATATTTATAAATATTAAGAGTTCGATGAATTAACTTTATTTTACAATTTTCAATAGGTTTGAAGATTTTGGATGCTATAAGCAGACTAAGGTAATTTTTTTTTGTGTTATTTACATCGCTTATTTTAAACAGTACGTTTGTTTCGAAAAAATTTATTTATAATATATTGAAATTTGCGCATTAATATTGAATTATTTACATGAGATGAAAAGAGTGCAAACACACAAATGTTCAGTGTACACATATATTTATTGCTAGTCTACAGATAAGTTAAAGTGATGCATGATTTTTTTTTCTTTCTGGCAGAACTACTTTTGCAGAAAGTACAGATAGTGAGTTGTTTGTGCAATTGGATATTTTTGATGAGCACAGAATATCAGATGAATGCCAATCCACTGGTCCTAATGGAGTTGATTTAAATAGCCATCAAGATGTGTTTTATGCTATACTAAGACAGGTAAGTAGTTTAACTAACATTCTTTCACTATTATTGCTTTCATGCTTTTTTTTAGTAATAATGCATTTTTTGGGATTATCTTAAATCATTTTAATTCATTCAAAAATTTAATAGAAAATTGTTTGAAAAATTTCTCTGTTTTCAGTTATAAAGAGTGGCTTGCATCAAATTTTTATCTGATCAGGAATCAAACTACACTTTTTATGTTTAATATTACTAGAATTTCTTAGGTATTGCAAAACGTTTGCGGAATATTGCCAAAATTTTAATAAAAGAACTGGACTAGTCTAATGTATTTTAAAATTTTCTAACGTCACAAAAACAGATAAATATAAATTATAGAGAATTCTTTTGTGCATTGTAAAATATTCGAGAATCCAGGAGCCAGAACTCTTAAATTTAAGTATTTTGGGCAAATGATAATTTAAATATTATATTTTTGTGAGGATATATATGTACTTAAGATACGAATTAAAGTAATATTATACAGCTAAATATTGTAAATAATTATTTATTCTGATTTCAATTGGCTAAATCCTTCCTAACATAATATTAATTGAGAGGCATAAGTATAACGCAACATACTTATCATATTATATCAATCTTTGAAGAACTGCAAGAGTATAAATGTTGGGAGAGAACAAAATACGAAATTTGCGTGGTATATTATTTCAGAGTTAAGTCGTATAAGTACAAGGTTGGCTAGCTTATTAAGAAAACGGAGAAACATAACATGCAACGCTTACTAGATAGTTGCCTTTCCGGAATAGCTGAAAAATCATTTTAGTATATTTTAAAAAAGTTCTGTTTCCAAACTTTATTGCTTTTTTGTTTTTTCATGAACCTCATCCTATATTATTTCATATAAGATGAGGTATTAGAGAAATCTTTATATTTATAGTTGTACATGTTAAACGGTTTTAACTATTTATTTCGTTATAAGTAATTGTTATAAGAAAAACTTGAAATTTACTAATCAAATAATATCTAAAAATCTAACCAATACAAATATTTACAGGTTGCTGAGACTCCACAAGAAGTTCCTTTCCTGAGTATTTTGCAACACCTACTTCGTGTAGACACATCCTTACCAATATCTGACATTATTTGGGACACTGCCGAAAAACTCGTTCATCGAGCCACTCTCTGTGAAACAAAAGAAGACTCGGAGAAACTTTTAAGAGCTCCAAGTTATCATCACAGTTTGAACAAATTACTCCGGGGACTTCAGGAAAGTGGAGGACGCTGTCTATGTTCTTGCCATAACAATGGAGATGTTTCATGCGCTCCAACAGATGGCAGAACACGAAAACGGACTCCTCTACAGTTATCCTTTGGAGCACCTGAAGGTTCCAAAACTCCTGGTATACTTAGCCCTACAAATTCCTCAATGGCTTTTAGTCCAGAACTATTAGCAACATTGTCCAGAGCCATTTCACCGCCACCGAAACTCACCACTACTCCTGCTCCTCCATCTAGCGGTGGCGCTCCGCCTCCACCACCACCAGCGGCACCTCCTCCACCACCTGGTGGTGGAGGACCGCCACCACCTCCGCCACCGCCACCACCACCTCTTTTAGGAGGGCCTCCGCCTCCACCTCCACCTCCTGGATCACCTCGTGCTGTTTTTACGAAGCCTTTGACTCCCACTGCCGAAGTACCTGAAGTAAAACTACCCCAGCAAGCTACCCCCAAGCCGAAAAATAAGATGAAGTCTCTGAACTGGACAAAGATACCAAGTAACAAGGTGAGAATCATGACACTTTTGCAACGTTTAATAATCATTAAAATTATGCTTCAGTTTTATAAAATTGATGTATAGAATTATCGAATCAATTTTGTTATTCCTGTAAAAATTAAATTCAATGTAATCAATTTCAAAAAAGAAAATATTAATTTAGAAAAAATGTATTGTTTCATGCATTATGGATTGTTTTCGATCCAAAGAAATCTGCAATATCATGTTCTAATGAGCAGTGAATTAATCTTCTTAAAAGTTAAAAGCCAATGCTAGCACGATTATGAGATTGCATTTCTATCACTGAATGCTAAACACACACACACACACACACACACACACACATATATATATATATATATATATATATGTATGTATGTATGTATGTATGTATGTATGTATGTATGTATGTATGTATGTAAAAGGAATTTATTTACTATGTTGATGTAATAACTAAGCAATTTATGTGTTATAATTATTCATATATACAAAATAAAGGACGTGAAGGCGTGTGCGTAAAATCTCGAGTTTGGAACTGGAGGAATCCTGTTTTATAACTCGATTCCACCACAGAGCTGTCGTTGATGTGGGGTCTGTACATGCCAGATCCTTTGGGATCAAATACTCCTCACTAGGAAAGCGCACAAAGTTGCAGAAGGAAGACCTGGCTTGGCACCACTCTGCCGTCCGATCAAATTGCGAAGTTCGTACAGAAACAGTGTTTGTGTTGTTTCAAAGAGGATCGTATATATAACCAACTAAACTAAACGACTTAATTATGCAATTTTCTCTATTATCCAATTAGATTGCCTCTTTTGTATTGAGAATAGGTCGTACTTTTATCTTGCCCTTATTCGTTCTTTAGATAATAATTTTTATTTATTGCTTTGTCAGTATTTCTTTACACATATGTAATTTCATTTGTTTTATCGTTTTCACTAGAAACATGAGTGGAAGCTAATTTTCAATAGAATGCACATTAATTTCGAATGTTTAAAAATCCAGTCCTTCAACGCATTCTATAAAATTATTCTTAAACTAATTTGTTTCTTAATATACATTCTTTTGATTTCTTGAGATTGATGAAATTACGTTGCAAGGTATTAAAATTGCTTTATTAAGATTGAATGGATTAAAATTCCATTTGCATTTTGAATTATTTATCTAAAAGAACAATTATTTAACTGATTGTCAATAGTAAATTGTTTACAATTTTCGGAACAAACTCCAATATATAACTTGTCCATTCACATCGTTTTAAATATAAAATTGACTCTTAAATTAAATTTAAAAAAATAGTCATTTGTAATAATAATTTAAATTCATATTATAGCCCATAGCTTTTTTTTTTCATTCGCAACATCCTTTTCGTAGAAAATATAAGGTTCCTTTGTTGTACTTTTATCCGAAGAATGGTGCCGCGACTCCAAAATTCGATATCAAATAAGAAATTCGATAACAAATAGGTAACGATAAATAAAAAATAAATTGAAATTGTTGTTTAGTTGAAATGTTTCATAGAAAATGGTTTTATTTATAATTTTTGAGTACAAAAATTAAAGAATTTGAAAAAAGCAAGCATTGTAAAATCTTTTGCAAACCGGATTTTATCTGAAACGACCCCTTTCATAAAATAGCATTCACTTTAAGAATTTTTTTATACTTTTCAATTTATGATGACGAAACAAATAATTATCCTTCTAACTATTTTCTTTTTCAAAGTGCTTTTACAGCAGCGCTTCTTAAAAAATTGTAGGCCGCTATCCCAAAAAGAGGCTTGCAGTAGAATATTAAGTTCGCAAAATTTCATACGGGATGTTTTACTTTCAGATGCTTCAACATTTGGAATCAAAAGTAATAAAGAAAAAAAAAGTTTCCATTTGAAAAATTTCATTAACATTTTGTAAATAATATTTTTGGTCCAATTTCCTTGTTAGCAACTTTGAGGTCACGTTCAAAAGTTTCAGAAGGATATCTAATTGCTAAGTTTTCTCCAACCAAAAGTGGATCGTAAATTAAGAAAATTTAAAAAGTTTATGTTCTTCGGCGTAATTTAATAAACTTTAGATTTGTAATTTTGTTAATTCATCCCCTTTTTTTTTTTTTTTTTTCCTTTTTAGGTTGTCGGACGTACCAATTTGTGGTCCCTCATCGCTAAAGCTCATGATGGTAGCCCTAACAATTTGGATTTTGAGACAATGGAAGGTTTGTTTTGCCAGCAAAGTATGCTAAACGGCCAACAATCACCAAGGCTCGGTACCCGAAATGACAAGAATGGAAGGGACAGTCTTGACAGAAAAAAGAGAGAATCCTCAGAGGTGAGTGACTGGAAAATAATTGCAAATCGCAGAACCAGACGAACCGGAAGGAAAATTTCTTAATTTGTGACATTATTTAACACGAGTGTTGACGCTGGCGAGGACAAATTTCTGAGAAACGTGTCAAAATGGACAGAATGAGGAAGTTTAGTGTAAAGAGAAAGCTGTCTATGAGAATTGGTTTCTGCAGCTTCATTGTGACATAAACGTGACAACCACTGCTGAAATTCTTTCCGCTGACAGAATCAGAATGACATTTTTGAAAAGTATTTTAAATAACATCTTTTAGTAATTTTTACTTACTACAACATGGTAAAATACTTATTACTTTGAAGAGATCTTACATTACGAGTTTCCAAGGGAAAGCGTAAGTTAAAAGGTCACATGCAAATACCGTCGACGAATGCAATAGAAAGTTAATTGTAGCAATTAACATTCACTTTAATGCTCAGTTGCTATGATTAAGCAAATTTTTCCCTTACTTAATTATAGTTTAGCTACTAAAATAGTAAATTTGTTGTTTTGGCAAATTATAAATGGATATCGCACTTAAAAATGTTATCGCTCATGTAAATTCAATGATTATTTTTGATTTATTAGGCTTGACGTAAAAGGAACATTGATCAAAATTTTAAGCACTTATATGAAGATTTATTAAAACACTTTTGTGTTGTAATTTCTAATAAATAGTTTATATAATATGGTTTATTCGATGCCTGCTTTTAAATGTATAGTGCATTTATCAGTTCATCTGTACAATATTAAATGCACAGATATGATAAACAGTGTGATAAAAAATTCCGAACTACTTACCTTTGTTATATAAGTCATTTTATGTTATATTTACCTCTCGATTTCAAGATATGGAAGAGTTATTTTGGGATAAACTTTGCAGTTTTGAACTGCAATCGTATAACGAAGACAGTACGTGAGGTTGTACTCCATTCTCCAAATTTCTATGCCACGTTCGGTATGAAAACGTTAGACCTTCGATGCCAAATTTGATGTACATCCACCTCACATGTATAGCGAATTTTTACTGGAATTGGTTTATCGAACCTCAAGTATCTCAGAAAGTGACTTAACTGTTCTTTTGCATACTACCTTCACTTTTGTGACACTACGATATTGAGTCGTAGGCACTTAATCATCGCAAAACGCGCTCGCAATTCCTTGAAATGCACGCAGTAATTTTTACAACTACTAATTCAAATACTGTCTTATATGTAAGTATCACTATTCCTGTTTATATTTAAACTTATTTTTTTGCACCGGCTACCAGCTTTTCTTAAAATCAGTTGAGTTATAAGAGATATGGTTCTTTGGACCTAATGTACTCAGATCGATGATTCTTCTCCACAATTTGTCTGGAAATATCCAGATACACTGCATGATAGAAAGGATCGTGCTGAAGTTTCCAATCTACATTTTTCATTAAAACTTGTTTTGCCTTAGCTAAACCAAATCTGGCTCTTATGCATTTGAAAGCTAAACCAGCAACAATCCAGCTATATCTTTGCAAGAAATGTGTGAACATTTCCTACTTTACAAGAGCTTTTAATAAGGAATTTCTTTGACACTTAAGAACAGAAGTTAACAATGACGCTTCTGGCCTGCTTCTATACTTGCTCACCTGACCATATTCACTCAGGAGTAGTTTTCGTCAAAAGTGTTCGATGTCCGGTTGTCCAGCTTTTTGACAGAAAAGGTTTCAATATTGATTAGTTTTTATTTTATTAGTTTCCGAATAGTGCTTGAAAACTTTAACGACTGTAAGGCCAATATTAAACGAATGAAAAGTTTTATTTTACTTGAAAGTTTTTTTTTTTTGAGTGTGTGTGTTTATCAGTTGAAGCAAAACCGAGAATGAATGAATTAGACTTTATGAATGCTAATGAACAGCCCGTTTCGGACTATTATTTATGCTGTAAGCTGCTATGTGTAATAATAGCTTTTAATGGCTGTTAGCTATAATTTATCTTATGATCAAAAACAAATATTTTTAAAACGCTCTTGTTTCTTTTTCGGAAATTTGGGTCAGAATTTCAGATTGTATATACTGAATAGAAATCGTATTAGTTATGTTGTCATTTAACGTGTCAACTGCTGCGACTGTAGCGAAAAGGCATCTGCACGTAACAAAAAGAATGCGTGATGTGTACATCGAGTGTATTCACGGCACCCTCTTATGGGAAAATGAGGAACTAAGATTTCCTATCTCAAAAGTTATAAGAAGTATCGAAAAAAGAGTTAGAAATTGGAATGTTATACATCATTACCGATTCAGAAAGTGATGGTATTCTATGTACGTGTATAACCTTAAGGGAAGATTGGGAGTTTTCATTTATGCCATATTATTCTGGCAGGAGAAAAATGTATTCGAGTACTGAATATTATTTTTTTGCAATAAAAACAACGCTGTCACTTAATCATTAAATTAACTGAGGCTATAATAATAATTTATCATTTTCTTATATCTTTTTCCGAAGTCAGTGAAAACTTTTATCGTTCCGTATGTATCTTTGAAATATAAAATTGTATGTGGGTATAAGAAAAAATTAGTCAAAGAATCTTATAACGTAATAGTTTATGAATTTTTTTATTGTGGAAATTAGGATTAGCTAATGAACTCAATGGATTTTATTTTAATTGTTGAAATCTGCTACAAAATAAATCTAATAAAAATATCTGCTACAAAAAAGCATTGCAAAGCAGAGGACAGAAAAATTGCATTGAATGGATAATCACAGTGAATATTAAGGTTTTATTAGTTTTTTTTTTTTTAGAAAATTGAGCTTTATAATTGGTATTATCGCCGGATTCCCTACTAGCATTATTTGGAAGAAAAAAATTACTGTCATTAAATAAAAATTGCAGCTTTCAATGAATGTGAGGAATTGGCAGTATATGATGGAAGAATTTATATTATTAAGTAGAATACTTGTAACATATGGGGAAATATTTTTTTAAATATAAATTTATCGATAAAAGAACCTGGAAAAAAATTTAGGACGTTATATCAACGGTGAATAAATTTTTCTGAAAGAATGACTGTTTTTCTGACTTACGAAACAAATATTATCTATGCATCCACTTCAAAACGCTTACCAATTAAAGCACTTTAAGGAGGAGTTTCTTTACAAACTTATTTGGCAAAGAAAAATACAGGCGTACATGATAATTGGCTGAAATTAAGGTCGGAACCACCTGGAGTCATGACTCACAATTATTATATATTTAATAAGAGAATGTGTCAACCTCCCACTAAAGATAGCTTGTATCGAGTTGCCGGCAAAAGACGACGTGACAGGAATCTCAAGACGAAGGATGAATGCTGGCTGACACATACTCTCTCACCCAGCAGGCTGGTATCAAATATGATTCAGGTTTGGGAGAAGTTTATAGAAAGTTTCTCAGTTGGTAAACTTCTAGCCGATGTACCAAAAAAGATTCTAGGTTTGATACTGAATTATGTAATTGCTTTTGACGTGAACACATAAACGATAAAAATATTTATCTTTCTAAGTCTATCTGTCAAAAGGATATGCCTTCAGTAATAACAAGAATACTAGGAAACTCTATTCGAGCTTCTAATTATTGATTGAATATAAAAACAGGGTTAGATTTATCTTGAGGAATACCTACTATAACTGGCTGAAATAATTATATATTTTTTATTATTCTCAAAGATGCATAGAATTTTTTTTGTGTGTGTGTGAACGAATTTTTCTAGTGATTATTCTGAAAAAGTATTTTTCTTCATGGCAATTTTCTTAACATTTGCTAACCATTTTTAGTATTCTACTGGCATTTTTATTTGGTAGACTTTAGATACTTTATAGGAATAACGCTTATAGCGAAATAATATTGAAAATAAATGTTTTCAATTCATTTACCTGTAATCTATAAGCATTCATCTTTTATTTGGATAGATTTTAGATTCGTAAACTCAACATATGAAGCAATTAAGAGACTGCCTTACTTGTTTACAAATTCTAAATCTTTCATTGATAATTCGAAAATAATCTTATCAATATGCACAAATTATATGACTGTTGACCTTTATATGCTTTAGAAAAAAGTCTCTTATATCTTGATCGAAGTAAGATGTCGTAGGTAAAAGAGGTATATGAACTTTCAATGACTTTTATTAATGCAAAACATAAAAGTCTGCATTTGATAGGATCTAACTGTTCTGTAATAAAACATGGTGTGTACTCTCTTGTGGTTGGTTGCATAATCATAAGCGACCAACCCACTCTGCACAATGTTTATCAAGTTTATACTTATATAATTGTTAATCTTTTTTATGAACATATAGAAACATTTTTCAATATCAAAATTATAATATTGTTATGGTATTTTAAAATGTCTCTATGTGTTCTTCCAAAACCAAATGAAAATAGTAACAACGTTTCAACTGCTTTATTGTGATTCTTCACAAATTTTGTTAGTTCTTCATATTTCAAAATATAAACATATTTCGTAGTGAACAGTGCATTTGAAATAAAATATACGTTTGTAGCTAAGATAGCTCATTTGTACTAGATGCAATCTTATTTTATTTAAACTTTTTGCATAATCCCAATGAAATGAACTAAAAAAGTTTCATTCTTTTATTGAAGAAACGTATATACATTATTTCTCTTAACCATAAAGTAGACTCATTTGTATTCGATTCGATTTTTATCGTTTCCGTCTATTTTGTTTAAATATAGAATTAGATTATCTTTAATTTCTTCGTTGAACCAAAAATAAAACTCAGCAAACACTCGTCTTTCATTGCGACATTGTTTTCATTACTTTATGGACGAGCATTCTTCACAGTGCATAGCTTGGAATTGCTGACATGGTATTTTATGAGGCGTGTGCCTTAAAATACTATAAAGAAATTAACATTGTAAGCTATATTTTAATCGTATGTAATATAAAGCAATATGACAGATTTTTCTTCCGATCTTTAATATATATTCGCAGTTACATTAAATGCCGTTAATTGAAGACTTTGCGCTGCAAAACTGCCAAATCTTGATGCAACAGCTGGAACCATTTGTGATACGGCACAATAAAAAACAATCGCATATCATACTCAACAATCTGAGAGCAGATGTTAGCTAACCAATACAAAAGTTTTTCGTCAATACAATGTTTTTGATAATCGTATATGAAACATTTTGTTATAACACTGACAATATGATATTATTTATTAATTAATTTGTCATATGCAGAGGGCAGTTTAGAATTTTGAAGGGAAGTTGAAGGTCGATTTTAGATATTCCTGAAGAGCATCGTGTACGCGTATTGGTTACTTGTATTCTACTTAATTATGTTTGAAATTCATCTCTTTCTTTCATATGATTTCAAAATTTCAAAAAAAAAAAAAAAAAACAGTTTACTGAGCTGTAGCCATCGTCATTTGACTTCAGCTCAAAATAATCCATGTGAGAACTGTCCATAGGGGGAAATGAAGCTAGGATTTCAAGACTATACTAAGGCAAGAAATAATCGGGTTGATCAAATAGTGCCGAAGCTGTAAATTAAATAGTGTATCCTGGGTGAAAAAATTAACCCCTCTTTCAGTTTTATTTCTGAAAAATAATCTTTCAATGAGATACAACTTAAATCAGATACATTTAAGTGAGATGCAACTTAAGTATTTAGGACTCATACAAATATGTTTTTGCTATTAAATCCATCTTTTTTTAGTTATTTTTTTCTTACTTTAAAGCAAAATTAACTACTTTAGAAACATCTAAATCTAAAGAACTCATTTTTTAAAATTCCGATAGTATATCATACTTACATGAAGAGGAAATAAGTATAAATCTTAATATAGATAATGCATAATCCCAAAACTTTCCCTGTTTTTTTTGTTTTTTTTATTTTATTTTTTTTGTATGTATGTAGTTTAGAAGACAGTGTTCTTTTTTTTCTATTTAGAATTACTTATGTTATTCAGAACTGTCTATTTTTTTCTCCACAGCTTCTATCAGATCAACAAATACCAGTAAAAAAATTCCTATAATTTTCAATTAATAGATAATCGAAGCATAAATATTACGTGGAAAATTTTATTTATGAATTTATAAAATTTATTTTGGAATTTATAATCTATCAGAAGAGCTTTGAATTTAAAGTCTATGTTTTGAAAATCTGAAACCCTGGAATAGAAATAATTTTTCTACAAGCTCTGTCTTTATCCTCAACATTCTACTGAAACCCTTATAGGGAATAGATTATCATGCTTTATATAGTGCATTGGCATTGCCCCATAAATTCACCATATTCCGGCGTATTCTTTTAAAGCCAACCATTTGAGCTAATTCTAAGACCTGTGGTATATACACAAGATCTCAAAACCATGTTGATAACAGAATATTTATATTCTATCTGCTCGTTCCAAACACTTTTGATAATCTTTTTATAAGTATTTAGTTTTTTTGGAGAGTTCTCTGCATTCTAATCATTGCATAACCGAATCCATTTCAGCTTCAGCAGATAAAAATTCCTTACATTTCTTCGCAAGATCCCTGCCCACACTCTCTTATCAATATCAGCGAAACAACCACCGCGAAGCTTAGAAGTCAACAACGTACTTTTATTTATTTTATTAAAATCTATACTTGAAACTGAGGAAGAAGCTATCTCCGTACTAATGCATATCCTCTGACAATTTTCAACGGCCGTCTTCTAAAAACACATTCCTTTGAGAATGGATCGTGAAAAGATATTTTGCAGAGTTAAGTGCATTGTGGTATTCAAGACGATTGCAATAAATAAGCTAAAAACCCGTTTTATGTACAATGTGCGTGTTTCTATATCTTTAGCAATATCATGCTCACAAATAATCCTGCCAATGACCTCCGTGTCAATTTCCTTCAAAAAACCGAATGATGTCCAGAGTGTGAAAACTCATTTCATGACTTTGGCTAAGATGTTTTGCTCATTAACTTCCATGAAGAATCTGCAAGTGAAGTCGTGAAGCAGACACCTGCTGTCGGGGAACACCTACGAATCCTTGAAAAATGTCCTCCGACTTCGGCGCCAAGGGTAATAGTCCCCAGTTCGTGTCTGCATTTGGCCATCCGATGATAATGTCTCGGCTTGACTTCTGTGAACTCCCACGGACCAATTTTCACCGTCTTATCATTTCCTTGATTGTCTTCTGGTAATGAAATGAATCTGTCTTGTTTGTTTTAGCTGATTTCTTTGGACAACAAATATGGATGGTGTTCCTATGTGGGATTCATTGATCTAGTGTCTATTCCAATGAGATATCGTTTCTGACAGATAAATGTAACAAAGAGGTAAAAAAATGAAAAAAGCCGTTTAGTTTGTCCATGCGCTGATTTCAATATTTCTGATAGTGGTTATTCAACACATTGTTTTTTTAGTGAAAATCTTGTTTATTTCAGCTGGTTTCTTTGACCAATAAATATGAATGACGTTTAATAGTGGGATTTATTGATTCTAATTTTTCTATCTTATATGAAATTGCAGCAGATAAATAAATACGGAAGTGACATAAGTAAAAAGATTTTCATTATGCTAATATCAATATTCATGTTACTGGATATAAGAAAAAGTCTGCATTTCGTTGTGTAAGAATTCTATGTTGTTTTGTTGAATTGGTTTATTTGAACAACAAATGTGTATGATTCTTATAAGTGGAAAATTTAATCTTGAACTAATTATAATTATATCAAAACCAACAGATGACTAAAAACCCTTCAGTCATTTTTAAAAAGCAAAATAATTTGTTAGTGCGTTGATGTCAGTGATTCCAGTGCTTGGCATATGTACGCAAGCCATATCCAAAAGTGTTGAAGTGACTTTGTGACAAAAGTGACTTTGAATTATTCAATATGTTTTCAAGTTTCATTACTCAAATTAATGCGTTCAGAATCATGTAGGTTGTCGAAAGTTTAATAAATCCCTAAATAATTTTAAAAATAATTTCTCTTATCTTTTATAATCGCAAATGTTTTGCAATTAAAACGATGCATATTCATAATTAGTAGTCAGCCAACCGTCGTAATTACACTATCCAGCAGCTTACATTCCTTGCATGACAGTGAAACATCATGCAAGCTGAATAAATATTAATTGTGTAAGGTAGCTAATCAGCATGTGAAGTAATTAGATCTTTCTTTGAGAATATTATGTTTCACGATGTTTGCAACAGAAATGTATTTTCTCACGCTTTCAAGAGATACTTGAGAATGAATAATATTGTTTCCATTTGAATGAAGGAAGCATCTCCTCATTACTATTTTGACTTAAGATCCTATTTTGACTGAATTTTAATGAATATATGCTTAAAAAGAAGAGGTAGCATCCTATCTCTACACTCTCTGAATTTATTTTTGCGGAGACATATAAAATATAATTAACGGTTACAAGCAACATGGCATTCATTGAAAGATAACGCACCAGAATACTATCTGATAACTTAGCGTCGCAGTTCAATGTTGGTAACGTGGCTTGCTGTGCATAAATGATCACTTAACATTCTCTACAATCCTGTCGGTTTTATCAGCAGTGCCTGAACTATAATGTCGTCGTTTAACGAGAAATATCACTTGTTTCTATTACCAAATTTTACAAGAGGAAAATAAAATTTTATTTTCCACAGTCGGTAACATTTTTTTTTTCACTTTAGATATGACGATTTCATGTTCATGTTGCGAAAAGTTTAGCATTTCTTTCTTGTTCTATAACTTGGAAAATTGTTAGCTGATGATCATTCTTTGGAATTCATTATTGGGGATGTTGTTAGTTATGTGATGGGATTCGGCAATTATAATACTTTTGATAACGAAAAAGATTTCATTTGTGTAAATTAATTTATATTATGAATCTTTGAGTTTTGTTATTAGTTTTAATATCATTTATGTTATAGTTATTCAAAATGTGTTCTATTCTGCTTTAGTGTATTTAATAACGGGCGTCAAAATTATTATTCAACTATTAATATGTGTTATTGAATATTTTATATCAGATATTACTATTTAATAAGATATAGGGGAACATTATTATGCTCATATTTTCTAGATCAACAGCACGAAATGTTAGCAAATAAATGCTATTTTTTTTATCAAAGCAGCATTTATTATTCATGATAAGAATTTACGTATATGTTATTAATTTAGTCATTTGCTTTTAAATTGATCAGAATAGTTTTAATTTTAACTGAAATATAGAAATCCGGAGTCATTTTTGTTTCGATAAGTAATCAACGTGAAATAAATTTTGTCAATAACTAAGTGAATACATGCCAATTTCAGATGAATCTTCTGTCTTACTTTTATAATATCTAAATAAAGCACGCATGTCAAAACTGCTATCAATTGTCTCCTTATTTTGAATTCTTTGGGAGGAATACTTCCTTAATACAGCATGTACTTAATAATGCAGGCTTATCTATATAGAGAAAGATAGATGAATTTCTTAAAGTAGTATAGAGGTTCGATACATGCAAAATCATTTACTATCAATTGAAGAAACAGTAAAGTGTGAGTAATCTTTTGTTTCGAAATGTACGTTCTTTTTATAGAGAATGTATTTCTTCAGTCAAAAATTACTTCTGAATGGAAAGTTGTATAATAGTGTTAATAAAGTTGATAGTTGGAATAACAGGATTAATAAGGTTAAATATAATTCGGATACAAGAAAGTTAAATGTATAAAGATGTTAAATATTATTTGAGTCATAAAAATTGTTCACCATATTTTTCGTATTCCACAACAACTCCATCCTTTAAATTATTTGTATATCAGTTCCTTCTTCTAAATTAATAACATTAATAATATAACAATCTTTCAGTTATTGATGCTAAATAATAACAATCTTTCAGTTAAAAGTACTGAAGTAGTATAGATGTTGGATACATGAGCAAGCAAACTTTACTTGCAATTGAATAATGTATGTGTAATCTTTTGTTTCAAAATATATCTATTTGCCACAGAGAAGGCATCTCTTCACTCAAAAATTACTTCTGAATGGAAAGTTGTAAATTATTCTGTTAGATACAAAATAGTCATTTTTTTCTTATATATATGCAAAAGATAGCAAAACTTACTATTCGTATAGGAGGATAACTGAATTTTTTTTTTAAGCATGAAAGATTAAAAATCCCGAATAAATAAAGATTATATAATAACTAATTGCTTCAAAAAATATTAACTGAGAATTCGAAACTACTTCATGATTAATAGTTTCGAATGAGTGAAAAAATCTTAATGATTAATAGTTTCTGAATCTCTTAAGTGAAAATCCTACACAAGATTGGATAGCTAATCCAAATGAATGATTCTTTCAGAATTATTTTTCTCAGTTTTTTTTTCTTTTATCGCTGTTATATTTTTATATAATAATCACTTGTTGTGAAATGGTATATAAAAAATATAAGGCCAAATCACATTTTTGATGCATTTACTGTTTTTAAAAAACGGCTTCAGGCTGGAGTACGAACTGATCTGAATGTTTCAATGCTTTTTATTCGAAATGCAGCTAATTTTAGTAATAAATATTTTTATTAACATGAAGAATAATGCGAATCCGTTGCTTAGGAGCTTGATGAGTATCATTTGCTTCTGTAACAGGACCTGATCATAGTAATTTTTTTAACGACCTGTCAAAACTTTCCATCTTAATTTGAATACAATTATCAATTTGATTTGTTCTTGCCCACATTTTTAAAATTCTGTAACCAAGTTCCGTATGACATTTTCAAAATTCTATGACAAATTCTATTCTTTCAGAAGCCACTTTTACATTTACTCGTCTTTATCAATATGCCTTGATTAGGCATCTATTAAATTCTATTTAAAATTCCGTAAAATTTCAAATACTATTTAGATTTTACGAATTAATTCTTTATGAAGTTTTTAGTGATATATCCCCTTTAGAGATTTTCAGGTGTCAAATTTTTTTCCTTTCTTTAAAATTATATGAAACCCATGGCCTAATTGTCATTTGAAATAGGGAGAGAGCTCTCATGAACTCATTTCTAATTTTTATGTATATGCGACTTTCATATTCGAAACAATTCCAAATCATATTCATTTTTAGAAAAAGTCCACATTTTAAAAACTTTAATAAAACTATAATAGAATTTTTCCACAATTTTTTAAAAAATCCTTTTTTCTTCATATTAAATTTTTTTCTTTGATTATTTTAATGTTTTCCTCTGAAATTTGTTTATTTAAAGTGAACTATAACTCAGTAAAAGATTTTTCATAGTTCTAATTTAAAATGCCTCCATTATTGTTATTAAAACCATAGTGATCCTTATTTTATTCTAAAGATCATTTAATGTTTTAATGCTGAAAACATACAGAAAAAAATTATTATTTCGGCGACATTTTTAAAATTTTTCAATTAGCTTGAAATAATTGCAAAAAGTTTATAAATAAGTGAAATGCTATTGATTTTCTTTCTTATCCTTTTAGATCAATCTTTTGGACGGAAAACGAAGTTTGAATGTCAATATTTTTTTGAAACAATTTCGAAGGTAAGTACTAGTATGATTATCGTTTTAGAAATGAATATCATTCATTATGAATATGTTTTCAAAAGATAAAGTAAAATTTTACCTTTATGATTCATTTCAAACCATTAAAGCAATATTTTTCAGTTTCTTGATTACGGAATTATTCAAAGCAATCATAACTTTATTTTTTAAAGTACCTTGCTATCATTGAATATATTGTGATCAATTCTGAATTTTTTCATACTACTTTAAAACAAAAACCATGCCTTAACGTTTCGAAGATTTAGGCTTGGTTATCTAAACTGTGTTTCTTGAGCGGAATGCATTACCCATACAAAATCACTGCAAATATCAGCTTTTTAAAAATTGAAACAGATTTCAGAGTATCGGAGTTTGTAAGCTGTTTAAAACAAGATTCGTCGTCGTATGAAATTTTTTTGGCATCTTTGAGAAAAGATAAAAGAAGAAAAAAAGCGATAGAATCAAAAAACGAAAAGAAAAAAATGTAGGTAAAAGTTGAATTTAAAAAAACAAAACATGAATCTATATAAGCTGATTGCAATGCAAATCATGTAAAATATGGGGCAAAACCTTTTAAACTTACTTAATGAATCAACAAAAATTAAAAAGGAAAAGAGAATAATCTTGTTTCCTTTACCAAAACCACAAAAATCTGTTAGTGTATTTTTCTTCAAGAAAAAACATGTTCTCATGGCCATCAGCAGCAAAGCAAAGAAATTAGTTTTATTAGCTTCTGAAACATAAAAGGTTTCCATTATACGTTTCCCCTTAGGGGTAATCCGACTGCATATCTTTCTCCGTAATAAGGTCCCTGATCTTTATGAGAAAAGAGAAAGCTACCAACAGTCAGTACTACAAAGGCGGCAATAAAATGAGCTACAGCTAACTCTACTGCTTTTATGACTCCAGATCAGCTGTTGGATCTTTTAAACAAACTATTAAAATGATTGATGGTCGGAGATAATAAACCCAATTCGCTTAGTGCTTTTGCTGCTTCCGTTACTTGTTTGACTCGACCACACGGCCACTTTTCTTTAAAAGCCGTTTCTTGGCTTTTCGACCTCACTCTTCGAATGCTAAAACGAAGAACAAGTAAGCGAATCTCTTCGGCTTAAAGAACAAAAATAACGTTCTTTCTAAACAATGAAACTATCTCGTGTTTAAGTATCACGAGTTTCGTTTGAAGTAACTGCAAATGAGCTGCTTTTCAGAAGTCCCTTTTTAATGGTCGTTATGGGTGTTTATGGCCCTACCATTTGCTCATGTGAAACTGAATGGATGCCTGTACATTTGACAGCCCTTCATATGACAGCTTCTAAAACGTTGCTGTGCTAATATTTGTAGATACATACAAAGCTGTCGAATTTCACTTTTTACGAGCTTCAATTTTTATTGCCTCAGCATTTCTCAGGGTATCATCTTACGCATTATTGGAAGCTTCTCTTTAAAATGAATATCCTCAACCAGAGAAAATGACTTTAGAAAATAGTGATACTCGAAACTTGGATGGAATCTGTGTTAATATTTTTCTTCTTTTTAATGGAAGAAAAGATATGCAATCTAAGGAGCCTAAGTTACGAAACTAAACTTTTCACTACCGGGGCTTTAGCTTAAATTCGACTACTAAAGCTGAAATGCTTTATTTCATAGTTCTTATCAAATTTTATGGGATGAATTTTTAATGTTTCAAATAAATAATTTTACATATTGATATAATACTATATGAGGGATTTCTGCTCTGTAGGTAAAAATTTATTTGATATTCCGTAAATCTCATGCATGTGGAATACTTTTAATTAAAAGAAGATTACTTAGATCGGAATTTCAAAAATATGTGAACATTTTTCAAATATTTTCGATCCTTAAAATTAAACAAAGTTGAAAATTACTATGGGTTTAACATATTCTATCCATAAAATTTATTTGATATTCCGTCAATCTCATGCATCTGGAATACATTTAATTAAAAGAAAATTACTGAGATCGGAATTTTAGAAATATGTAAACATTTTTCAAATATTTTCAATCTTTAAAATTAAACAATTACAATGGTTTTAACATATTTTATCCGTAAAATTTATTTGACATTCCGTTAATCTCGTGTATCTGGAATACATTTAATTAAAAGAAGATTACTTAGATCGGAATTTCAGAAATAGGTAAACATTTTTCAAATAATTTTGATCCTTAAAATTAAACAAAGTTGATAATTACAATGGTTTTAACATGTTTATGATATTTCTACTCAGTATTTACACTACTGAACTGAGAATTTCAGCTGCCGTTTAGAAACTAAAAGAAATGTAATTATTTTCAAACCAATTACATCCAGTATTTAATTTATCGTTTTTTAACTTGATCCATCTGCCTGCAGCACGATTTGGCGCAACCAATTATCATAAACAGATAATGAACATGAGTCACATATATTTGCGACGCCTTCTTGGGTGCAAGAATTGGCCCGTCTCATCTCATTTGTTAATCACGCCTTTTAAGAAACGTGCCAATGCCACATCATCCTCTTCTTAGAGTACTAACGTTTATCATTCAAGTTTTGCCTAAAATTGTATTTTCGCACATGAGACTTGAAAATTAGTTTCTAATTTAGTTTGTCTCTTTTATATAAGCATATCACAACCATTTATTGCACAACTTTTGAAACTTTCATTTTCGGTCTCAATGCGCAAATTTGTGTTTTTGACAAATTGACAAGATCGGCCCAGGAGTAATTGGGGTATCATTTAACTGGTGTATTTTAGTTACATTGATGTTTTTTTAATATATTTTGAGCAAATGTTTTTTAATGTTAATATTTTACAGAGTTTTTCAAAGATTCATCCTGAACGTAGTCACATACCTTTAAATCTCTATATAGCTTAACATCTATATCTATTTTTAAGTAATGGATATTACGATAAACTGAAATAATGAAACACTTAACCCCCTTCAAGAGAGTGCATAAGAAACAACATTAATTTAAATTTAGAAGTAATTTGAAACAACATTGTAAAAATTATTATAAAACTTTTGAACACAATCTAAATATTTTCACTGTTTTGCTTGCGAAAGGTATTGACTTGTATTGTTTGCCAACGGATTCTAAAACCCTCCACGCTTTTGCGCATGCGTTAGGATGGGTTTAATTCAACAAAATAGGGGTGAGAAAAAAGATGAAAGAAGGTGATCTTTACATTTAACAATAAAGCAAATTCAGGAAATGTGTACATCCTTCCACGTTTCACCCCTTAGTGAGATACATTCGTCGAAAAGTGGTCGTCTCAGGATACTGAAACGAATTGTAAATCAATCATCCAACTGAAAAAATAAACCCAGACAGCATTGAGCTTCAAGTTTGTAAACATGAAAAATATTTATTAGTATTGAAATGTAACAATACTTTAAATAAATTCGACTACATTGCCCTAATAAATAAAAAGTAAGCACCGAATACGGCAAAAATAAATCCTGCAGCCCCCTTAACTTAACTTAAATAAACTACATTTATTTTAATTTTTAATATGAGTTATTTTCACATTGATAAAAAAAGTGAATTTATTGAGGATCTTTTATACAAATCGGTGCAGTCTTGGCTAATCCATGGCAGATGATTACTTTGCCTATTAGAAAACTCTATACTTAAATGCTGTGTGGAGTGGTGCTTCGATGCTTAGATGGGAAGTGGAGTGGCAGATGCTTCGAAAGTAACAAGTTCGTATCCGTCGACGCAGAAGAAGCGTTAGTAAAACAGACAGTCGTCATGCTAGAACCGCGGTGATCTTTTAAGTGTCATCGTTTCTTTTACACCATGGTCTTTATCATTCAGCCGTGATTTTTTTTTCATTGGATCTTCTGTTGTAATTTTCTCTCTTTTTAAATCCCAAAACCTTTTACTGGTGGAACTTTTACTCATATCTTTAAAAGTTGAATACTTAAAAATTCTTCCATTGTTATGGCGGAAATTAATTTCTCTCTATGAACATTCTATCGTTACCTTTAATTTTCGTTTCATTTGCTTTCATTTTTCAAAGCATTTTTCTTTTCTTAGGATGCTGAATTCACGTGATTTTGAATCCCCCCCCCTTTTTTTTCCTGCTTTGCTTTCAACTATATGAAGCAGCAATACAGCTGAAATTGCTTTGGTGCAATACATAAATTAATTGATGAAAAATGAAAAAAACTATTAAATAATTCCATGACATTTTTCTCCTGAGCAGAATTTCTCCTCCCATTTAAGCCTGGCGGAATTTTCGCATTTAAATTAATAAAATTCTTTAAAAGTAAAAAATCAGATTTGGTAGACTTTTAAATCTGGGTCATACAAACGAATAATGAGAGGCAAAGACATTTATTAAGTCTTTTTCTTTCAAATTATTTAATATTTATGATTTCTTAAGATAATCAATTTAAAAGCTTTTAATGAAATGTGTTAAACTATTTTAAATTGATCTTTTTCATTTATGATTAGTTAATGTTACAGACTTTTAATTTGATTTTCAATTATGTGTTCATGGCAACACTTTTTAGGTGAAATTGGAGTATCGAATTGTAAAAAAGTTTAATAATCCCATATGATGAATTGTTTTTAAGAGAATAGTAAACTATTTCTTAAAGCATTTCATAGAATAAATCTCTATCCAAAATAAAGATATCCACATGGATTACTGATATTAAACTTTCTCCAATATTATTTTTATTTGCCATTTTAATTTTTAAATAAAATTTAAGTACTTCTGAATATATTGGGAAACAATTTACTTTCATCAAAGTTTTTCTAGGCCATGGAAATCTATTCCACGCCGATTATTCTTTATAATATTACTTTTTGTTTAAATGCTTACATTAAATTCCCATTGTGTCAACTAAGCAAATGTTAATCAAAGGATGTATGGATTGTTAAGAAATTTTATGAATAATATAATTCTGGACTTTTTACTTTAAACACTTTTGTACAAAGTTTGTTATGGTAACCTAGAAAATCTCTATTTTTACTCACTGAGGATACAACTTTACTCGTAACGCTTCTTTCTCTCTTCACAAATGGCTCGAAATCACGCCCAAAACTAATTCAAAATTTTAAAACAAAGAATGTAAAACTGAATACTTTGAAAAAAATATTGTTTTCAAACTGCCTCAAAAAATTGTAAATTATCAATGGCCATAAAATAAAAGCAATGAAGAAAGAAGCTCTATCATAGTTAGAATGTTCATATAGAATACTAGTCAGACAAATTGAAGGGATGCACTATTTATCTCCAATGTTAAGTTTTCTGGTTCCCTTTAATTAATATTAAAAGATTCTGCTTGAATTTTATATGGTGCTCATTATTAGAGTGTAATATTTCTAAAAGATATATTCCAGTCTGTATGTTCAACTAGTTTCTTCAATTGTATTCTTATCTATTCCCCAATTCAAGCAAATGACAAAACTGTATTATCTCGAAAGCGCTATGGTCATACAAGAATGTTTATACTTAATGTCATTTCCCATTTTAATTTCTTTTGAAACGACGGGATTGTTAATTTTGATTAATTCTGAGTAGTGACAAATGAGCGACACTTCAGCAGGAACTTTTAATTTCCAATTTCAGTGTCATATTAGTACGAGGGCTTTTAAGATTTAACATGCAGCAGTCCCATGAATATGACAGATCACTAACTCGCCAGCTGCGCATCTTGCTATTTTCATAGGTTGAAAATAATTCTGTTTTCTTCCAACTCCAAGATTTATATGGACTCATAGTTCAGCTTATACTGTTATAGCATTAGATCATTATTATCTTATAATTTTTAACTATCACAGCTTTAAATAGCAATTCATTTTGTTGTAAAAGTATTTGGACCGACTGCAAGCATTGCATATGATGAAGGAATTTTTAAAAATTGACGTTAGATGTTACTGGGATTGAGCGAGATTCGAATGCAACATCATTTGACAGCAAAACCTAAACTGACTCAGCGTGCCATAGCTGCATTGAATATCCTGGTTTTAACAATTATTACTGCATTGCCCTTTAGTTAAAGTTTTTAAAGTAGTTTAAATTCCTTGTTAGTTTGGTTTTCGAATTTTCCTACTGAATGAATTAAGAAGAGAATGAACAAAATAATTCTTCAAATATTTCAATAAATCACTTCATGTTTATATTAAAATACTTCTTTTTTTTGTGGCGTTGTGTTATTGTATTCTCGGTAGCTTCTTGATAAAAATTAATTCAAAATTCAAAATGTTCTTCAGCATGTTCTTCTCAAGTGAATACTGTTTAAAAAAATAGCATATTTTATTATCAGATTTCCCTTTAATTTTTCCTTCAATCCTGTTAGCTTTCATTCAATCGTTTTTAATAATATTTAACTCGTTGTCAAAGGTACGATGATAGTTTTTTTACTTTCTTCCATAATTCGCAACTAACTTTTTAAATTGAAAAATATTGAGTTTAGTTTAGTTTAATTTAATTATATTGACATCCCATTTGAATGTAACATTGAAAAAAATATTGAAAACACGGGGATGGGGTGAAAGAATATATGTGCGTGTGCGTGTGTGTGTGCGTGTGCGTGTGCGTGTGTGTGTGTGTAACATTATTTTATGTTAAGCAGAAGGCAGTTTGAAGACAGTGAAGATACTTTTAATTTCGTGACATAGTTTTATTTCATTTTGAAGAAGCAGGCATATGTACAAGCGATGAGCATACAGAGCGACACAGAAAAGGAATGTGGAAAAAGCTCTTGAATTAATTAGGTAGAGACAGTGGAATTGGATCAAGAAATAAGAGAATATTTTAGAATAAAGTTACTATGGGCTAAATTAAGATAAAAACCTTGGAAATTAATTAAATTGAAATTAGAGTTTAAAATATATA